>BQKN01063506.1:0-29548 GCA_022839385.1 Asparagus kiusianus
AATATATTCTTACTAGTGAGGACTCGGGACCGTGATCAAGACCGCGACCTGCATGGGCCACCAAAAAAACCTGTCACGCCCCGCTTCCCAAAATACCTGGGAATCGGAGCGTGAACAAGCCCGCGACGTATTAGACTGAGGAGAGATAAGTGCTTGACCCCGTCTTCTCAATCTAATACGCTAAGCGTCTGGAAATAAAATAATACGAAGTCACAGGTCCCCGATCACAATCAGTAAGAATATAATGAACAATACAGAATATGAAATAAACATATCATCAAAAGTAGATCATCCGAGACATAGAATAATCGGGTCAACATGCCCTTATACAAAACTAAACAAATAAATACTGAAGAGGTACAAAGATACATCGATCAACGAAAATAGAAAGAACTGCAAAAGTACCAATGACCAGCATATAACAAAAGAGACGACTAGACTTCGGCTTCTTCTTCTGCTATGTCTGCAAGGCACTCCTGTTGAGAATCTTCTGACTCCTGCTGAACCTGTTCTTCTCCTAAGTCTGACGTACACCAGAGAAAACAGGTGTACGTCAGGTGCATGGTGCACGGCAAGACCCCACTCGGGAAAATAATAATACAGTCGAATGACCAATGCAATGACAATAATAACAAATAGAAACATGCAGCTGAAATACTAACAAGCTAGATATAATCCATCACTAGAGTATAACATTCAGGAGAAAACATAAACATCCGAGTAACAAGATCATACAGCTAGCCATCCTATAATCATCCACATAACAAGGTCATACAATAGATGGAATTAATACTTAAAAATCTACAACTCGAGACGTAGTACGTCGAGCGAAATAATCCAAACAAGGAAACCCTCATGTATATACCATATGTCTCGAATTGTAAATAATTAAATATTAATCTCAATCTATGTATGATAAGAACAACACTGGTCTACATCTCACAAGAACTCATACTTAGCCAAGAAACGAGGTCAAGTAACTAGTCATCCTATAACAGGTCACTGGTCACATCTCACACAGAGTCAACGCTCCTATCACCGGATAACTGGCTGTTCACAAATCCCCTACGCGCATCCAATCCCGCGAAACAGGCGGCTAGAGGACTACACGCAATCCGATCTCGGCCCGGTCCGAACTCAGGCAAAGCTCAGGTGACGAAACAAGTCACGGATCAAAGTGACGAAACAGGCCACTTTGTCCAACAAACCAACCCCAGGACGAAACAGGTCTCTGGTACGAGTCTGGAAGATACATCAACAGCCTTATCCGATCACATGAACATTAACTTCCCCATCCCAACCCTTCTCGTTCTTTCTAAATCAACGATCATAATCCTTATTATAACTCTGGTTCACCACCTAAACACACCCACACATGTCACTAGGTCTGTTCATGACGCACAAGGCCACTAAGTCATGAACTACTAAGGTTCTCAAACACAACCAGAAACAATCAATACAACTAATCACGTGTAATAATATCATAGCATATCGGATAATCAAGATTAAGAATTATAAATCATAAACAGAGCTACATAATTTAGAAATATTTCTTTTTCTAAAATAATCTCTTTTAAAATTATCATAATTTTCCTCAAATGATTCCGTTCTCAAATAAATTCTTTTTAATTAATATAATTATCCAGAAATGTTTCTGCTACCGAAATAAATTCTTTTAATTCATAATAATTATTCTAAAATAATCTTTTCTCAAAAATTGTTTAATAATTCAAATAAATTCGTTTTTCCAAAATAAATTAATTTAGATTATCTATTTAATAATTATTCAAAACTAACTCTTTTTTTCAAATAATCTCTTTTCTCATCATAATAATTCTAATTAATCTAGAAAATATTAATTTATCATTTGAAATCCTTTAATATCGTCATCAATAGTCCCACGCAGATAATAACAATATTCATGTAGTAACACAATCAAATCACAGTCATATCGAGCATGTAGTTAATTCATATTATATCTAAAAATTGGAAATACGAGTCAAAGAACATCGGGATCTTGCCTACGAGGTCGTGGGACCTAACGACGAGACGGTGGTGCCACTGGTTGCTGTCCATCGTTCTTCGATGTGCGCGACGGGTCGACGGGCTGATTCGTGAAGTTAAACAGCGACGAATGGATGACGAGCCGCGGATGGAGGACGGCGGCGGCGAGCTCGGGTCAGCGGGGAAAAGTGGATCGGCTTGGGTGGGTTCGAGGAGGTGGAGGCCAACGGCTAGGGGCTGGACGGCGAAGGGGCGGTGATAGAGCAGGGCGGCGGAAGGTGGTGGAGGTGCTGGTCGTGGGGCTGTTGGGCAGCGGATCTCAGAAAGGGGAGGAGGAGGACGAGGGGTGGTGATGAACTCGTCGGCGTGGTGGCGGAGCAGCGGCAAGGAGAGAGCTGGGGGTGGGTCTCGGCGCAGTCGAAGTGGAGAGAGGGCGCGGTTTTGGGTGCTGTAGGTGGTGGTGCGGGCGGCTGGGCGTTCGTCGGAGGGAGAGGGGCGGCGACAGTCGGAGGGCGGTGGTCTCAGGAGGCGTCGGAGCACGGAACGACGATCAAGCGAAGGGGAGGCGGCGAGAGGGGCTGGAGGTCAGCGCGGGTGAGGTTGTGAGAGAGGAGAGAGAAAAGAATGATGTGGCGGCTGCGCTGGGTTCGGCGTCGGCGGTTGACTGGTCGGAGGCTTGGCGAAGCAGCGGTGATGGGAGAGGGTGAGCGGCTGGTGGAGTTCTCGACAGCGGCGCGCGCGGGTCTGAGCTCAGGGGGCGGCGGCCATGGAGGGGATGGGCTGAGCGGAGGTCAGGGGGTTGGTCGGAATTCGACGGAGCTCAGGGAGGCGGCGGGCGGAAGGAGTTTGGGGGGCTGGTTGGCTGCGGTTGTGATGGATCGAGAAGGTGATGGTGGTTGATGGGAGCGGGTCAGGCTGAGGGCGGCGCGGCGACGACGAGGGGAGGTGGCAGAGTTGGGGCTGGGCGTGGGGGTGAGCTCGTGGAGGGTGGTGTGGGTTCTCTTGTGAGGAAAGAGAAGGAAATGAGAGAGAAGAAGATGAGTTGGTTGCGTGAGAGATGGAGAGAGAGAGAGAAAGAAGGAGAGAGGGTGATTGGAGAGAGAGAGGATGAGCTGTCGAAATGTGAGAGGGGGAGAGAAAAAGGAAAGTATGAGAGAGAGAGAAAGATATGCACGTGATTTGGGGGGTTGGTTTGGAAAGAAATCAAAAGATGGGGAGTGATTAGGGGATTGATTGAGAAATAAATTAGGGAAAAATATGGAAAGAATTCAAATTCAAATTAGAGGAAATTAAGAGAGGGAAAAATAATTTCGAAATTTCATATAATATCTAAATTATATTAATAATTAATAATCAACCAAAAATTCTTTTTATTAATATTTATATACTAATGTATTATACTCAAGTTTACATTAATAATAACAAGATCATTAATAATATCAATCACCAAATGATAAAAATCACTAAACCGTAATTTAATATTTAGCAGAATTAAAAATACAAGACTATATATTTTATTATTTATTTATTTTGAAAACTCAGAAATTTTCAGAAATTAGGAAAAGTATTAATAAAATATAATATAATATTTTAAATACTAGAAAAATTTATTTAAATACGCATCAAAATTTACGGTTGTTACAGCCATGCATAGTAGTGTAGCCCGCATCACACAAATAATATTTTCCTACAATTACCAAAAATAAATTTAGTATATTTTTTAATTGTAATTAAGTAGACATACTTTATTTACGAGATTTATTACTGTCGTAAACTCTCAATCCACGAGGTTGTGGTCAAGATAACGCGTCTTGCAAAACTCTATAATCATTTGCGGATCCCTCTCATCCAGCTAGAACATACGAAAATAACTTGTTAGGAGTGCATGCAGCTAGAACATTTTGAGTTACACCTTGACGACCTCTAAAACGTGCAACAAGGCTAGCGGGAAGCATGGCGTCGATATGGGTTCCATCGATCATGCCAATGCAATCCTATATGATACATTAAACAGTTAACAATAATAGAAAGGTAAAATTGACTGTTATATTATGAGTAATTATGTTATAATAATGATTACCTTGAAATAATCATAGTATAACGGTTAGTGGTAATCTCTGGCGATACTTCACTTGGTGCTTGCTTCATGTACCGCCCCCTTAAACGACCAACGGCTTCCAAGCACTTGTTAAAATATTTTGAAACGGTTTCCCCCGATCTTATGAAATGTGACCTAACAATTCTATTTCTTGTTTTATGGCCTAATATATTAAGGAACATGAGCAATTATTCTTCTACTTTAACACCCCGCGAATCTTTTAGTGGGCCTGTAAATCTCATTATTCTAACAAGATTATGAAATGCACACGGACTCATTCTAACATAAGCCCTACAACTCTCATCATAGCCATGAAACACACGACTTATGTGCCTAACTCTAGATTCTATCTTATCTTTATTTTTCACCTTAGGGTGATAAGTGATTGATTTCCTTCTACTATGTATCCTCATTAAACAAGCAAACACACAAATCACCACAGAGATAGTAGCATTAGAAGCCATCCTCATTAACATCTCTTCATCAATATCGTCCATCTATATTGTTTTAAAAAGAGATTCCACATATAAATACTATGCATCAATCTTAAACAAGTCCTCATATAGTAAATAGAAATCAACAATGTTCAAGGAGTTAAGTGAATTTAACCTTAATAAATACATAAAATAGATGAACCCAATCTTACAAATTCCAAGAAACTAAGAGCAAAATTATGAATGCAATGTTTAATATGCCGTTTTTAAAGTTTCTGGCATGAACTAAGCCCAGATATGTGTACTATTTAGTAATGGAGGCAGGGAGCTTAAGAAACAGATACATGGCTAGTGCATGATGAATTTGAGTATGGAGGCTGAAACCATGGAAAACAAGCAAGCTCACAAGCCTTCAAAAACTAAATCTGAAACAAACATGCTCAGTAACAAGCTCACAAGCAACCATTAGAAAATAAACTGAATCTGAAACAAACATGCTCAGTAACAAACTCACGAGCAACCATTGAAACAAACTGAATCTGAAACAACCACGCTCACAAGCCTTCAAAAACATGCTCAGTAACAAGCTATAACTCAAATAACAAGCTCAGTAACAAGCTCACAAGAAACCATTAGAAAACAAACTGAATCTGAAGTTTAGACTTGAATCTGAAACAACCTGAATCTGAAGCAAACTGAATCTGAAACAAGCTCACAAGCAAATCGTGGAAAACAAACTGAATCTGAAACAAAGAAACCCTGTAACAAGCTCACAAGAAACCAATGAAACAAACCGAATCTGAAACAATTTGTGCCTAGCATAACCTGAGTCTGGAACAAGCTCACAACTTCCACAAATCTGCCAGAACTTTGTCCCCAGATCTTCCACAACTTTAAATGATCTAAAAGTCCTAAAATCCAAATCCAAGCAATGAAACGAGAACAATTTTGTCCCCAAATCTGTCACAACTTTCACAGACTAACAATTGTGCCAACCCAATTTCACCAAACATTAATCAATTTCACATATAATCCACAAATTAATTTCACAGAAACTCCAGAACATTTTCACCAAATGACAAATTTACAAAGAAGCCCTAATTTACGAAGAAAGGGAGCAAGATTTACCTGCAGAGGAGGAGGCGTAGTTCGGTCGGAGAACAGTTCGGGTTGAGAGAAGTTCGGTTGAAACAATAGAATCCCCAAATCAATTTACCCCCAAATCGTTAGAGGGAGCTAAGGAGAGACATGCGGTGGAGCTGGGAGTTGGGAACGCTAAGGAGGAGGCGGAGCCCGCTGAGCTTGAGGGCGGAGAGGAGGAAGGGGGTGTCGTCGACGCGGAGAGGAGGGAACGAGATGTAGGGTTTTCGCGGGGAAAAGAAGACGGTGGGTAAAAGAGGAGGGTGACGAAAATGAGAGGCGGAAAGCGGTGAGTGTATGTGATGGGTTTTCAGGATCACGAGATGAGGTGGACTCGTTTTGTCAGAGATCCACCCCCAAATCCACTCTTTTTTTTAGGATTTCCCATATCCTAAAATATAAATTTTTTTTATGTTTTGGGGATTCAATACTCTAAATTTTTTTTCAAACAAACAAAGTTTATGGAAACCCAAAACCCAAAAAATTCACTTTTTACATCCCAAAAGTTGAAATCCATCCTATATCCCAAAAAAAAATTGAAACAAACAGCCCCTTACTACATGCTTTTGGTTGATGTGCTCCCTGTCAGGATGATTAGTTTTGAATCCAATATGCGGCTTAGGGCCATGGTATCACTGAAACTTGTAAATAACTTGCAATAAGCTTAGGGTCATGGATTTAGCTTCACAATCAACTTGTAATATTCACAACTAACTGTTGGATAGCAGTATTCCTAATCTATTTTGGTAACATGAGGTTATTAGGATTCCTAATTTGTTTTGTTTTTGGTTTTAGGATTTCTAGTCTATTTTGGTTTTAGTTTTTCTATATATATGGAGATTAGAATTAATCATTAAATAAAGGAGAGTTGTAATAAGAGATTAGAGAGACTTTTGAGCATTGTAAGAGGGAGATATTGTGAGCAAGTTGAAAGCTTTGGTTGAGAGTTAGTTTGTGAGTTTTGTGAGATTGTAACCCTTTCTACTCTCCTTGATTTAGCGGAATCTCCTCATCCTCTTCCCGTGGACGTAGGCAATTTACCGAACCACATAAAATTGGTTGTCTTGCTATTTGTGTGATTTGTAATAGTTTATTTAGGTTCTCTCGACAAGTTAGTCCTAGAACTAAGGAGAGGAAGAGCTGATATCTCACTTGGTTGACATATTTTGTTTAAAGTTCTTGTTTTCTTGGTGAAATAGGAATTACTATTGCGACCTGACTCTCTTGTTGTGCTGCCTAAGTGTTGCCAAAATTTTCGCTGTGCGCAACAAGTGATATCAGAGCACATATTTTAGATCTAGGGTTTTAGAATTAGGTGGAGGAAGATTCTTGTGTGAAGCTTGGTTCTTGGAGTTCTAGATTTCGGTGGAGATAGCATTAGGAGTTGCCGCTGGAGATTTCGCTTTCCTCGTGTGGACAAGAGATATATTTGGAATCCGATCTGGGTTTCAGTTGGGTGGTTCTTAATTTCTATCAAAGTTTAATTCTTTCTCTACAACTTGGAGTTAGTTTGCAATGGGAGAAAAAGGTGAAATCAGCAAATCGATGGAGAGTATAGTTCAAGTTGGTTTTGAGAACACCAAAATTAGTGTGGTAAAGTATGACGGTAAAATCAACTTTGGTTTGTGGATAAGCGACGTACATGATGCGCTTAATGCTTAGAACTTAGAGGAGACCATCATGGTCCACGAGAGACCACCAAAATATGAAGAGGCGATATGGAAAAAGATGAATATGAATGCTTGTGGGGTGATCAGGTGCTGTTTGGAACAGGAGCTGAAGTATGATGTGATTGGGGTGACGTCTGCGATGAAGATGTGAGAAATTCTCAACAATAAGTACCTTACAAAGAGTGTTGAGAACAAGTTGCATTTGCTGCGTAGGTTATTCAGATTTCAGATGTCCAGAAGCACCTCGCTTATGGCTCATGTGAATAACTATACGAAGTTATTATCGGACTTGGCGAATGTTATTGAGAAGATATCGGATGAGTACAAGGCGATTATCTTATTGGGCTCCTTACTGGATGAGGATTATGACACCTTTGTTCTCACTTTGTTGAACAAAAGATCTTCTATCAGCTATAGTAAAGTTACTAATGCATTGACGAATTATGATTTGAGAAGGAAGGACAAGGAGACTTCCCGCGCTAGTACTTCAGGAGAGGCCTTGTTGACGAGAGGAAGAAGCCTATATCCGAAAGGTGATAATAGAAGAAGATCAAAGTCAAGAGGTCGTCATCAGCTAGGAAAGAACCAATGTGCATTCTGCAAGGAGCATGGACATTAGAAAAGAGACTGTCTAAAGATCAAAGAGAAGGAGAATAGCAAGAAAAAGGGCCCGAAGGCCAATGAGGTGAACGTTACGAAAGACGATGATTCCGATAATTCGAGATTTTCTCTCTTGATTACTCCGGAGGTGAACCACCTGGATGCATCAGATTGGATGCTTGATTCCGGTGCTACTTATCATGTGACCCCTAAGCGAGATTGGTTTGCATCGTTCGAGAGACTCGATGGGGGTGTTGTTTGTTAGACCCTAGAGGGGGGGGGTGATTAGGGTCTTATGCTAATCTAATCCTAATTAAAAGCTAATTAAAATTATGTTGATCAATTTGTTCTTGCAAGAAGAAATATGATATGGATATGAACAATAAAGATGAATAGAATGAACGCTAAGCAAAACAAAAACACACGATATGTTTACGAGGTTTGGTCACCACGACCTACGTCCCCGCTCCTCACCTCGAGGAGATATCCACTATCACAATCCGGTTTGGAAGCCGAAACTTCTACACACTCGGTTTACAAGATCACCGAAAACTCTCACACTACACAATCACTAATCAATCACACTTTACACACTAAGTGTAGGAACCTAGCCCATGTCCTCCTCCTCAAGTGCTTGATTACAACCTCTCCCTAGGTTCGTCAATCGACGCCACTCCTATTGGATTTGACCCCGTCTCTCGCCTCACACTTCTCTCGGTGTACAAGTGTATTACAAGTGATTCTCACAAATAAAAGTTAAATACAATGATTTGTTCTCAATTAACAAGTGAGAACACAATGAAGCTCACACTCACTAAATCACACCCCACAACCCACACTATATAGTATGAAAATATTAAGCTCAAATATGTTTGTGATAATAGTGAATGAAACTCAATAAATATAGCTAACTGAAATGAAAATGAATTAACAAGCTATATAAGAGTTTAGAAAACTTCTCAAACAAGAAGAACAGTAGAAGATGATTCCAATAGGATTTGAAGGCCACTTCTTGTTGAAGAAAAACTTCTCTTGAAAACAGACTGATGAAATCAACTTTAAACAGCTCTTAAACACACTTAAGATTTTGTTAAACACAAAACTTGGATTCCTTGGATCTCTAGTGAAAGAGCAGCAATGGGGTTTATATAGCACCCCAATACAACAGCAAGAACATGAGTAAAAGACCAAAAACCATTTTGAAAACAGCTGTCAAAACTAGCCGGTGTAAAGTTCTGACAGCTCGGCGGTCGACCGGCCCGGTCGACCGCGAAGTTCAAAAACTCAGAGAAAGAAGATTTAAGGTTGGCGGTCGACCGCACCGGTCGACCAGAAAAGTCTCTGGATGCTTTCTCGGTCGACCGGTGTGGTCGACAGCGAGCATAAAACAAAAGAGTTCAGAAAAATACAACAGGCGGTCGACCGGACCGGTCAACCGAAATCTGACATATGGCAATTTACAGGTTTTAGGGCTGTTTTGAAAATTCATTAAAAATATCAAATCAAATCCAAAAATAGTAAAACTTTGGAAAAAGTTTCCAAATGATGAAATAAACATGTTTGAAAAGGAATTTTTGAAAAATCAATTTTCGTTTATGAAAACTCCCTGTTTTTGAAAAGTGTTCAGAAAACCTGTTTTTCGTGAACACGAAAATTGACATAAGCTTTGTAAATATGTATATATATATTATGCATGTATTATATGTATATAATGAAGTATGAAAGAGCTGTAAGCATGAGATAAAAGTTATTGTAACAACGTTTGATGAAAAATCAATTATATGATAGAAAACGTCAAAAATCGTGTTAAGTGTACATATATTGAGCTTAGATATAATCATAAAATATATGTAAGTGAACCAAACTAATACCTAGGTAACTCCACGCATATGAACTTGAATCTTTAACGCTTGATTGACGTGTGTTGAATTACCTGTAAAGATAAACACAAATACTAGAAAATAGATTAGATATAAATTGTTTGACAAATCATCATCAAAACCAAAGGGCCAACAATCTCCCCCTTTTTGATGATGGCAAACAATTTATGTATTGATATGAAATTTCATATGAATGATGAAAGATGGAAATAGAATAACTAGTAACATGTGAGCAGACCACATATGACCACAAACATAATGAACTAAGATTACATATCTTTCATCAACATTAAGTACATAAACATAAACATAAACCAATAAACCACATATGATTTTCTCCCCCTTTGACAACATCAAAAAGGGAAAAAAATAAAAATAATAAAAATAGTAAAAATAATAAAAATATGAGTAACGCTCCCCCTGCATATATGCACAGATAAAACAAGTATATGGTCAAAAGCTCCCCCTGTCAATTTGCATAGATGATATATAAAGATCATATACATACATAGGAGCTAAGCAACCATATCCATCCAAATACAACCATAATCAAGATATAGACCAAATAAATCAAAACATCACTTAAACACCAAAATACTATATAGTTTTCCCTAAACACAATTTGTCTCACAAAGCTACAAACCATATATAAAGTCACATAGTTTCGACACAAGCATAGAGTTATTACAGCTCAAACTAAAACAGAGGTATCAAGTTCTACAACTCAAAATAGAAATATCACCATAAACATGAGAGACCATTAACCCCAATGGACACTAAAAATCAATCATCATCACCACCATCACCATCACCAGAAGCAGGGCCAGAGCCCGATCCATCAGCAGAATCAGATCCATCAGCAGAGCCCTCCTCAGAGCCAGACTCAGAACTGTAAGAGGGATCCGGGATCCCGAGAGACTGACGCTGATAGGATAGAATAGTCCTAACGTCCCTCTGAATAGATGAGACTTGCTTCTGAACACTTGAGTACTGAGTCTCAAGGCGATCCAGACGGTCACAAATATCAGAAGAGGAAGAGGTGGAAGTTCTAGATCGAGAAGATGATGGCACAACGGGATCAGATAGGGAGCTCGAAAGTTGTATACGAGAGAGTGAGACCCTATCAAAGAAATCTTTCTTGGTTTCAATTTTTGGTTCATTGGAAAGATCAACACCGAAGTGTTGAAGGATAAGAGTGATAAAGGAACCAAAGGGTAGGAATTTTATATGCTTTGATGCCATGTTATTGAGAAACACAGTTGCCCAATCTACTTTGATTTTGGCAAAAATGGCATAAACAGCATTGATCTTGTCGGAGGTAAAATGATCAAAACTACCGGTTTTAGGAATTAAGTTTTGAGCAACGATTCTAGTAATGAGTTTGGCATTTGGATTGAGAGAATTGTTGTTCATAGGATAAGAGCAACCGGGCTTAAACATGAGTTGGTTTATAGCTGGATCACCAAGATCAACAGACATAAGGTCAACGTCACCTGTTGGGATTTTAAGAATCCCCGCAAGTTTGTTGGCAGAAAAGGATATAGCAACATTCTTAACAGATGAAGTAATGGTCTGATGACCACCAGCAGAAGATGACACAGATAGGTTGGCACAGAATAGATAAACTAGAAAAGGATAATAAGAAACTTTATATTGCTCATCTAACAATCTATCCAACCCAACATTACGAAGAATTGACTGAGTGTCATACATGATCAACTGAATATATTTGATATATCTGGTTGGAAGGATTTTCAGTTTGCATAATTCCCTATATTTCTTAACAAGAGATTTAAATAACAGATAATCTTCATAATGAGAAGCTTTAATAGAGGAGGAACTAAATTCAGGTTTAGATCTCTTTTTGGGAGGCATGATAGATTAGGGTTTAGAAAAGATATGAGATATAACAGAAATTATAAACTTCCTGTAAACAACAAAAAAATTAGAGCGAATTAAGAACTATCCTAAAAACAAAAACCCTAGATTAAGAAAAATAAACACTGGAGAAATGAAATCAGGAGATGAGAGCAGAAATTACTCACCAAAAACTGACAGAGATCGACGGAGAAGGAGAAGTCGGTCGATTGATGCAGGCGACAGAGAAGAGATCCGACAGATTTGGGGAAAAATTCGAAATGAGGGGAATGTGAGGAGTCGGGCCATAGTGAAGATGAAGGAACGGCTGGGATTGATTCAGGAATTAGATCAATGGTGGTTAAGAAGTCGGGTTCAAAAACAGTTATCACTTTAAAAACCGAAACCCGATAAGAATTAAAAATCAAACTGAAAAATTTTCTGGCGGTCGACCAATGCAGTCGACCGAAACAACTTACAGAGACTTCGTCGGTCGACCGGCTCGGTCGACCGTAAGAGGATAAGCAGCACAAGCAAATAAACTCTGGATTTTGAGAAGATTTTCAATTTAGATCTTTACGAATTTTGTTTTATAAGATACAAGAGGTTTTATAAAATAGATATAAAAGATTTTGTCTATAAAAACATATAAATAATTTATTTAAAAAAAATTCGTCATCAAGACTCAAAAATCAAATTTTCAAAACAATGACAAAAACAAAACACCATAAACACAAGAATTGATATAAAAATCATTTTGGTACCCAAATCATTTTGGTACCGCTAAAACTTGGGACATGACCCCTATCTTTTAAATCCAAGGCCCTAGGGTTATGAACCCGCTTGGGCGTATTTTGTGCACCGATACGATCAAAGCAAAAATTGTAAGCATGATCCATACGATTGCAATTTGTGCAATGTAGAGGTATGAATGGTTTGCGTTGACCAAAATGGAATGCACGTGGTATATTTACAAAAGTAGATTTTTCTTTGTAATTATTTTGCAAACGAGAATTTCTTTTCAAATCGAAACAAAACATGGCCAAATGACCAAAACGACCATAATAATCACATTTGTACACATGAGCATGTTTATGATTTACACTATGTGTGTGTACATGTGTATGTGATGAAGAAGCTTGATGGGATGCACAATCATGAATAGGCTTGTCAATTTTTGGTGCATTATGACAAAATTGAGCTAAATGGCCTTTAAGACCGCAAATAGAGCATTTGTGAATTTTGTCATATATATGTGCATAGTGAATAGGTTTCTTAGAAGAATTAACATTAAACTTTGCACATAAGTCCATAAGCTTTTTATTATTAGCAATACAAGTGTTTAGTGTTGAATCTAAGGTAGATATTCATTTTCTCATTTGATTCAACTCATCATTATGCATACAAGCATTGTTACTAGAAGTAGGATAAACAAGATTACTCATTATACATTTCAACTTATCTACTTCTAACATAGCATTACGTTTTTCATGAAGCAAACTAGCATTTTCAATTTTCAAATTTTCATTGCATTCTTTAAGAATTATATTTTCATTTGCAATAAAATTAAACTTAGTAGCTAGTGTTTCATGAGTGGATTTCATATTATCATACTTACTCTTTACATCAATATATCAATTGTGTAATTTTTCAAACTCAAGAGCAAATTCATCAAAAGTAATAATATCATCGTTACCGCATACCTCACTAGGGTTATCACCTAGTGGTATTGTACATGGAGATGAGGCTTCCTTAGAACTCAAAGCGGGATTTTCCAATGCTTGTTGAATAGACTCCAATTTCCCTTCATGTGCTTCAATAAGTTTCCATAAAGCGTAAGCACTATCAAAATTAGCAAATTTGTTAGAAAGAGAGGAGTGAAAGGCATTTATCAAATATTCTAACAAAAGCTTGTTCATATTAAACAATCTTTTATCATTCTCACTCCATTTGGATTTTTCCGAAATGGGAACAACATAGCCATCCTCAATAATTTCCCACAAATCAAATTGTTAGATTGAACGAAAAGTTTGAATCTAATACGCCATTGAGCATAGGGAAAAATATCCAAACGAGGAGCAATATTAATAGCATATCCTAAGCAAGATGAATCATTCATATCCATAACGATGAAATGCAAGAGGCACAATATAAATAAAATTAAATTAGCACAAATACAATAACTTGGATCTTTAGCTCAAGGCGGTTAGTCCTTAAATCAAAGAGCACCAAGCTCTGATACCAATTGTTAGACCCTAGAGAGGGGGGGGGGGGGGTGATTAGGGTCTTATGCTAATCTAATCCTAATTAAAAGCTAATTAAAATTATGTTGATCAATTTGTTCTTGCAAGAAGAAATATGATATGGATATGAACAATAAAGATGAATAGAATGAACGCTAAGCAAAACACAAACACACGATATGTTTACGAGGTTCGGTCACCACGACCTACGTCCCCGCTCCTCACCTCGAGGAGATATCCACTATCACAATCCAGTTTGGAAGCCGGAACTTCTACACACTCGGTTTACAAGATCACCGAAAACTCTCACACTACAAATCACTAATCAATCACACTTTACACACTAAGTGTAAGAACCTAGCCCGTATCCTCCTCCTCAAGTGCTCGATTACAACCTCTCCCTAGGTTCGTCAATCGACGCCACTCCTATTGGATTTGACCCCGTCTCTCGCCTCACACTTCTCTCGGTGTACAAGTGTATTACAAGTGATTCTCACAAATAAAAGTTAAATACAATGATTTGTTCTTAATTAACAAGTGAGAACACAATGAAGCTCACACTCACTAAATCACACCCCACAACCCACACTATATATTATGAAAATATTAAGCTCAAATATGTGTATAATAATAGTGAATGAAACTCAATAAATATAGCTAACTGAAATGAAAATAAATTAACAAGCTATATAAGAGTTTAGAAAACTTCTCAAACAAGAAGAACAGTAGAAGATGATTCCAATAGGATTTGAAGGCCACTTCTTGTTGAAGAAAAACTTCTCTTGAAAACAGATTAATGAAATCAACTTTAAACAGCTCTTAAACACACTTAAGATTTTGTTAAACACAAAACTTGGATTTCTTGGATCTCTAGTGAAAGAGCAGCAATGGGGTTTATAAAGCACCCCAATACAACAGCAAGAACATGAGTAAAAGACCAAAAACCATTTTGAAAACAGCTGTCAAAACTAGCCGTTGTAAAGTTCTGACAGTTCGGCGGTCGACCGGCCCAGTCGACCGCGAAGTTCAAAAACTCAGAGAAGGAAGATTTAAGGCTGGCGGTCGACCGCACCGGTCGACCGGAAAAGTCTCTAGATGCTTTCTCGGTCGACCGGTGCGGTCGACCGTGAGCATAAAACAAAAGAGTTTAGAAAAATATAACAGGCGGTTGACCGGACCGGTCCACCGAAATCTGACATATGGTAATTTACAGGTTTTAGGGCTGTTTTGAAAATTCATTAAAAATATCAAATCAAATCCAAAAATAGTGAAACTTTGGGGAAAGTTTCCAAATGATGAAATAAACATGTTTGAAAAAGAATTTTTGGAAAATCAATTTTTGTTTGTGAAAACTCCCTGTTTTTGAAAAGTGTTCAGAAAACCTGTTTTTCGTGAATACGAAAATTGACATAAGCCTTGTAAGTATGTATATATATATTATGCATGTATTATATATATATAATGAAGTATGAAAGAGCTGTAAACATGAGATAAAAGTTATTGTAACAACGTTTGATGAAAAATCAATTATATGATAGAAAACGTCAAAAATCATGTTAAGTGTACATATATTGAGCTTAGATATAATCATACAATATATGTAAGTGAACCAAACTAATACCTAGGTAACTCCACGCATATAAACTTGAATCTTTAACGCTTGATTGGCATGTGTTGAACTACCTGTAAAGATAAACACAAATACTAGAAAATAGATTAGATATAAATTGTTTGACAAATCATCATCAAAACCAAAGGGCCAACATTGTTGTCATGGGAAATGATCAATCTTGTGATATATGTGGGATAGGTACCGTGCGGATTCGGATGCATGATGGAGTAGTCCGTGAATTAAAAGAGGTGAGATTTTTTCCTCAACTAAAGAAGAATATTATCTCAGTTGGAGCTTTGGAGGCAAAAGGATTCAAGGTGACCTTTGAAGACGCTGTTGTGAAGGTTACTAAGGGATCTTTGGTGGTGATGAATGGAGTCCGCAGTCGAAATTTATACTCTCTGAAGGGGAGTACCGAGATTGACCAGGTTGCTTCGGCTATTTCAGAGGCGGACATGAGCAGACATTAGCATTATAGGTTGGGGCACACATGAAAGAAGTCACTGCAGGCGCTGTTTTCTTAGCAAGAAGATGAAGGTGAAGTTCGGGACGGTCATTCATAGGACGAGGGACATCCTGGACTACGTGCACACAGACGTTTAGGGTCCCACCAAGACTGCATCACTTGGTGGTCGATATTGGTTCGTTACATTCGTAGATGACTATTCTAGGCGTTATTGGGTGTACACCATGAAGCATAAGAATGAAGTCCTAGATTTGTTTGTGGAGTGGAAGAAGAGATTGGAACTGCAGACTGGGAGAAAGATCATCCGATCCGATAGTGATGGTGAATATACTTCAGATCCTTTTTTGCAGCTATGTCGAGACGAGGGCATAGAGAGACACTTCATGGTTAGTCATACACCACAACAGAATGGGGTGGCAGAGAGGTTAAATTGATCTTTACTGGAGAAGATCCGATGTTTATTATCACAGAGTGGTTTGGAGAAAATCTTTTGGGCTGAGGCACTTACATATGCGAGCCACATCATTAATAGGCTACCTTCATCTGCGATTGAGGGGAAAACCCCAATGGAAAAGTGGTCAGGAGAGCCAGCACATGACTATGAACAGCTCAAGGTAATCGGGTGTCCTGCATTTTATCATGTGAGAACAGATAAATTGGAACCTCGAGCTAGGAGGGCCATATTTATAGGATTCAAGCGTGGTGTAAAGGGATACAAGCTATGAGATCCAGTTGATAGGAAGATTGTGCTGAGTAGGGACGTCATATTCGATGAGGCTTCTATCTTGAAGCTTCCCATCTCTCATCAGGTGGAGAGCGCCCCGACGGAGGAGATATCGCAGGTGGTGGAGATCGATGCAACTCCACATTATTCAGATGGTATAGTATTCATTAGAGTGCCGACTGAGGTGATGCCAGATGAGCACGAAGGTGATACGGAGGATACGAGTACTGATGTGTAGGGTTAGGGACCGATGGCTCAGGTTCAGGATTCTATTACGGTTCGGAGACAGAGGAGAGACATACGGGTGCATGGTATACCGACACAGTTGTGTATGCACTTTCAGTGGAGAGTATCAATGAGATGGTACCTACTACATTCAGAGAGGTCGAGCAGAGTTTGGAGGCTGATTCGTGGCAGGTAGCTATGTAGGAGGACATGGAGTCTCTTCATAAGAAAGATACATAGGAGCTTGTTGAGCTTCCAAAGGGGCGGAAGGTGATTGGTTGTAAGTGGGTATACATGAAGAAGGAGGGTATTGAAGGTACTCCATTAAGGTTCAAAGCTAGGTTGGTTGCGAAGGGCTATGTATAGGAGGAAGGTATTGACTATAATGAGATTTTCTCTCTGGTGGTGAAGCAGTCGTTGATTCGGATTTTGCTAGCTTTGGTATACAGTATGGTTTGGAGTTAGATCAGTTGGATGTGAAGACGTCATTTCTTCATGGTGATCTTGATGAAGAAATATATATGACTCATCTATTGGGATTCCGAACTATAGGGAAGGAAAAATTAGTTTACAGATTGAAAAACTCATTATACGGTTTGAATCAGTCTCCTCGAAAGTGGTATAGGCGATTCGATGGTTTTATGATTGGTCATTCGTACACTCGGAGCCAGTTTAATCCTTGCGTATATTTTCGTAAGTTGAAAGAAGGTGCGTACATCTATTTATTATTTTATGTCGATGACATGTTAGTTGCCTCTATTTCCAGATATGCTATAGATGAGTTGAAGGCATAGCTTTCAAAGGAGTTTGAAATAAAGGATTTGGGTGAGGCTAAACGCATTTTGGGGATGAAGATCAGCAAAGACAAGAAGAAGGACATAATTTGTTTGACATAGGTGGCTTATTTGAAGAAGGTTCTACAGCGATTTTATGTTAGCATAGATATGAAGCCAGTTAGTGTACCATTAGGGGCACATTTAAAGCTTTAAGCTAATCTTTCACCAAAGACAGTTGAAGATCGAGAGTTGATGTCGAAGACTCCATATGCGAGAGCGGTTGGGAGCTTGATGTATATAATAGTATGTACAAGGCCAGATTTATCACAGGTAGTGGGTATGGTTTTGAGATACATGCACGATCCAGGAGTGGGTCATTAGGACGCCATGAGATGGATTTTGAGGTACATTCAAGGTATGCTTAGTGTTGGTTTAGTTTATGAGCGGAACACTACAGGTGGACAGTTATGTATTGGTTACGTTGATTCGGATTATACCGGGGATTTGGATAAACGCCGGTCTATGACGGGGTATGTGTTCTCTTTGACCCGTTTGTCGGTGTGTTGGAGATGCACCTTATAATCTACGGTGGCTTTGTCTATAATGGAGGTATAGTATACGGCAGTTACGGAGGCTGTGAAGAAGGCTATTTGGCTTCGACGACTTTTGGAGGAACTTGGTATATCGCAGCGGTCCGTTACTATTTATTATGATAGCATGAGTGCTATCTATTTGGTGAAGAATCAGGTTTTTCATGTGAGGACGAAGCATATTAATGTTCGTTATCATTTCGTTCGGGATGTTCTTGAAGATGGTGATGTGGAACTTGTGAAGGTCCACACGAAGGATAATCCGGCGGATATGCTCACTAAGGTGGCTCCTGTAGGTGTCAAAAATTACCTATAGGTCCCCGCACACAGCTCGAGATAGAGAGGAGATGATGAACATCGCTATTCGAGTTACAGAAGCTCATTTGAAGATGACGAATGCATGAAGTGAGTCGACGGACCATGCGAATCAACGAAATTTCGGAATAATCGAAACTCGAATGAATTGGGAGCTGCACGTTGCTTACAAAAGATGAAGCGCCTCTCGTGCCTCGTTTACTCCACACATGATTCAATCATGAGAGGTTGTAGATCTGCTTGTCGGCTTTCCGACGCATTCTGGATCACATGATTTCGAATTTGGATGATGAAAATACAGTGAAAACGGACGAAGCGCGTAAGACCAAGCTCTGAGCCAAACCGAGACACCACATGGTGTCTCGACCAAGCCGAGACACCCATGAGTGTCTCGGCATGGCTGAGACACTCACAAGCCAAGACACTCTCAAGTGTCTCAGCTTGGCTGAGACACTCACAAACCAAGACACTCTCAAGTGTCTCGACCACGCCGAGACACTCGCGGGTGTCTGCAACCCGAAAAATATGATTTTGGCTATTTTTAGCGGTTTTTTGACCATTAACCACCTGTATTTGCTCCAACTGATAAAATATCATCCATGAACATGGTTAAATGGTTACAACTGAGGATAAGATGGAATCAGCCGTTTTTATCCGAAAACAGAGGTCACGAAGCTTATAAATACAGCCCCAGGGCCTTTATTTTTTGAGATCTGGAATTCTCGAGCGTCTGCGAAATCCTGCTAAATTGAGGACTGAAGATCCACAAATTTTAGAGAGGAGGAGGACACTTCAGTGAATTCTTCAGCATAAAGAAGAGGAGTTCGTCAGATCTGCAGCCCGATTCTTTTCCTTGAGATCGTCCCGTTGCAGTGATCTCGAGAAGAGTGGTTATCTCGCTGTTGCCGAGATAATCGCTTCGGTTTCTTGATTCCTTCATGAATCAACGAAGCTCCTGATCTATCTGATCATTTGGTGATCCACGGATATTAATATCCCCATCACAGGCCAAGATCCCACGCAAGCAGCGGGCGATAAACACCCGTTATATTTATTTTGACAAGAGTTGTATTTTTTTATTTTCATTGTGTAAGAGTCTTATAAAAAGACTATCTTTTTTGTTATTATTATAATGACTGAAGTTGTAATGACTACATCAATGAAGACATCAACTTTCTCCCCAAATAAGCTGGTGACCACAGTGGGAGCCAACAGCCTTGCTGCCAAGGCTGTCGTGCCGTAACCGGCTATCAAGATCCCGATGAATGAAGAGGTCGAGTATGAATTCGACCAGCAGAAGTTCGAGGATTACATATCCTCCTTCTCCTCTAGATCTGCCTCTCTTCCCAAGTGCATGAAGGTCTCCTCCTCCAGGAAGATCCGCTGGTCTTCAGATCTAAAGACCCAAGAAGATGATCTCTCCATCGCTGCGGTTACAGTTGCATCTCGTGACGACCCGATGGCGTTCGATGAAGCAAAATCCACAGATCCGAATACCACCTCCATTAAGGAGTCGACTGTGGAAGGTGTGCCAACTTTGTCGAAGAGGGCTAGTCAAAGACGTCGCCAACATCTTGCTCGTTAGTTCGCCAAGGCTTTGGAGGAAGTGGACGGACTCCGCTACCAAGTGGATCTAGAGTTCAGAAAGAGCCAAATGGCTAAGCCATCGCCACAACAAGCATCGGGGTTCTCCTCCTAACCGTCAACTAACAAATGGGTTCGTGTCAAATGAACCCGTTCTACTCTTGAAGAGCGTATCAAGAAACCACCAAGATCTAAGCAGGTTTGGGTACCGAAGGCCAAGTCAGTGCCTCTATCCGACAAGAGACACCAGTCATGTCTCTCGCTTGATTCCAGATCCAAAGCTAGTTCCCAGCTTTCGTCGACTTTAGATCTCGCTCCTTCTGATCCCGTACCTTTGGTGAAGTCATATAGCAATGTGGACTTGTCCCAACTCAAAATGATAATGGCGGAACGCCTAGGTTCTTTGCACAAGGATCAAGGCAGAATTCGAGTCAAAGAACGCTTGGGCATGATGAATGAACCCCGAGCAACTCATCGAGCTGGGGGTCGCACTCGCCCTTGCAGCAAGTCGGAGCCTTCCTATAATGGGAAAGCTCCTATAGCTGACCACCTCAGACTACGAGTTATGGTTCAAGAGCCCGTTGAAGTCCCACGCTTACGAAAGCGTGGCTCCAAACGTGTGACACTTGAGAACGCCAACAAGGCAACAAGTCCTCAGAAGGAAACGTAATCGTCTAACGATGATAACGTTATACCTAGGAAGTTATGCTAGCACACGATAGGCTGCTCCGACAATCATGCTGATGACTTGTACTATCGGGATGGGGGTACAAATTAATCTCGAAAGAGAAATACCCAGGAAGTGGACTCTCACTATCCGTATACCAAAATTATCAGGGCAGTATTATCAACGTGTAGCTACCCCAAGACCGCTTCACAGAGGGTCTCGGTATTCTAAAGGCTGTCCTCTGAAGCATCGAGTATCAAGCCAAGGCGTTTCCGCAAGATAAGGTCGGGCATTCAACAGGACAAACTCCCAAAGGTAACCATCAACATGGTCGACAAGGGAAACTCTGTGATTCCTGCAAATGGCTCGAATCCTAACTTTTCTCCAGGAAGAGAAGTCAGTTCGAGAATAGCCCAACGAATATCTTGGCTATAGCTAGAATTTGTCGGACATAATGATTACTCGAGAATCCATAAAGGAATCCATTCCAATGATGAACTCTCGGATTCTTATTCCACACTCAGCTACGACGATACAATGTCTAGCATGGGACAAGCTCGGGAAGTGTTCATGATCAACACCGAGCGAATGGCTAAAATTATCGAAGATGCTTTGGCTAAGCAAGAAGAGAACTTCAAGTTCGAATTGGAAATGGCCATGATGCGGATGAAGGAAGAGCATGACCAACGGATTCGAGTTCTGTCCAATTAACTCGGTGAATCCAGCCGTCACAATATTGTTAACCAGGCAGGTAGCGATTCAGACGTGAACGAACACCTCAACGCTGATAATCCTCCTATTGACCAAAACACTAGGGATGGTCCTACTGAAGGTAATAACGCTGGGGATGGTCCCATCGAAGATGACAATGTCAGGGGTGGTCGCGTTGTTCCTCTTAAAGATGAGGACGAGAAGATGAAAGACCTCGAGAGAAAAATTAACGCTCTAATGTCTGCTCGAGAGGTAAAGAAGACTGATATTCCGTGTCTTTACCCGAGAGAGTGGGAGTCGATCCCATACCTAGGGAAGTTTAATCTGATCAACTTCACGTCGTTCGACGGGAAGGATTTGCCCACTTAGCATCTGATCTACTTCAAGTCCCACTTGGACATGATCTCAGGCAATGAAGCCTTGATGGTTCGGTCATTCACTGGCACCATTCGCGGGCCTGCCTTCGATTGGTACCGTTGTTAAGAATCAAGAAGCATCAATAGCTGGGATGACCTGGAGAACCTATTTCTCGCTCACTTCTTTGATGATGACGCTGAGGTGTCAATCAGGACACTCTTTGATGAGAAATAGGAAGACGATGAGATGGTTGACGAATTTGTCAAGCGCTTCCGGAATAAAGCGATGAGCTGCCGAGATCCGATTACAGAGGACTTTATCCTCCAAACATGTCACAACAACCTCTTTTTGGACATGTTAGAAGTTATGGGAGTAGCACCATCCAACGCCTGGAAAGAGTTGAAGATGCGCAGAGAGCAGGCCGAACGCTTCCTCAGAAGGAAGAAGGACGAGAGGAACCAACTGACGGCTAACCCTCTGAACTCAAGCTTCGTCTCCCGTGGTAAGGGGAAGACACCTGCAGCAGCTGTTGATGTTAATCAGACGTCACAACAGCAATCCTGGAGACAGCAAAAGACTTTAGGTCCGAGACTCCAAAAAGAGTACTCCTTCAAGGACGAAGACGTTCCAGCCATTTTTGAATCCCTCCTTGAAAACAACAAGATCAAGCTACCACCTATTGTAAATCAGGAGGAAGCTGACAATACTGTGGATCCAAAGTACTGTGCGTACCACAGGAGGATCTTTCATCCGACCAAGGTTTGCTTCGCTCTTAAGAATAGCATCCAAACCTTGGTTGAAGCAGGCGTCATAACGCTAAGATAAGCCAAATGAGAATGGTGACACTCCGAAGAGTATACGAGTATAAATTGATTCTCAATCCTCCAACCGGTATATGAGGTTAAACTGCTCTCTAGTACTCCAATAGATATATGAGTCTAAATTGTTTCATACCTTCAACGGGAAGTTCCTGGAGAATTTTATACATAATATTCTTAAGGATAACCCGATCACGCAACTGAATTCAATATTAGACCCAGTCTTGCAAGAAGCTGGGGGTGGATGATCCATGTATCGGGAAGTTCCCGAAACAATTATGTATAGTGTATTCTTAGGGATAACCCGGTCACTACAAGAAGGTCAGGAATAAGAAACTCTCACTCAAACTCCCGCTACATCTGTGCACTCAACACTCCCATCGTTAGAGTCTGGACATAGTATTCAGAATTTTAATCTCCTGATTATTGACAATTATCAAATCCTTCCGTGTTAAGTATTTGTCACTTAACATTAGGAACCTCCTTTGAATGATTTGTACGAATCAACACTCCCACTATAATTTGTACTCTTACTCTCATTCTCCACCTGGTCAAACCTTCCTATAGTTAGGACCATAACTAAAATCCCCTCTTGATTCTTTCCATGAACGAGAGGTCCATTTTTAAATTGAGCGATCAAACCTATAAAAGTTAGGATTGTCTCAAACCCCCGCTTGGTCAAACCTTCCTACAATTAGGATCAAAACCGATATTCACTCTCGATAAATGAGAAACCCACCTTTAGTTCGTTAGTCAAACCTTCCGCTAGTTAGGATTATCCGAATCTTTTCGATTCTCGGAGTAGAGATCCCACTCTTAGTTTCATCTTCCCGAATTCTTAAAGTGGAGATCCCGCTTTGAGTTTCCTTTGGTAACTGGAGATAGAATATAAAATTTTTCATTTTTAGCTTTGGGAGATAGAATATAAAATTCTTCCTCTCCCGCATTAGGTTCATCTTTGCCCCAAGAGAAGATACAATATTTTAACACTATCAAATCCGTGCTTCACACACGCGGGGAATTTTATCCCGAAGCTGAAGTAGAGACAAGTCAACGCCTAACACGCGTTGCCGATTTAGTCTTTCACCGATTGAAAAAGACACCAGAATCCAAATATGGGGAATTTTATCACGAAACCTAAGTAGGGATAAGTCAGCGTCTAACACGTGTTGCCGGTTAGTCTTTGACCGTAAAAAGGATGAAAAGCCCATATATTCGACATTGTAGCAGATTGTTATTAATAACACCGTAATCTGTGCCTTACAAGTACGGGAAATTTTATCCCGAATCCTAAGTAGGGATAAGTCAACGTCTAATACGCGTTGTCGGTTTAGTCTTTTACCGATTGAAGAAGACACCAGAATACCAATCTGGGGCATTTTATCACGAAGCCTAAGTAGGGATAAGTCGGTGTTTAACACGCGTTGTCGGTTAGTTCTTGACCCTAAAAAGAACAAAAGCCCACATATTCGACATTGTGGCAGGTTGTTATTAATAACACCTAATTCGTGCCTTACATGGGCAAAAATTTTTATCTTGAATCCTAAGTAGGGATAAGCCAACGCCTAATACGCGTTGCCGCTTTAGTCTTTCACCGATTGAAGAAGATACCAGAATCCAAATCTGGGGAATTTTATCCCGAAGCCTAAGTGGGGATAAGTCAGTGTCTAACACTCGTTGCCAGTTAGTCTTTGACTGTAAAAAAGGACAAAAGCCCACATATTCGATATTGTGACTGGTTGTTATTAATAACATCATAAGCCATGCCTTAAATGCACAGGGAACTTTATCTCGACTCCTAAATAGAGATAAGTCAACGCTTAACAAGCGTTGCCAGTTTAGTCTTTCGCCGAGTGAAAAAGACACCAGAATCCGAGTCTGGGGACTTTTATCCCGAATACTAAGAAGGGATAAGTCAACACCTAACACGCATTACTGGGTAGTCTATTCCCTAAAAAAGACGAAGTCTACGTATTCAATATCGTAGCACTAAAAGAGTTAACTCTTTTAGCATAACGTTACATGCAAAACGGATTTAAACAATCTGCATGCAAGCCCGATTCAAACAGTAATCGGTAAAGGCACGTCAAATCCGTTGATGGCTGAGGATTTGCCAAAATCCTGAGTCTGCATCTGATACATGCGACCGGGTAGTCTATTCCCGTGAGAAGGACGAAGTCTACGTATTCAATATCGTAGTACTAAAATAATTAACTCTTTTAGCACAACGTCACATGCAGAACGGACTTAAATAATTCGTATGCTAGCCCGACTCAAACGGTAGTCGGTAAAGGCTCATCAAACCTGTTGATGGCTGAGGGTTTGCCAAAAATCCTATGAATGTAAGAGTCATTGACGTATCGACCCCATTAGTTGGTCTCGTAACTCGAGCATCCAATAACTTCTGGATAAGATCCATATCTGCAGACGAATCAGCTTTAACAGTTGGTCCTACATCCCTAACTGTTAGAACCTCCATGCTCCAATATCTTAAGAGCTTAAACTGTGTATACTCCAGCAAACGTACAGGTATAAACTGTGTTAACGGCGAGCGATCTGAAACCCTAGGTCAACGCCGGTCAACACGTACCCTAGGTCAACGTCAATCAACACGTTGCGATAAAAGTCAACGCCGGGCAATCCGAAACCCTAGGTTAACGTCGGTCAACGTGTAACCCTAGGTCAACGCCAGTCAACGTGTTACGATAAAAAGCCAACGTCTATTAACGCGTAACCTTAGGTCAATGCCACTCAACGCATTGTGACAAAAAGTCAACGCCGGGCGATCCGCAACCCTAGGTCAATGACCGAGCGATACGAAACCCTAGGTTAACGTCGGTCAATGTGTAGCCCTAGGTCAATACTAGTTAATGCGTTGGAATGAAAAGTCAACGTTGGGCGATCCGAAACCCTAGGTCAACGCCGGTCAACGCGTAATCCTAGGTCAACGCCAGTCAACACGTTGCGATGAAGGTCAACACAAGTCAATATATTATGATGGAGATGGTCAGTTCAAAGTTAACTCGACGATACGAGCTAAAATTAATTCACCAGTTTTGATTCAAGATTTCGACGACGGCCAGACGATAACGCAACGCCGAGAGAACTTCAGCTATTCATCAAAATATGGAATAGATTGAGAATCAAAGGAGTCAAGAACCAAAGCTAACTACAGGTTCTTTTACACCGACTGAAGATTGGACCGATCATATCCAAAGCATTTCAGGCTCGTCTATAAAAGAAACGAGACTGAAACACTTTGGAGGGGTATCTGTAGGTGTTAAAAATTATCTATAGGTCCCCGCACACGGCTCGAGACGGAGAGGAGACGATGAACATCGCTGTTTGAGTCATAGAAGCTGATTTGAAGATGACGAATGCATGAAGTGAGTCAACGGACTATGCGAAGCAACGGAATTTCGGAATAATCGAAACACGAATGAATCAGGAGCTGCATGTTGCTTACGAAAGACGAAGCGCCCCTCATGTCTTATTTACTTCACACATGATTCAATTATGAGAGCTTATAGATCTCCTCGTCGGCTTTCCGACGCATTCTGGATCGTGTGATTTCGAGTTCAGATGATGAACATAGGGCAAAAAGGGACAAAGCGCGCGAGACCAAGCCCTGAACCAAAACGAGACACCACATGGTGTCTCGGCCAAGCCGAGACACCCATGAGTGTCTCGACCTGGCCGAGATGCTCTCAAGTGTCTCGGCCAATCTGAGACACACGCTGAGACACCAGTGGGTGTCTCAGCCACGCCGAGACACCCGCGGGTGTCTGCAACCCGTAACCCGAAAAATCTGATTTTGGCTGTTTTTGGTGGTTTTTCGACCGTTAATCGTCTGGATTTGCTCCAACTAATAAAATATCATCCATGAACGTGGTTAAGTGGTTACAACTAAGGATAAAAGGGAATCGACCATTCTTATCCGAAAATAGAGGTCCTGAAGCTTATAAATATAGCCCCCGGGGCCTTCATTTTTTGAGATCTGGAATTCTCGAACGTCGGTGAAGTCCTGCTGAATTGAGGACTAAAGAGCCACGAATTTCAGAGAGGAGGAGGAGATTTTAGTGAATTCTTTAGCATAAAGAAGAGGAGTTCGTCAGATCTGCAGCCCGATTCTTTTCCTTGAGATCGCCCAATTGCGGTGATCTCGAGAAGAGTGGTTATCTTGCTGTTGCCGAGATAATCACTTCGGTTTCTTGATTTCTTCATAAATAAACGAAGCTTCGGATCTGATCTGATCGTTTGGTGGTCCACGGATATTAATATCCCCGTTTCAGGCCAAGCTTCCACGCAAGTAGCGTGTGGTAAACACTCGTTACGTTTGTTTTGACGAGAGTTATTTTTTTTTGTTTTCATTGTGTAAGAGTCTTATAAAAAGACTATATTTTTTGTTGTCATTGTAACGACTGAAGTTGTAATGACTACATCAATAAAGACATCAACTTTCTCCCCAAACAGTTCCGAACAACAAGTTTGATCATTATTAAAACTTGTTACACATTCGTGATTGTTGAGGCCGTTGACAGCCATTTGGATGAACTACGGGCGACTTGATCCCTTGGGAGAGGGGGTACATAGGCAACCACATTGGTGCAGCCAAATTTGGTGAGACGACGCATTGGTGCTCATGTTTGTGTCAGCTCAGTTTTGGGAATCCTTCGTCGATGTGGAGAATTGTTGGATAGCAGTATTCCTAATTTATTTTAGTAACATGAGATTATTAGGATTTCTAATCTATTTTGGTAACATTAGGTTATTAAGATTCCTAATTTATTTTGGTAACATGAGGTTATTAGGATTCCTAATTTGTTTTGTTTTTGGTTTTAGGATTCTTAGTCTGTTTTGGTTTTAGTTTTTCTATATATGGAGATTAGAATCAATCATCAAATAGAGGAGAGTTGTAATAAGATATTAGAGAGACTTTTGAGCATTGTGAGAGAGAGATATTGTGAGAAAGTTGAGAGCTTTGGTTGATGGTTAGTTTGTGAGTTTTGTGAGATTGTAACCCTTTCTACTCTCCTTGATTTAGTGTAATCACCCCATCCTCTCCCCGTGGACGTAGGCAATTTTCCGAACCATGTAAATTGGTTGTCTCGCTATTTGTGTGATTTGTAATAGTTTATTTAGGTTCCCTCGACAAGTCAGTCCTAGAACTAATAAGAGGAAGAGCTGATATCTCACTTGGTTGAGATATTTTGCTTAAGGTTTTTGTTTCCTTGGTGAAACAGGAATTCCTATTGCGACCTGACCCTCTTGTTGTGCTGCCGAAATTTCCGCTGCACGCAACACTAACTCCTTACCGAATTTCACAATCAACTTGTAAACTTCACAACCAACTCGTAACCTTCAAAACCAATATGTAACCTTCCTTCACAACTAACTCGTAACCTTAACAACAAACTCATTACAGTGAAATAACAATAATATACAAATTTACAGACTCTATTTTAATCTCAAGTCATCGTTTAAAAAAATTTTATAACAAAATGTTAGTTGAGAAATCTAGATTTTTTTGTTGGTTTCTTTTGTTTGGTGTAAATTTGTAAAATTGGTATAATAAATCCAATGTCTTTTTTTTTCTTTTTTTCCCTTAAACAATCTGTGTCCTTACCTAAGTCAGCCACATTCCGACCATATAGACCCACTATTTGCTCTCTCCTAGCTGTGGTGGAGATTTTTGACATTGTATTAGAGCACCACAATCTGAATCTCACTACCCTTCCAAAATGAGTTTATAAAGAAGATAGTGCTCTCTGAGTCCAAATTTTGACCCGTGAAAGGATCCTCCTAACTACAAGTTCAAAGTTTTAGTGTTTAGTGAAAGGAATAATAAATTCATGTAGAGGTCATGTATCTAGCATGTGAAAAACAATAGAGGGTACAATGCAAATTATGGTCAATGTAAGGTATTTAAGTGCTAATTACCTTGCTCAAAAGTTCAAAAAATATTCTTCCATATTTTACAAAATTGAATGAAGTCTATAATTAGGATACGTCCCGTCGCCACTCAGACAGAACCGCAAAACCTAATCCATATATTCTGTGGCATCTTCGGCACGGGCTCGTCACCTTTCAGGGCCAGCACAGACAAAAGTTCGGTGTTCGACTAAACTATTTCCCTACCTCTCGTAGTTTCTGTCTGCTCACTGCAGGAATCCATAAGTTTACTGGTGACGCGTTCCCCATGAAACTATTTTTTAATATTGTTTACTCTGCGTTTATTTCCCCACCAACCCTTTGCATTCACTTCGTGTTTGTTATTTACGGGCTAAATTGCACTTTAATGCCTTATAGTTTCACACAGTGATGGATCCAGGATTTTTAGAAAGCAAGGTCACTACATAATTAATAATTGAAAAGTATACGATGACCTCTGACGAGTTTTCATATTTGAAAAAGAATACATGACCACATGATTAGTCACACAATCAAATACATATTTCTTATACGTCACCAAGCAATCAAGTCAACCCTCGTAGGGGAGTTTCGAGTACTAATGTTAGAAGTAGAACCGCAAACGCCACTATGTATATTCTCTTGAGTATGTGATGGATTTTGTACAGATTCACATGATGAAGGACCATGGCCAGGGTGTTGCTTTTTTTTGCAAAATAACAGTACAACATGTCACAAGTCACTGATAATAAATAAATAAATAAATCAACAAATAAAATTATTAACTAGGTAAAACAAGCACAAAAACATTAATTTGATCTTGATTCTATAGTTATGTGTACTATAGATTAACTTGATTCTTAACAA
>BQKN01063509.1:0-70046 GCA_022839385.1 Asparagus kiusianus
CCACACCCCTAGGGGTGTCTTGGTTGTACATGGTCCCCCCCTCCTCTTTTGTGGTGTTTTGTCTTGTTGTACACTTGTACATGGTCCCCCCCCTCTTTTTTCATTTGAATTTCAAAGGGAAAAGTCCCCCTCTTCCAAAACCGAACCTTCCCCCCCAAAACCGGTTTTTTTTCATCTTCTTCCTTCTCCTCTTTCCTCCATTGATTTGCTCTTGAGAACCCCTCAATTTCTCATAAGATTTGGATTTTTGACGGGTACCCATTTGCCGAAATCTCCTCCTCTTCCGAACGAGGGTCTTGGCCTCCACTTCCGAGCTCGAAGGAAAACTCCTTTGATTTGGTAAGTTCTCTTCATGATCCCCTTATTTGCTTGCAAAGATTATATATTTATGTTTTCAATAGATAGGGGTTTATGGATGAAACAAGCATTTGGGGGTTTTATTGCAAAAAACCGAAACTTTGGGGGGTTTATTGTAAAACCGAAACTATAGGGGCTTATTTGCAAAATTCGTGGGATTTTTATGCAATGATGGGACTGAGATTTTGGGGTTTTGGTTTGTGCTCATTTGACGGAAGATTGTAGGGGTGCTTTGTGCAAGAGAATCAACAAGTTGTTGAGGGGTTTATTTACAAAAACAGCCCATAAATGTTTTTAGAGGGGCTTATTTGCAAAAGGGCCACGAATTTGAGGCTGAGATCCATGGAGTTTAAGCCCCAAACTTTTGATCAAATTTTTGGTAAAGGCATGTGGAGGCAAAACCAAAAGTTTGTGGAGGGGCTTTTATGTAAAATTGGCTAAATTCTGCAAAAGGACTTATTTGCAAAGTTTAACCAAAATTGTGGGGGTATCGGGGTGCTAGATGACCAAATGCGATGATCATGACCCGGACTACGCATGTCCTTTGACCCGAATTTGGCCTTGGACACGGGGGGTATTTTGGGTATTTCACCAAAATTTATCGCGAAACGACGATTATCGTCCCGCGTGCACGAAATTCGTAGGTTTAATTAGACTTTGACTGTAAAGTCCTATTTGTTTATAGGATTTCAAGTCCAAGTGCTTAATTTCCCCTTTTTCGATATTTCGTGTATATATATTGTACCTGATGTACTGCTCTTCACTGCAGATTTGCGATGTCTCCCCGTCGATCTCGACCTTCCGGGAGTCACTCTCGTCCGCCGCATAGCGAGGAGGAGGCTCCTGCGACATCATCCCCAGCGACTTCTTTTTACGGGGGTGAGGATTTTGATTTTCTGTATCCCGGATTGACCTCTCGCGGGTCATGAAGGAAGAACCGATACCCCTCCCGCGGGGGTTAAGGTTTCAGACTTGTTTTGCTTAGCCAATTCAAGTCTTTGGGTATATTGGGGCGATCTCGTGTTGCCTTACACCTTATAGGTCGGTATACATTATCACGTGATTCACGTGACGGCGTATACCGTCCTCCCGGTGTAGGGCACTCGAAATCGTCTTCACCAATTATCCCGTGAACAACCTTATTTTGCTTTTATGAGATAAGTGTTTTGACCCTTTTGCTCCATTGCAGTCGATTTTCCTGGTGGTAGCTTCCCTGCTCATGCGAACACCGGTTGTAGCCGCGAGGTCTTCTCTTCGGCTTTTGCTAGGCCAGCGGTTGATCCGTTCCCGCAGTTTGACGAGGATCGTTCAGACGAGTCCAGTCGCCTGATACGGGATGGGGGGCGCCACTGTTTACGCCAGCTCCTCACCGACGCTACTTTTACCGCGGATGCTATGTCCACCCAGGCTTTGAAGAAGCCGGCTTTCTTGTTCGGGGATCATGTGGAGGATCCCGACATATTGACTCTCCCAGAGGAGCATTGGTTAACTCTTGAGGAGAGTGCCCTTCTGTATATCCCTTCCATCCCTCGCCATTACTCCTTTACTCATCTGGAGGGGCAAGGTGTGGAGAGACGGATGTCTTGGAAGCTCACTGATGACGCTGTGCGGGTTCAGTGTGGGTACATTTCTCATGGAAAGACCCCTGGTTCCGGCGGATATCATCCTGTTCGTGGCCTACGATCCGGGATCATGGGTCTTGGCGCCGCACCCCCAGATGAGATGTTTACAGTTGCTCCTACAGTGAGGAACCGCTTGGCTCTCCTTGGGAGAAGGCTTCCTCACCCGGAGTATCGATGCTATGGTTGGGCTTCTTCTTTACCCAAGGGGTGGTGGCCCCGTATGACCGGTTATGTCTTGGGTCGTTGGGAGGAGATTCTGAGGAGCAGTGACCTGTATGTGCCTATACGGGCTACCATGTACGGGCTCCCTGTTAGCTGCCGCCATTTCTTGGCATTGTTGGAGACGTACATGCCTGATAGCAACACCTTCCTGACTGGTGAATGAGAGTTGGGGTTGGCTCTCCACGAGATGCATCAGGTTTCTGGTCTCCCGATGGGAGATTACCCTTACCAGGAATATTTCCCCTCGAACCAGCAGTTGTGGAGGTTGAAGCAGGATGATCCCGATATGTATGCCACTCTCTGGGACCTCACTTGTCATTATCATACCTCATTGACACTGATTTCCCCCCCCGGCGAAGACAAAGAGGAAGATTAGCTTGAAGCAGTTCGTCACTTATCTGTTCCAGAACTTGGAGGGTAGCTCTAGCGACCTTGTTCGCGAGTTAGATATTTTGACTGTCACTGCCGTTAACGAGTTGGTGGAGAAGAGCGGGGCCCAATCCTATACCCTTGCCAGCGCTGAGGGAGCTTTCCCCGCGGGGACCAAGTTTCGCTCGTTCCTCCGCCGTGCGCAGAAGTCCATAGAGCCTAGGTCTCTGTTGGCAGGATATCTTGCTCTCTGGTTGAAGAAGTGTGTTGTTCCTCATCAGTCTTCGGATGCCTTACCTCTTGAGGTGCTTTTTCCCGCGGTTCAGTTAGCTTATGGGAGAGAGCTTTCTTTGCTCCCGGCGATGGTGGCCAGCATCCATTGCGGGCTTAGGAGCGTGGTCCGTAGCTTTACTCAGGTGGGTCCTGAGATATCTACCGAGCTTATCTGTCCTAAGGTCGAGCTACCCTACGCATATCTGATGGCGTGGCTCGTTCTTCACCGTCCTGGACTGATGTCAGCGCCTAGTGCTGTTGATGTTCCTGTTCCATATCTGCAGCTGTTGGAGAAGAGCAGATGGCTCGGGAAGAAATTCGAGGACGTTCAGCAGGAGCTTCAAGTCCGCAAGGGCTGGGAGTTCTTTAAGTGCTTCCCTTAGTTTTCGGGCCGATATGGTGACGTGTTGATTGATGAGGAGAAGCCCCGGAGTAACCGCACCATTCTCGACATCGGTTGTTTTCGTTGGTTGATTAACATCCGTGTCGGGTATCTTGTCTTCCGGGTGAAGAACCGATGCCATATAGAGCCTTACCTCCCTTGCCGCTTTGCTCGTCAATTCGGCTATGACCAGCTATATATCGGGAACCCCAGCCGCGGTTTGAGGGTTGAGGGAGGACTAGTTGATGGCGTGCGAGCGTGGTTGTGGACCATGGCGGGCTGCACCGGGGCCCGCTTTGCTCTTCCCTCTTATAGGCGTAAGCCGATGATCACTTTCCTCAGCTGCAAGTGGCTTCTTTGTGCTTATGAGTTCATAGGCGTGAAGAGCCTTTCAGAGTTGGAGTCCGATCACTCAGTGCAGGCCGCCATGATGGCTGCTCGTAAGGCTGAGATTGCTCGGAAGCAGAGGAAGAGGCGTGGTAAATCCTCCCTCTCCAGCAGAGATGATGCAGGGTCTCTCCCTATGGATGACGAGGTCGAGACTCCTGATGGGGAGTTTGCGGATATAGACACCGACCAAGGAGAACTCGGTGCAGGTTTGTCATATACCCTTTGATTTCCTTTCTTGAATCCAGCTGGCATTTATGAATGTCATCATTTCAGGTAGGACCTCTGGTGATCATGAGCCACTTGCTTCTCACTTCACGGGCTCAGGGCCTGATGACCGAGCTACTATGAGTAGTCAGCCTGCGCATGATCGACCTGTGGGTCCCAGTAGAGCTGGTACTTTGAAGAGGAAAAAGACTGTTCCCAAGCCACCTAGGGATCGGCGTCCGTGTGGAGCGGACTTGAACGACATTGCCGGTGGTGAGGAAGATAACACCTTTTGAATGCATCTTTGTTGCTTTGGGGTGATTTACCTTTGAGATTCATAATCATGTTTTGGATTTCAGGGATCTTTGAAGAAGGTGAGCTTCCCCCGGCTTCGGCATTTCCTGGATCCGACCACATGGATTGCTTTATGCAAGAAATGTGTGATGCTCTTCATGATGGCTCCCTAGGTATTGACCTGAACATTGATCTGGAGCCGGCGAACAGCGTCGATCGCACCATCCCATACTCAGGTATATCTCTATTCAAGGATATCTTGTACTTTGCTTTTTCTTTTGTTCATCTTTCCAACCCTCTGGTTGTCTTGCAGATGCTGCCAGAGAAGAACTAGCTGAGGATGGAGCCTTTCCAGATGCGGGCTTCGGGGTACGAGAGCATGCTCCTGTTCCCGGCTTTTCGAGGCCCGATGCTGGATTACTGGCCGATATGTTGGCCGAACAGACTTCGGAAATACCTATGAGACCACTCTTTGGGAGTGGTTCATTCACAGGTATATATCCGATCCCGCTTTTCTTTACTTGCCTAAATTTCCATTTTGGCTAATAAGAAAACTTAACTGTAGGACCAGGCGATGTGCCTGATGCTGCTACAGCTGCGGGCGTTTTCCGACCTCCACCGAGTAGTACGACTGACTTGCCCACGAGGGTTGATACACCCCCCATGACCACTCCTGTCGTGACTTCGGCTTCTGTCGGATCTCAACCCGAGGGGACTTCTGCCGGTATAGGTATGCCTCGAACTCCTCCTTCGGGTTTTCCGATTATTTTTGATAGTCCTTTAGCTTCTTGTATTGCTGCTTTCAGGACCTCGATCTTCTCTTTATGAGCATGTTCACGCTCTTTTGGTCGATACCGATCCAGACCGAGACGTTTTTCGTATGGACCTGGGATATTTTACGACCTTCTATAATGGCATGATCGAGAAGCTTCTTCACAGGGGATGCTGTTTCGATCAGTTCAGGCGTTCCTTCTCTCGTCACATGATGATGATGAGGGAGGAAGGACACCCGGAGCTGGCCGATTCTTTTACTGCTGAATTCGCTATCCTGGAGTCAGAGATCTCAGAGCTGAGGGAGTTGAAGGCTGGTGGAGCTTCCTCTTTTGCATCCTCTCAGGTGGAGGATAGGTTGACGCAGTGGCGTGAACTGAGATCTTCCGTTGGCAGCGAGCTCCGATCACGTGAGCATACTGTCGGACAGCTGATGGCCGCTCTGGCGAGGAAGGACACCAGTAGAGCCGAGTTAGTCAGCTCCCTAGATTCCACTCATGCAGAGATAGCTAGACTGAAGGAAGCCTTAACACGTGTCGAGGAGTCTGCCGCTATAATCACTGAGGACCTGGTTGGATTGGAGCATTCTCGCGACTGGACACTCGATAGGCTGGGATCAGCACAGGAGGGGTTGATGAAGCTGCAACGCGAAGCCGCGGAGGTTCTCAACAGTTCTGAAGATTCTGTCCGAGCTAGCCTGCAGGCGGAGTTCGAGCAGGGCTATATGGACAGGCTCTCTGGTTTAGAGTCTCATATTCTTAGCCGTCGGTTGCCTTCGGGTTGACGGACTTGCTGTTGTATGCTTTTGGCTTGATCCTTTATGAGAGACTCTGTACTTGCTTCTTTTAACAGGATGTTTTGGTGCACCCCCAGCCCTTAATGCTATGACTTTGAGTTCGTAACTCTATCATCATTCATTTTTTTTATATGGAAAAAGGGCACTTTGCACCGCGTATTAGGCGATGATTTATCCCTACTTAGGATTCAGGATAAAATTCCCCGTGCGTGTGAAGCCCGGATTATGGTGTTATTAATAACAACCTGCCACAATGTGGAATATGTGGGCTTTTGTCTTTTTTTATGGTTAAGGACTAACCGGCAATGCGTGTTAGGCACTGACTTATCCCTCCTTAGGATTCGGGATAAAATTCCCCGTGCGTGTGAAGCCCGGATTATGGTGTTATTAATAACAACCTGCCACAATGTGGAATATGTGGGCTTTTGTCCCTTTTTACGGTTAGGGACTAACCGGCAATGCGTGTTAGGCACTGACTTTGGGATTTTTGGCAAACCCCCAGCCTTCAACGGGTTTGACTTGCCTTTACCGATTGCCGTTTGACTCGGGCTAGCATGCGAATTATCTAAATCCGTTCCGCATGTAACGTTGTGCTAAGAAAATTGCTTCTCTTAGACTTACTGCTATGATATTGAATACATAGTCTTCATCTTTCTCACGGGAAAGACTACCCGGCAACGCCGGTCAAGCGTTGACTTCATCCCTGTCTTTTCTGAAAGCAAAGACAGAGGAAAAGGTGCTATGATTTTGAATACATAGACTTCGTCTTTCTCACGGGAAAGACTACCCGGCAACGCTGGTTAAGTGTTGACTTCATCCCTGTCTTTTCTGAAAGCAAAGACAGAGGAAAAGGAGACTAGAAGTGGGATTTCCACTTCGAGAATCGAAAAGATTCGGATAATCCTAACTGTCGTAAGGTTTGATTATCGAATCGAAAAGTTCAAACGACCCTAACTGTCGTAAGGTTTGGTCATTTGATTCTGAAGAGGAAGAATTTTATATTCTATCTTCAGCAGGAAAGGAAACTCGAGGTGGGATCTCCACCCCCAGGATCCGAAGGATGAAACTAGGAGTGGGATCTCCACTCCGAGAATCGAAAATGTTCAGATAATCCTAACTGTCGTAAGGTTTGATTACCGAATCGGAAGGTTCAAACGACCCTAACTGTCGTAAGGTTTGGTCATTTGACTCTGAAGAGGAAGAATTTTATATTCTATCTTCAGCAGGAAAGGAAACTCGAGGTGGGATCTCCACCCTCAGGATCCGACAGGTGAAACTAGGGGTGGGATCTCCACTCCGAGAATCGAAAAAGATTCGGATAATCCTAACTGTCGTAAGGTTTGATTACCGAATCGAAAGGTTCAAACGACCCTAACTGTCGTAAGGTTTGGTCATTCGATTTGAAATTGGACCTCTCGTTCATTGACGGAATCGAGAGGGGAATTTGGTTGTGGTCCTAACTGTAGTAAGGTTTGACCAAGTGGGGAGTGTGAGAATGATCATAACCGAAAGAAGGTTTGATCGCTCGATTTGTGGACCTCTCGTTCATTGACGGAATCGAGAGGGGAATTTGGCTTTGGCCCTAACTGTCGTAAGGTTTGACCAAGCTGGAATTGTGTGGTGGAGACTATGAATAGTCAGAAACCACTAAAAGTTTCGCGAGGGGAGAATCAATCTATGGAATGATTAGATCTCATCTCAGCAAAAGAGTGCTTGTGAGAGTTAAATTCTGTCAAACAAGAATATTCGGAATTCGAATACTGATTTCTTGTTCATCAGCGACCGGGTTATCCCTAAGAATACCCCGATGTGGTATTCTTCCGGGAACTTCCCGGTACCTCAATTCTTCTGAGGATACTAAGGATAGTATCTTTTCAGAAATTTACCATTTATTGGCATCATGAGCCGGTCACCATCTTTGGTGACTAGGCGATAGGCGCCATTCGAGTAAACTGTTTCTACTACGAACGGTCCTTCCCATTTGGGTTCGAATTTGCCTTTCTTCTTGGAGTTAAGGATCATGGGACGTCTTTCAGTTAAGACCAAATCCCCTTCCTTAAAACTCCTTTGTCGAACCTTTTTGTCGAAGGCTCGAGAAATCCTGGCTTGGTAAAACTCGATGTGCTGTTGAGCTTCCAGGCGCTTTTCATCGAGCATCTCGAGTTCTTCGAGGCGCTTCTGATGCTGTTCCTCGGTCGTCATCTGGGTGGCGAGAGCGATCCGAAGAGATGGAATTTGAACTTCCAGAGGGAGAACGGCTTCACATCCATACACCAATGAGTATGGGGTTGCGTCGGTCGGTGTACGCACCGTGGTACGATAGGCCCATAGAGCTGCTCCGAGCTTATCATCCCAATCCCGCTTGTTATTTCTCACAAGCTTTGATAAGAGCTTTATGATAGTCTTGTTGAAGGCTTCAGCTAACCCGTTTGCTGTGGGGTTATAGGCTGTTGACGAGATGTCCTGAATTTTGAACTTTTCGCAGAACCTTATGAAGGCGTTGCTGATAAATTGAGGACCGTTGTCGTGTATGATTCGTCTTGGAACACCATGCCGGTAAATGATATGGTGCTTGATGAATGCAATGACGTTGCTCGTCTTGACTTCTCTGAGTGGAACTGCCTCAGCCTATTTGGAGAAGTAATCGGTGATGGCCAGGATGAACCGATCGCCTTTAACCGAAGGGGGATTTATAGGACCAACAATGTCCATTCCCCAGGTCTCGAACGGCCACGACGTAACCGAAGGATGTAGATGTTCCGGAGGCTGGTGCATGTAATTCGCGTGTACCTGACACGCGTGACACTTCCGGGCGTATACAATTGCCTCATGCATCATGGAGGGCCAAAAGTATCCCATTCTCCTGATGCGATCATAAAGCTTGGGACCAGGTTGGTGTGCACCGCACTCTCCTTCATGTGCCTCTTTAAGCACTTCTTCAGCTTCTTTGGTTGATAGGCAACGTGCCAGCATGCCATCATTCCCCCTGCGGTATAGCGTTCGATTCTCCGTATTATAGTAGAATCTCGGAGCTCTTCATCTGATCGACTCTCTCTCCTTCACGTCTTCTGGCAAGATTCCGTGTAGGACGTAGTCGATGATGGGGAAGCGCCAATCCCGGGGCTCAAACTCAGCCTGAGTTGTGTGCGCCTCCTGAACCTCTTCTTCCTTGTCGTCTTCATCGTGAAGCGGCACTAAAAGTTGGTGCGTTCTTACCGTAACAAATTGCTCTGTTCCGGGAGGCTGTGCCAAGAACACAACTAAAGCTGCTAACGCATCTGCATAGGTGTTCTGCAATCGCGGCACGTGCTTGATGAAGAATCCTTCAAACGATTCCGCTAGTTCTACCGCCATCTGGTGGTAGGGTATCAAATCCTGACTTCGGACTTCGTACTCCCCTTGTACCTGTTTGACGATTAGTTGAGAATCACCGAAAGCTTCGAGATACTCAACCCCCAGCTCTTTGGCAAAGTTGAGTCCAATGATCAGCGCATTATACTCTGCTACGTTATTCGAGCACGGCTCAGTTAACGAGTAGGCTCGAGGCATCACATGTTTTCCTGGGGAGACTAAGACCACTCCAACTCCGGAGGAGACCTTAGAACATCCAGGAGTACCTGCGGCATTAGCTGCTCGTGAAGCACCATCGAAGTACAAACGCCACACTTGTTGGTGCGAAGTTGCATTGACTTCGTGAGTTTCATCAGGTAGATCGTCATATATCTCGGCGGCGTCCGTAGTTGGATTAGTTGCCAAGAGATCACAGATAGCTTGCCCTTTTACTGACTTCTGCTGTTTAAAGTGCAGATCGTATTGGGACAAGAGTAAAGCCCACTTCGCTAACCGCCAGCTCATGGAAGCCGGTTGAGTCATGAACACTCGGACCGGGTTAACTTTGGAAATGACATAGATGGTCTGTCCAACCAAGTAATGCCGCATTTTCTGGATGGCGAACACTAAGGCGAGGCATTCTCTCTCAATCATAGGATATCGAGATTCCGCGCCCACCATAGTTCGGCTTAAATAATATACTGCTTGCTCGTGATCGTTATCGTCATCTTGTGCAAGCAATGCACTTAATGAGTGGCTCGTCGCCTTGACATAGATCAAGAACGGTTTGCCCGATTTCGGTGCAACGAGTACGGGAGGTTTCGAGAGATATTCTTTAATACTCTCGAATGCCTTTTGACAAGCGTCGTCCCATACGAATGACACGCCCTTCTTTGTGAGCCTGGAAAACGGTTGGCATTTTCCCGATAGGTTCGAGATGAACCGACGGATATAAGCCAATCGCCCTTGCAGTCCTCTGAGCTCTTTGAGGTTTCTCGGAGGTTGCAATTCATTGATCGCCTTCACTTTATCCGGGTCGATGTGAATACCTTTGGTGGTGACGACGAATCCCAAGAATTTACCACTGGACATTCCGAGGAAAGACTTGGTAGGGTTCATCTTCAATTGATGGGCCCGCATCAAATCGAACATGGTCTTCAAGTCTTTGATGTGATCTTTCTTATCACGACTTTTCACGACCAGATCGTCCACGTAGCATTCGACAGTCTTTCGGAGATGTTCCTGAAAGATTTTCGACATAGCTCGCTGATATGTAGCACCTGCATTCTTCAAGCCGAAGGGCATGACTGTGTAGCAGAATACGCCGAGAGGCGTTCTAAATGCAGTATGCTTCTCATCATCTGGATGCATCTTTATCTGGTTGTAACCAGAGAAACCATCCATAAAGGACATCCTCTCGAACCCACACGTGTTGTCGATGATAACATCCGTGATGGGGAGAGGAAAATCATCTTTTGGACAAGCTGCATTGAGGTCCCTGAAGTCAATGCATATCCGGATCTTCCCGTTCTTCTTCAGGACCGGAACAATGTTGGCAAGCCATTCGGGATGTTGTTCCTCTCGGATAAATCCCGAATCGACGAGCTTTTTGACTTCAGCTTCGATTGCTTCCATCATTTGCGGACGAAACCGTCGTTGTTGTTGTTTGACTGGTTTGACCTCCGGCTTAATATTGAGACGATGCACTGCTACATTTGGATCGAGCCCTGGCATGTCTTCATAATTCCAGGCGAATACATCGATGTACTCCCGGATAAGAGAAATCAACTCCTCCTTCTCCTCAGGTAGGAGGCTGTCACTAATGAATATCGGCTTTGGATTCTCCTCGGTTCCCATATTCACCTGAACGACTTGGTCTTCGGTAGGAGGCTCTCTTTGCTCGAACCGATCGCCATACTGCATGCTTAAGTGATGAACCCACGGGTCTTCCCAGGTCGGCATCTCATCATCTTCTTCTATTGTCGCTGGGTCAACTGAAGTCATGTTCGACATTAGCTTTTTGAACATGTCGCCAAGACTAGCGTCGGAATCCCAACCCGAAGAGTCGGAAGAATATCCCTTCCTAGTCCTGTTAGTAATTTGGTCGATGATTTGCCAGCCACACTCATCATCTGATGAGACATAGCCTAGACCTCTTTTGTGACGATAATAATCATCGGGTTTTCCCTTCGGTACATAAGCCATCCGGGGTGGAACCCGTGGACCTCGACCAAAGAAAAGACCCTCTCCGATCTTGAAGTCATACCCGTGCCTTTCCATCATGTTGCGCGCTTTCGCATCGTATTTGGATAAATGACGGGCCGGCTTGTCATCATCGTCTTCCTCTTCCATGAAGTGGTCGGGTATCGGAGATGCTCTTCCTTTGCCGTAGACGACCTCCTTTCCACCCCCAATCCCTGCGGGGATGATAAGCGTTGTTCCGCAAGGGTCGTGTACCTGCTTCTTCGTCAAACAAAATGATTGAAGAGGCATATACAAATCAGGGTTAGCATAGAGTTCGTTAGTGATATCATCGAGACCCGTCGAGTACTCTAAATCATCGTTTATTGATAGTTCTTCGGCAAGTTGCCAATTACAACTATCTTCCGATGATTTATCATCGTCAAGATTGATTACAATGGGTACAATGTCGTTTAAAACAAAACCGCCATCATAATCAAGCCCTGGTTCGGTATCAGCTTCATCTCCGCTGTCCGTTCCTTGGGCCGATGGTTCAGTATCGGATTCAGCGCCGTATAAAAGGGAATCGGTGAAATAATTCTCCAATCCCTTGAACGGTTGCTTATCCGCGACCACCGTCTTGACTTCATTATCTGTGCCCACATATTTGAGGCATTGATGCAGAGTTGACGGGACTATAAGGTTACCGTGGATCCAAGGCCGACCCAACAGCAAATTATAGGAAGTTTCCGCGTCAATCACATAGCATGTTACTTCCGACTTCAAATCCCCGATCTGGCATTTGATTCGGATCTTCCCCAAGGGTTTGGACCCGCTGGTGTTGAATCCGTAAATCGTCGTGCCAGTGGAAGCTAATTTGCTAGTCGGGATTCCGAGATGATGCATCAATCGGAATGGCATGATGCTGACAGCGGAACCCGGATCGACTTGGATCCGGTTGACAACGCTGGAGCCAATATGCCCGGTGAAGTACAACGGCCTATCATGATTGGAGTTCTTTGTCTGCATATCTTCTTTGGTGAAAGAGATGCAGGGGAAGTGATGCGCCGCCAGATTGCATTGTTGAGCTGACGACTCCGGTTCTTCGGAAGATGGTTTGATCCGAGTCAAGAAGGCTTCGGAATCACTCAAGGCTTCTTGTAGTGCTTTTCGTGTATCCTTCGACAATCGCAGCAACTCGTATAGGGTTATGCGAGCCGGGATGTTGGCCAATTGCGCCAGAATGTCGAAGTGAGGTGGAGAGCTCGTATTCCCCGGTTTGTCTCGCCCAATCGGGTGATTGAATCGAGATTGCCTCGGGTTCTGAGCTTCTTGACGTACGGGCTCTTTTCCCTTATCCTTCTGCGGGATTCTCTCCGTAGCTGCTGGCGTTGGGGGAATTGCTGCAATCCCTAGTTCTGCCAGCGTCTTGGAAGGTGGGGTTTTGGTACCCAACTGCTCGGTAGCATCTGGATACTTGAAATGATACTCGTTCCCACTCCGAGTTACAAAAGCTTCTCGCTCGTCTTCAGAAAGCGGGAAGGTTGGGATTTTGTCGTCATCCACCCCCGGTATAGCAGAGGCTCCGTAACAGGATTTGCCCTTCCTCTTCGACTTCTTCTTGTTCTTTGTGGAAGAGGTCCCGGCCCATTGCTCATCTGTGATCAAATCCGGATGAACCCACAAGATCTCGACATTTGGGGCTGTGTGTGGCACAAGCCCTTTCTGGCGCTGCTGGTGCGGATCATCGTTCACCGTCTTCACCGCCGCTTTGATCACCGACTCGTGTTGGAACCAACTCGAGGGAACAGATCCAAAGCTAATGGACACAGTATTTGCACCCACCTTCTTCTCTTTGGGCTGTTTCATAGTGATGACCCCAACATCGATCAGGGCCTGAATCTTGTCCTTGAGAGCGTAGCATACCTTGGTAGGATGGTGCACCGCTCGGTGGAATGCGTAGTATTTCAGATCGTTGACCCTCTTGGCATCTTCTTGATCCTGAATCGGCGGCAACTTGATCTTGTTGTTCTCGACCAAGTACTTGAAGATACCGGGGATTTCATCCTCTTTGAACGAGTAGACTTTTGGGAACCTTGGCTCCCCAACCTTTTGCTTCTGGGGCTGTTGTTGCCACCTGGGTTGTTGAGGCGCCCTCTGTTGTTGCTGTTGCGGCTGCTGCGGCTGCTGCGGCTGTTGCGGTTGTGCTTGTACTTCAAAGACTTGATTTGCGACCACCGCATTCGCATGCGCCTTCCCTTTACCCTTGGGGGTAAAATTTGGTTGTGGGGCATTGTTGGGTATTTGTCCCCTCTCTGCCTTTTTCCTCTTGAGGAATCGTTCAGCTCGCTCTCCACGCATCTTCAAATCCTTCCAAGTTTTAGATGGCGCCATTCCCATGGCTTCAAGGATGTCGAGCGTCAAATTGTTGTGGCAAGTCTCGAAGATGAAATCTTCGCTGACCGGATCCCTGCAATTCATAGCTTTGTTCCGGAATCTTTTCACGAAGTTTTCAACCGTCTCGCCGTTCTTTTGCTTTTCATCGAACAGCGTGCCGATTGAAACTTCGGTGTCATCATCAAAGAAATTTGTTAGAAACATGTCCTCCATGTCATCCCAGCCGTTGATGCTCCCAGGCTTGAGACGGCGATACCAATCGAAGGCAGCTCCGCGAAGAGTGCCGACGAATGACCGCACCATGAGGGGCTCATTTCCGGAAATGATTCCTAAATGAGACTTGAAGTAGATTAAATGCTGGGTAGGGGAACCCTTCCCATCAAACGGCGTAAAGTTAATCAGATTAAACTTTGCCGGATATGGGATCGATTCCCACTCCCTTGGATAGGGGCAGGGTATACCAGACCTTTTTACCTCTTGAGCACTCATCAACGCATTGATTTTGCTCTCCAGGTCTTTCATCTTCCTGTCCTCACTCGTCTCGGCCTTTGAGTGGCTTCGAGGTGAGGTGACATGGTCCTCTTTTGCATTATCTTCTGCGGGACCACCCCCAGTGTTGGTGTTGACGGGAGGAATGTTGACATTATCCGCTTCCCGCTCATGCTCCTCTGGATTGCGTTGACTTGGTTCTCCTTGGTGAACCGTCATTGCCGCGATCTGTTGGTCGTGCATCTCCCTCATCTGCTGCATGGCCATCTCCATTTCAAATTTGAAGCTCTCCTTTTGCTTGGCCAGGGCTTCTTCAAGTATCTTCGACACTTGTTCGGCGCTGATCATGAGCGATTCATAAGGTCGGCCCGCACTTGAAGTTGTGTCGTCGGATGCGACGGCGGAGTATGTATCAGAATCAGCATCTGATTCTTCTTCTTCTAGGGAAAGTCCCTTATGTACTCTTGGGTAATTCTTTCGTTTGATGGTTCCCGACCGTAACCATGTCATGCATCGGGAAGCCTCGGCAAGCTGATCCAAGTTGAGACGTGGTGTTGATCCCCCTCTGCCGGTCATGTTGACTGACACCTTCGAGTATTCATCCTCTCGGCGGAGCGATTTCTTCTTGTGGAAACGCTTCGGCTTGGAGAGTCTCTCGAACACCGAGATTCTTGTTGGGGTCTGAGCACAGCAACACTCGGACAGCACTGCCTTGATAATGTTGGCACACGTGCAGCGGGACTCCATATCCTGCATGTATCTCTTTCGAGATTTTCCCACACCCCCGGCCCTGTAGTACAGCTCATCAGCTTGATAGCTGGAGCAACCTACAGAGTGTTGGTAGGTGTCCCTTGGTATAACACGCTCATCCTCAGACGAGTGTGTTTCCCTTTGGGAATGCAAAACTTGGTTAGATTTTTCAAGAGTGGCCCGTTCAATTTTACGCTTTTGGGAGCGTAGAAATCGAACGGGCTCTTTTAGTTCGACTCGCAACTCAGTGCGGTCGGTGATAGGGGCATTCCCTTTTTCATCTTTCTTGGGGGGATTGATTCGACCCCCGGTCTGGTTTTTAATCTGGGGACCTTTCAATGGTCCCAGCCGTTCTTTGACGGGTATTCTACCTCGGTTCTCCGGTAAGGGACCGAGGCGATTTGTCAAAGGAACCTGGGATCTTGAATGATCCCCTTTTTTACCTGGCCATGTTGAGGGTGCCGGTACAGGAGGAGTAGGCTCTGATTTGGTTGAACTCTGGGCGATAATCTTGCCCTTCTTTGCTGGAGGTGTTGGTGTCGATTTAGGAACCCACACCGATTTGCTTGTAGACGGTGTTTTGACCACCGTTTCTCGCTGCATCTCCTCTGCCTTCTTCAGGAGGAGCCGGGCATGTGCGAGTAGAGCGCGGCGCTTCTTGATTCGCTCCTCGAGCGTGGAGCGGTTCCTCTTGACGCGGATCCACTCACTTGCTTCTGTTTTGGAGGGGAGGTTGATTGTTTGCCGTTGCTCTTGTCGCTGCCTCGACTTCAGATCCTCTGCATAGCGCACTCCATCTTTCGACTCCTTAGCCCTGGCGAGCTGTTGAGCGAGGCGTTGGCGGCGTCTTTGGATCGCCCTTTTTGATGGATTTGGAGCAGCATCACCCATTGCCTTTGGTGCTGTTGGATCTACGTTCTTGACCACACTGATCGACGCAAGGCCGTTGTGTGGTGCAAGTGTAGCAGCAGCGACGGCGGGGTCTTGAATTGAGGAGTTGGAGATCCCGCAAGCCCTTTTTGGAGATGGGTTCTTCCTGCGCCGGTGCGGAGAGGCAGATCTGGAGGAGGAGGAGGAGGAGAGGTACTCTTCATACTTCTGCTGGTCGAATTCGTACTCGACCTCTTCATTCACCCGGATCTTGAAGGCCGGTTGCGTCACTCCGATCTCGGCAGCGTGATCGGTGGCTCCCACTGTGGTCGCCTGCTTGTTTCCGATAAAAGTTGCTGTTTTCATTGATGTTCTCTTTTTCGAGATCTGTTACAACTTCGAACGTTACAACAGGGTAAAAATGAAAACAAAAGGGTTACAACTTTAACGAAAATAAACACGAGATCCCGGTTTGGTACGGTCTCGCTTGCGTGGGTTGTTGGCCTGTGACGGGGACGTCAATATCCGTGGACCGCCGACTCTTCAAGATCCTTTCCGGTAAAATCCGACAGAGTTTCGTCTATCCGCGGAGGGATATAGAAACAGAACTTCGTCGATCCGCGTGAGATCTTAGAAGTTTAAAGCGTATATCTCGGCTAACGCGAGATAATAGCTCTTCTCAGTGTCGCCTGCGAAGGGCAACACTAAGGCACAGAAGGGGGTGAATGAAGGGTGCTGATGAAGAACGCCTTACTCCTTGCTCCGGCAGGGCTTCGCCGCTATCTTGCAGACTCTGACTCCTCACTCCGGCAGGGCTTCGCCGCTCTTTTGCAGAATAATCCTTGGCTAAGATAATTCAGCCTTGAATTGAGTGCCAAATCAAGAGCCCTTCACAAAGGAGGCCAAGGGGGCTATTTATAGCCAAAAGGAGAGGGGGGGGGCTGATGTGAGACACCCCCTAGGGGGTGTCTCGGCCCTGGCCGAGACACCCCTAGGGTGTCTCGGCCCTAGGGTGTCTCGGCCTGGCCGAGACACCTTGGGGTGTCTTGGCTTTGCCAAGACGCCTCTCGGATGTCCCGGGCCTGCCGAGGCCCATTTGGGTGTCCCAACGCAGTCCGAGGTCCTGCCGTTGTCCTGCCGTTGTCCCGCCGTTGACTCGCTGTTGACTTTTCGTCCGAACTCGGATTTGAGTGATTTCGGATGCGTTGGAATCGTGACGGCGAGCTCTGTAGGCCCCGATGGTTGGATTATCCGTGGGGTGATCGGGGCACAGCGGGCGTTGGTCCAATTGCGGTGATCGCGGGGTTTTCGGTCAACCCGTATTCTCGTGATTCTGACATTCTGTCGGCTCGCGTAATCCGTCGGTTTGCTTCAGTCGCTCACCGGCGTCATTTTAGCTCTTGTGAACTGGGTAGCGTCGTTCGATCGTCGATCGTTAACACCGAGCTGTGAGTGGGGACCTATCGGCAATTTTCGATGCCTACATACAGTAACACGCTGGTGTCATGCTTTTGAATCAAATTTTGCTCTACCTTTTCCCACTTTTCACTTGTTAATTCTGTAGAAACGGCAAAAACGGCAAAAGAGAACAGGAAAAACAAAGCAGAGACAATTTTTGGTGCAGGCTGGTCGATCGAGGGCTTAGGCCGGTCGACCGGAAACGTGCACACTATAGGCTGATAAATTAGCCCCTCTGGCTGGTCGACCGCGAGGAGAAGCCCGGTCGACCGAACCCTGTTTGTTTTACAGGGTTAAATTTTGACCTTCTGGCCGGTTGACCAGATGCTCATGCTCGGTCGACTGGATTGCGTATTTGGGCTCCGTTTCAGTTTCCTGATTGGTTTGAGTTTTTGTTTTAATATAAATAGGAGCATATTTTCTTAGGGTTTTAAGGGGCAAACTTGAGCAGACATTGGGAGGGTTTTTGAGCACTTTTGAGGGAGAATTGATGAGAGATTTGAGAGCTTTGTTTGAGGGTTTTATTTGTGAGATTTTGTGAGATTGTAAACCCTATTTGTATTCTCTTTTTCTCTATTAGTAAAATCTCTTCCTCATTGCCCCGTGGATGTAGGCATATTATCGAACCACATAAATCCGTTGTCTTGCTGTTTGGCACTTGAATTTTGGTTATTTTGATTACTTTCTTCTCGTTCATTGGTTTGTGATTCGTCCGCTGCGCACACCAAGTGTTATAGAGCCCCAGACTACGCTTGGGGTTAGGTAGAGGAGTAGAAGGTTTAAAAGTTCGTATTGAGGACATGAGTCTCAAGATTGTGAAAGGCTCTTTGATTGTGATGAAGGGTGTCAGGAAGAATAACTTGTACTACTTGACTGAAAGTACGGTGACAGATGGAGTGCTGACGACTTCTATTGACTTGACTACACTGTGACATTTGAGGCTGGAACATTCCAGTATTGATTCCTTGCAAGCTTTGATAATGCAATGATTAGTGAAAGGTGCATCGACCTGCAATTTGAAGTCCTGTGAACATTATGATGTGAGCAAGAGATCAATGTGAAGTTTGACACCTCTATTCACCGAGCTAAGGGCCTTCTAGATGTGGTTCACGTGGGCGTTTGGGGGCCTTCCAATGAGGAATCATTGAGAGGTAATAGATATTTGATTTTCTCTGTTGATGACTGTTCTAAGCATGTATGTGTTGTAATCAAGTCACGTTTGAGCGAAGTCCTAATAGTCTTCAACATGTGGAAGAAGTGTATAAAGACTAAGACAGACAGAAAGGTCAAAGTTCTCCGTTCTGATTTTGGTGGGAAGTATAAGAGGGATCCGTTTCTGCGTTTGTGTCGAGCTCAAGGTATTTTGAGACATTTTGATGAAAAGGGAACATTGGGGCAACTAGATGAGGTGGCGAAGTTGATGAACCGTGCCTTGCTGGAGAAGGTTCAGTGTTTTTTGTCAAGCAGTGGTTTGCAGAAGAGCTTTTGGGCTGAGGCTTTGACATATTCGTGTCATCTTATTAACATGTTAACAAGTTGTCGTCTGCTGCGATTGGAGGTAAAACTCCATCGGAAGTTTGATTTAGTAGAGTTGCTTCAGATTATGGGTTGCTTCGGATATTTAGGTGCCCTGCCTATTATCACATCAAAAATGTAAAAAATTGATCCGAGTGCAATGAAGTTTGTAGTTCTGAGTAGTAATGTCACTTTTGATGAGGCTTCGATGATGGAGGCTATTGACTATCAGGAGGTGGTGAGTTTTTGACAGATAATAGATGTATCGCAGCGAGTGAAGAGTGATGCTACTTCACGTTGAGTGGAGATTACTCAACGTTCTTCAGATCATTATGTATCGTTTGGAATTCTAGCTGAGGTGACATAGATTGAGGATCATATAGTTGTTGTTGATGCAGATGATGAGTTTGAGGATCAGGAACCGGAGGGTCAGGTTCAAGATCAGGATTCGAGTGCAGCAGATGGACACAATTTAGATTTGGCTATGGTCGTTGGCTCACCTCAGGTGGAGGTGTTTGGTAATAGTGTTTCTTCTACATATAGGGTTGAGGGGTTAAGCTCCAAGACAAAGGTGGTGTGGAGAGATGCAAGTTTGAAAGAGAGTTTGTCTTTTCATTTTGAGACCATCAGGGGTGCATCAGCTGCAGATTTGTTAGTATTGGCCGAGTTTACACCAGTTGCTTGATTGACACGTTTATGTGTTGTAAGCTATTAGGTAGCTTGATTGGTGCAAGGGTGTATACAAGGCCAAGATTTCTCACGGATCGTTCACATTATGAGCACTTGGGTGCATGATCTTGGAAGAAGACACTTGGTGACGGTCGTGAAGTTGGTGAAGGTTTGAGAATCCTTCAAGTTGATTGAGGTCGTTTATAGCCATTTGGGTGAACTACGTGAGGCTTGATTCCTTGGGCAATAAGATACATAGGCAGTCAGTTTGATGTAGCCAATTTGAAGAATTGACATCGACGGGGGGGGGGGGGGCGAGTAGAGTTCTCATTGGATTCCCGACTTGTTGTGGATTGAGTCCGTTGTTGTGGATTATTCCACTTCGTATTGGACGCAACAAGTGGGATGGATGGTTGTTTTTTAGGTCAGCTCGGTTTTGGGGAAACTTCATCGAGGTGGAGATTTGTAGAAACAGCGAAAACGGCGAAAGGGAACACGAAAAATGAATCAGGGACAATTTTTGGTGCAGGCCGATCGATCGGAAACGTGCAAACTATAGGCTAAGAACTCAGCCCCTCTGGCCGGTCGACTGTGAGGAGAAGCCCGGTCGACCAAACCCTGTTTGTTTTACCGAACCCTGTTTGTTTTACGGGGTTAAATTTTGACCTTCTGGCCGGTCGACCGGATGCTCATGCTCGGTTGACCGGATCGCGGATTTAGGCCCTGTTTTAGTTTCCTGATTGGTTTGAGTTTCTGTTTTGATATAAATAGGAACACGTTTTCTTAGGGTTTTAAGGGACGAATTTGAGCAAACATTGGGAGGGTTTTTGAGCACTTTTGAGGGATAATTAGTGAGAGATTTAAGAGTTTTGTTTGAGGGTTTTATTTATGAGATTTTATGAGATTGTAAACCCTATTTGTATTCTCTTTCTCTCTATTAGTAAAATCTCCCCCCTCCTTGCCCCGCGGACGTAGGCACGTTGCTGAAACACGTAAATCCACTATCTTGCTGTTTGGCACTTGAGTTTTGGTTATTTTGATTACTTTCTTATCGTCGTTGGTTTGCGATTCGTCCGTTGCACAGAACAAATTCCACAATGAGCTATGTTTGTGCTTCATAGGCTCTTTGGCATGCATACTCAAGTTTTATTTTTATTGTACTTAGAGGCTGTTTGATTGGGAACAATACCCAAAGAAAAGTATAATAGGAAACTTATTTCCTCTTAACACTTTCTTTTCTCTTGTTTGGTTCATCCTTGAAAACATCTTCAAGCTAAGTGGAAAGGTGACATAGCCCTGAATTGATAAAAAGAGAGAAAGATTGTACCAAAAAAATATGAAAGGCTTCTGGATTGTGAATCATCTTTTTACAAGCAGAAAGCAAACATTAATTGGTGCCTTGATGAGGATAAATGTACTAAATTCTTCCATTCTATCATGAAAAAGAAAAGGCATCAAAACAGAATTCTGTCTCTTTATACAGAGAATGGAATTAGGATCACTGACAGTGCTGGAATTGTTACTGAAATTGTGGATTATTACAAAAAATTATTGGGAACTTCAATTCCAACAAATCATCCTGATCCAATGGTTATTGCTAATGTCCCTCTTCTCTCTTCTGATCAAAGACATGAGCTGAGTTCTCCAGTTACAAGAGATGAGATTAAACAAGCTGTCTTTTCTATGTCAAATGATAAAAGTTCAGGCCCAGATGGTTTCAATGCTCTATTCTTCAAAGCATTTTGGAGTGTTATCAGTGAAGAACTATTCTTTGCAGTGGAAGAATTTTTTATATCAGGAAAACTGCTTGGTACTTTCAACTCCACTTCTATTACTTTGATACCTAAGGTTTCTAATCCTCAATATGCTGCAGATTTTAGACCTATATCTTGATGCAACTGTGTGTATAAAAGCATAACCAAAATCATTGCATCCAGAATTCAAAAAGTGATGGGATACCTGATAAGTGATGCACAGAGTGCTTTTGTGAAGGGTAGGTTTATATCAAGTAATATCCTCTTAGCTCATGAGATTGTTAAACATTATGGCAGGAAAAACAATTCCCCTAGAGCCATATTAAATATTGATTTGAGGAAGGTTTTTAATACAATTAGTTGGGAGTTCATCAGTGACATGCTGAAAGGTTTAAGATTCCCTGATAACATGATTTCCTGGATTATGGAGTGCATCTCTACCCCAAAATTTTTCATATCTATTAATGGTACTCCTCATGGATATTTTCAAGGTGCTAGGGGTTTGAGGCAGGAGGATTATTTATCACCTTATTTGTTTGTTATTGGAATGGAATATTTGTCTAGTAAATTAAACACTCTCAAGGAGGACAGGCTTTACAAATTTCATCCTGAGTGCTCAAGACTGAAAATAACACATCTAGCTTTTGCGGATGATCTACTTCTTTTTGGCAGAGCTGATATGAATACAATATTAAGACTAAGGGATTGTCTAGCTGAATTCAGTAGGGCATCTGGCCTAGAAGCTAACCCATCAAAATGTTCCATATTCATGAGTGGGGTAGATGAAAATCTGAAGAATCAAATCTGCAATCTTCTTAATTTCTCTGAGGGAACTTTGCCTTTGCGATATCTGGGTCTACCTCTGATAGCTAAAAGACTCTCTTGGTTGGATTGCTCTCCCCTCATTAATAAGATTTCAGACCAATTTTATAATTGGCTCAAGAGAAGATCCCTCTCATATGCTGACAGGTTACAACTGATAAAATCAGTAATTATGGGGATACAAATCTACTGGACCAGTAACTACATTCTCCCTATCAAAGTTATTCAAAAAATTGATAAAATGTGCTCAGATTTCTTATGGGGTCATAAAATTCACCTGGTGAACTGGAGTTCTGTATGCCAGGAAACTGATCATGGGGGTCTTGGGATATACTCTGCTGTGCATTGGAATTATACTATGGCGGCCAAACTTCTTTGGATGATTCACCTCAAGAAGGATATCCTTTGGATTAAGTGGATTCATGGTCACTATCTAAGACAATATACCATCCGGCAAGTCCAACCAAGGAAGAGTGATTCATGGTAGTGGAGACAACTACTAAGAGTGAGGAATTTGTTGATTGATAAACTTGGTAGTGTGAATAATCTCCAGAATGTCATCAGTGGAAGCTATGCTAATGACAAAATTAAAGTTTCAGTGATGTGCAGGAGAATTTTTCAACATTCTAATCTGGCTGCATGGTCAGGGACTGTGTGGGGTGGATGGAATCTACCTAAGCATTCCTTTATTCTCTGGTTGGCATTCTTTTCAAGGCTTTTAACACAAGAAAGACTTTGCAAAATGAGGATTCTGAGCTCAAATCAGTGCATCCTATGTTCAAGAGAAGGACAGATTGAAACCTGTCAAGATCTTTTCTTCGAATGCCAATTTTCAGCAAGAGTTTGGAACTAAGTAATGGATTGGCTATGCTTCAATTGGAAATCATGTAATTGGGATCAAATCACCAGCTGGTTTGGGGACAATTTGAGAGGGAAAAGTTTTAAAATAAAGCTTAAAAGGTTGGCACTATCTACTTCAGTCTATATGATTTGGCAAGAGAGGAACTTTCGTATCTTTTAACTACAATCAAGAGGCCCTGATCATCTCTTTAGCTTGATAAAGATACATGTATATACAAGGATATTGAATGATAATATATCACACCATATAAAAAGCTATGTAGAGACTTTTTAATTTTGAAGACTGGATTCTGTAACCAGTCTTGAGGAAAGATGTTGATGTATTATAACTTCCATATATTGGTAATGAATAAAATTTTTCATTGACCAAAAAAAAAGAAAGGTGACATAGCATCCTTCTGTTGGTTGATGTGACATATAATTAAGTAAAACCATTTCATGGATTTTTTGTATGGAAGTGCGAGGAAGCTCTCTTTATAATTCTCTTCCCCGAACCCACCCCCATCCCCCCAAATAAAATAAATAAATAAATAAATAGATAAATAAAAAAAGGGCAACACATCCCACCTTCCTTTTCTTTGGTTTTTAAGAAACAACCAAACATGCTCTTAACAAATTCATTCCCACTTTTATCTCCATACAGTGTGTGGAGCTGATTGTGGGATGCATTATATCCATCTAAGCTAGGACATGTCACATGTCGCATTCTATCTATAATGAATGGATAATATTGTTAGCTCACTCTTTGGCCTTGATGCCAATTTCAGTTGTATCACTTGTAATTTAATGTGATTGTGTAGATTTTCTGTAGGAGCGTGATAATTTTTACAAAATATCGAGTGATTTCAATCTTGCTTTTACCGTGTGCAATACTTATTTTTTTAACAAAAAAGGAATTTCTAGAGTAGTTAAAATATGCTAAATTTTGACTAAAATTCAATCATATTATTAATCACTTATAATTATATAATTTTACTCATAGAAATTAAAATGATAAAAATAAATTCTTTATTATCAATCACTAACAATTACAATTTTTTTTTTGAAATTATTACATCACAATAGATGAATACATCCCAATTATGTTGACATCTACTCATCTATATTACTATCATTTTTAACTCATTCTAAAATAATTTATCACTTATTTATAGCTAAAAAATAAAAATTACAATCTACTTTCTTCTCTCTATCTCAAACTATCAACTCATTAAGTCTATCTTCAATATTAGCTTTTCGATCGATGCCTTGAGTTCTCTTCTTGGATCTCTACCAATATTGTAGGCACATTACTTTCTCTACGGTGGACAGGTCTAACGATGTTCTGTGATCGTCGATCAAACATCCTAATATGCTGAAGGTGGATTCCAAAGTTACTATAGAAACCTACATTGTTAGTAAGTCACAAGCCATGATGGAAAATATATGATATGAAACTCTTCCATATACTCTCTACCATTGTAAAATATCGAAATCAAAATTATGAGAATTAACTAAAGGTGCAGCTAAATATTGCTTAACTTCAAAATTTTCTCTTGATGATGATCCAGATCCCGATCCACCGCTACTAGCAATTAGCCTCGCTATCATCAATTGCCTATCAAAAATCTTCCCTTTGCTTTGTCTTGAGCTTGTAGAAGCTATAGGTTGAGGTGTACTTACACTAAATCTACCTGCATAGTCATTAAATAATCTTTAGAAATAATATTTAATAGTGTTATGATGAGTTAGAACAATAATAGTTTGACCATTATCAGTGTTTATTATCATATTCTCTAAAAGAATTTAACAAACTTTGAAGGCCAATACCCTTCAATCATTGATCAAAAAGAATCCCAAATCAAAAGTAATAGGAATAGGTCTAAAATATTTATTAAATTTACTTTCTATTTAAAAATCATATTTCTAAAATAATTATCCACGTGATAAGTAGTAAAAAAAGTTTGAATACTTAAAACTTGTAATGCAGTTTGAGTAATAGTTGTATAACAACAACTAGATAATAACATAGTAGATTCATAAAATACTTATAGCATCTCTTTTACATTACATATAATTGTTCATTCATCATCGGTTAATCCATACATACTACCAGAGCTAGAACTAGAAGCATAAAAAACAATAACATTATTTATAATTTCTTCGTACTCTATTGTTATATTTAACATTGCATAATTGGAATTCCACATATGGTCAACATCTTTTAGAATTAACTTATGTTTTAAATTTTTTCTTTAAAATAATTATTTTCATCTTTTAAGTCTTTGTTCAGAAGCATTATGAGCATAAGTTATAATCCTAACTTTTTTTATCATGAGTTTAATTTCATTAAATGTACTTTGAATAATTAAATTTAAAATATGACACATGTATCTAATATGAAAAATATCACTATGACATAGCAATATCAAAGATGATTTGGTATGATCTACAGTTACATTATTATTACTTGCATTATCTAGTGAAAGAAAATATTTTTTTAAAAATTTCTAATTTTGAAAGTTCTTCCATTTTTAAACTTGCAAAATTAACACCAATGTGTGAATCCTCAAATGCAATAAAAGAAATAACTCTTTTAAATATTTGTCAAGTATTATCAATCTAGTGTGCTGTGATACATTAATAACCAGTTTATGCCTCTAGAAGTCCAAATATCAGAAGTTAGAGAAAATTTACAGTTCAAGCTTTGAAAATCAGAAATTATTTTTGTTTGTTCCTCATGATAATATTTTAAAATATCACGTTGACAAGATTGAAGAGAATTTTTTTTGAAATGCGGGATAAAACTATCACTAATCATATCCTCAAATGCATCATCTTCTACTAATTTAAAAGGTATGTCTTTAAGAACAATAAATCTGATGATGCATTTACTGGCTTTAATTACGTTGTATTTTCAGGAGCCGAGGCTACCATAGGTAGATGATTGAGAGAGTAGAGACTGACGGATGTCTCCTTGAAACGTTGCTTCTTGAGCTCTATTGTGTTTTTCCAAATAGCGTTTAAGGTGGTTGACGCTGTTGTTATGATGAGCCTCAAAGATATAGCTGCACAACATACATTTGGCCTTCTGGTGGTGCCGTGTTGATCCATAGTGACTTTTATCTTCTAAAAAAAACTCTACACATGGGATCTCGGTCTTTTAGGAGCTATTGGTTATCGACACCGGATTTGGGATCAACATCGGTAGTAGGAGGAGTAGCTGTAGGAGTAGTAGGACTCATTTCAGGAGTCAGAATTTGCACTTCATAATCGGAGGATGAAGCTATTGGAATTAGAGAATTGGAGAATATAAGAGAGATAAGAGAGTATTAGAGAGAAATGGATGAGTTTGGGATGGGAAAATCAAATGAAAACCTTCTTTATTTTGGTCTTTTTATCGTTTTGGGGGTATTTTGGTCAAATGAACAAAAAAACATGTTATTAGCTATTTTCTCAGGCCGAACCGGGCCGGGCTTAGACACCCGACCAAGTCCAACAGCTACCCACTGTTTCCAGGTCTGGGTCTAGACCAGACCCGGACTCGGGTACTTCGGCCCAACCATTTTTATGGCTGGGATAAGCCGAGCCCGAGGTAGATTTCATTGAACTGACCCGGATTGGGGCCTGGAGCCCTGTTAGGCTTGGATTTCTAGGCTTTTCCCGAGTCCGGACCGGGCGCTGGCCTAGCCGGATCCAGGCCGACCACCCGGCTGGGTCCAGGTATGTGGCTCCTTTGGACTCCCCTAAGTAGATGTAGATTTTAGTTACTATTTCAGAGTTCTATACATTGGGGATTCTCTTGTGCGTATAACTTATCAATAATTTGCTCGAGAGAAGTTTGCGTTTTCAGGCTATGGCAATCATTGGTCGAAATATTAGCACTGCAAGGGATAAATCCATGCATGATACGTATGGATAAGTAGACCTGTCCACACGGCCCGGCCCGGCCAGGAAATCCGGGCCCGGGCCGAGCAAAACCGCAGCCCGGACCTGGACCCGGGTACCCCGGGCCGGGTCCGGGCCCGAACCGGATCAATAAGCACATCACCGCTTGTACAGTATACGGATCTAAGCATGTCCTGTGGTCGTCGATCAAACGCCCTGCTGTGCTGAAGGCGGATTCCGAAGCTACCGTCAAAACCTGCACTGTTAGTAAGTCACGAACCATGGTGAAAAGTATAGGATATGAAACTGATCCATATACTTTCCACCATTGCAAAATATCTAAAGCATTTCCTTGACATTTAACTAAAGAAGCAGATAAATATTCATCTATTTCAGAAACCTCCAATGATGACGATCCAAGTCCAGATCCACCAGTTAGCTCAGCTACTATTGCATACCTATCAAAACTTATACTTTTACCTCGGGATGAGCTCGAAGAAACCGAAGCTGTAGACTGTTGTGTAGCTACACCATGTCTAGCTGCATACTCATCATATAAGGTTTGAAAATATTTTCTAATAGCTAGCTAAATTATGAGTAGTAGCAGTAAGGGTGGTTCCATCATCTAAGTCTATAATCTGATTACCATACAAGGATTGTAACAAACTTTAAAGGCCAATATCCTTCAAGCATGGATCAATAAGAACCCCAAACCAAAAATATGAGGAATAGACCTAAAGTACTTATTAAACTTTCTCTTCATTTAAAAAATCATAGATCCAAAAGTATCATCCATACGATATTTCCCAAAAAAAATTTGAATATTTAAAATTTGTAAAGCAGCTAAAATAATGGTTGGATAATAACAGCCAGATAATAACATTGTAGCATCATAAAAAACTTATAACATTTCATTTAAATTACATATAATTGTTCATTCATCTTTAGTTATTCCATAAGTGCTACCAGAACTAGAACTAGAAGCATAATAATTTATAAAATCAGTTATAATGTCTTTATATTCTATTGCTACACTTAACATTGCATAGGTGGAATTCCACCTATGGTCAACATCTTTTGGAATTAGTCTGGGATTTATATTTTTTCTTTTACAAAATTGTTTTTATCTTTTAAGTCTTTGTTCAGAAGTATTATGCATATAAGCAACTGTTCTAACATTTTCTATCATGAGTTTAATTTCAGTAAATGTACTTTGAGCAATTAAATTTAAAATATGACAGATACACCTAATATGAAAAAGATCACCATGACATGGCAATGACAGAGTTGATCTGATAAAATCAACAACTATATTGTTATTACTTGCATTATCTAGTGAAAGAGAAAATATTCTTTTTGAAATTTCTAATTTCATAAGTTCTTTAATTATTAAATTTGCAACATTAATACCAGTATGTGACTCTTCTATTGCAATAAAAGAAATAACTCTTTTAAATATTTGCTAATTTTCATCAATCTAGTGTGTTGTGATACATAAATATCCAGTTTGTGCTCTAGATGTCCAAATATCAGAAGTTAAAGAAAATTTACAGTTTATTTTTTTAAAATAAGAAATTATTTTTCCTTGTTCCACCTGATAATATTTTAAAATATCACGTTGACAGGTTTAACGAGAAATTTTTTTAAATGCAGGATAAAAACCATCTCTAAACATATCTTCAAATTCATCATCTTCTACTAACTTAAAAAGAAGGTTTTTAAGAATGATAAACCTAATTACGCATTTCCTGGCTCTGGCAACGTCATAGTTCTAACTACCGAGACTACCGGAAGAGGAGGATTGAGAAATTATAGATTGTCGGATATCACCTTAAGGAGTCTGGCCTTTGTTGTGTCGATCTTCTCGTAAAAATTTCACACATCGGATCTTAGCCTTTTAGGAGCTCTTGGTGCAGATTCGTCACCACCGGATTCGGGATTAACATCGGTAGGAGTAGACCCACTAGGAGGACTCATTTCAAGATCGAGAGATAGGTTTTGCTCTTCATAATCAGATCCGGAAGCCATTTAATGAAAGGATTAGAAAGTATAAGAGACTATAAGAGTATAAGAGAGTATAAGAGTATAAGAGAGAAGTAGATGAGTTTTGGTGTAAAGAAAACAAATGAAAACCCCCCTCTATTTATAGAGCCAGCTCCCTAAACAAATGACCAAAATAACCTCACAAATAGCCGTTTTTTGACCGTTTTTGGGGACAAAACGGTCAAAAGACCGTTTTTGACCGTTATGGTCGGGCCGGGCCGGTCCGCCCTGGCCATTTTTGACCACAACGGTCACTTTCGTGACCATTGTGGCCGTGCCGGCCCGACCGTTTTGGCCACAACGGTCACTCTCGTGACCGTTGTCCCGGCCCGGCCTATTTTGGCAACGGTCACCTATGGTAACATACAAGCCACTGATGCAGCTCATCGTACTCCTAATTCAAATATACAGTTATGCTGTGCCTAGCAAAACAAATACGACATACAACACTCAAGTAGGTACTCAGATAATTAATTGAAGAGCTGGTGAGCTAAGATCTGCTTCTTTTCATTTTTTTTCCTCTCAAGCAAACAGCATAACTATGGAATCGGGTAGCATAACCCTTCTACTCTACCGGCATCCAGCTTCTTCGCCCTGATACACGCTCTCGCCCCATTGTGGACCGTACATATGAGTTCTTCATAGTCCAAAACCTGTTGGAACCCAGGTTCTCATATCCCCCAGTAAGAACTGCGTGATTGAGTCTAGTTCCTCAGTACTGTTTCTTGGTACGCTTGCGTAACCGCGAATGTATACCTACGGAGCGCGTTGCGTGTGTATGTGTCGAAGCGGCCCTTAACTGATGTATACGGATAGTTAATTTGGCCTGAGACGCCTTCATCTGTCACGTATCGATCTCAAGGCTTCTACCACACGACCTCCCCTCCAATTATAGCCACGTTGATTGCAATCAAACACTTATTCTGATAAAATGAAGAGTCTATTTCTCGAGGTTTTAGTAATGCTTTCCACTGTTCCCACCGTGGCAAATGCCCAGCAAGATCCTTGCTTCTTCAATATTAAAATGGTTAATTGTTGAGAATAATTATACTATCATATGCAATAATGTACTTCAAGATGAGCAATTTTAGTTACCATATTATCCTTGATTCTCTACGGCAGTGATTGTTGGGGATTCAAAATAATCAAATCAAATCCGTACCCTTCCGGATCTTGTGTTTGAGAGTTGAGCAAGAAAGAAATTCACCACAAATCAAAGATAAAAACTTGTAGGAAAGTAAACAAGAAAGAACACATCAGATTTAACGAGGTTCGGCAATGTGCCTACGTCCTCGGGAGCCACACCACACAATTCTTTGATTACTTGAAGAAGATTACAATGCTTGCAATTGACCTCTCTCTCTAAGATTTCTAACCTCAAAGAGCCCTCAAAACCATTTTTTTTCGTGCTCTTTTTCTCTCTTAAACCCTAAGGGGACGTGTTTCTATTTATAACAAAACACAATCCCAAACAGATTAGGATTCTAAAACGAGTTTGCCACACCCTGGTGTGGCGTAGACCACACCCATGGCAGACAGGGCAGACTCTGCCACATCCTGGTGTGGCGCAGACCACACCCATGGCAGACAGGGCAGATTTTGTCACACCCTGGTGTGGTGCAGACCACACCCATGATCTGTCTTGAATTTTCATGCAATTGTTGATTTTGATTCTAGGTTTGGGTCTCCACTCTCAAGACCAACAATCTCCCACTTGGAGATCAAACCACCATCAATGAGCTCTCCCGAACTCCGCCTTCTGCGCAAGCATCTTCTCCTACTTGAAAAAATTCATTCTTCAATCATTAATATCCTGGCGACATCGCCGATCCTCGTAGTGTAGCTCCGCCTTCGTCTTCTACTCCTGAAGGCCAGCTGAAGTTGCGTACAACTCCGGTTTCTCAATGGTGACTGTCTTCGTCAACATGTCCGTCGGATTTTGACTCCCTAAAATCTTTATCAAATGCAACTTTCCGTTTTCAACTAGCGAGCGTATAAAATGGTATTTGACGTCGGTGTGCTTCGTTCTGGTATGACATACTGGATTCTTGGCAAGATGTATAACGCTCTGGCTATCACAATAAAGAACTCCTCTCTCTTGCTTCAGATCTAACTCTTCCAAGCACCCGTTCAACCATATCATCTCCTTGCTTGCTTCAGTCACCGCGACATACTCAGCCTCGATTGTAGACAAAGTCACAATCTTCTGCAGACGTGAGACCCAGCTCACTGCTGTCGACGCTAAGGTATAAACATACCCCGTGGTGCTTCGCCTCGTATCATGATCACCGGCAAAGTTCGCATCCACGTATCCTTGTAGCACCAACTCCTTCCTCCTGAAATATAATGGCTTGTTCGTTGTCCCTCTTAAGTATCGGATTATCCATTTCACGGTCTCCTAATGTTGCTTCCCTGGATTGCTTATAAATCTGCTCACAACTCCCACTGCATGGGCGATGTCCGGCCTCGTGCAAACCATCACGTACATGAGACTCCCAATGGCCGAAGAATATGACACCCTACTCATATGCTCTCTATCTGCATTTGTCTTAGGCGATTACTCCTCAGATAGTTTGAACTGACTTCCAAGGGGTGTGCTAACAACTTTAGCATTATGCATGTTGAACCTCTGAAGTACCTTCTTAATGTATTCAGCTTGGCTCAATCTCAATGTCCCTTCAACTTCATCCCTATTGATTCGCATTCCTAGAATCTGCTTCGCTGCACCCAGATCTTTCATTGTAAACTCTTTTGCTAGCTGCTTCTTTAAACTATTTATCTCCTCTAAACATGGTCCTGCTACCAACATGTCATCAACATATAATAACAAAATAATAAAGCTGGACTCGAACCTTTTGAAATAACAGCAATGATCCGAATTGCATCTTCTGTAGCCATTGTTCTGCATAAAGTTATCAAACTTCTTATACCACTATCTCGGAGCCTGTTTCAAACCATATAAGCTCTTCTTGAGCTTGCACACCATCTCTTCCTTTCCTTCTTCAATGAAGCCAACATGCTGCTTTATGTAAATTTCTTCATCCAAGTCACTATGAAGAAAGACAGTCTTCACATCTAACTGTTCAAGAAAGAGATCTTCTGTAGCTACCAAACTCAACACCACTCTGATGGTTGTGAGTTTCACAATAGGAGAAAATATCTCTGTGTAGTTCACTCCTTCCCGCTGTTGAAACCCCTTCACTACTAATCTGGTCTTGAATCTCTTGCATCCATCACTCCCCTGCTTGACCCGGAAGACCCATTTGTTATGTAAGGCTTTTTTCTGTGCAGGTAGCTGGGCTAACTCCCATGTCTTAGTAGTGAGTAGAGAATCCATCTCCTCCTGCATAGCATGCTCCTACTGCTGAGATTCACTCACTTGCATTGCCTCTTCATAACACTCCGGCTCACCGCTATCTGTCAACAATAGGTAGTCAAGAGATGAAAGATATCTGGGATTTGGTTTGGGTACCCTGGATGACCTCCTAAGCTTCACGCCCTGGGTAGTTTCTTCTGCACCTGGAGGCTTCTCCATTCTCTGATCAGAACAAACATCATCACCCTTATCTGGAAGTTCCTCTAAATCCATGTACTCGGATCCACCTGTACCCGTAGTGCTGCTCCCACTGCTTTGGCTATCCTTGGTATTTTCCCTATTCTTGTACATCACATCCTCATTGAATATCACGTCCCTGCTTTTGATGATCTTCCTGTTCTTCTCATCCCAAAGACGATACCCGAACTCATCAATACCGTATCCAATGAATGTGCACTTCCGTGACTTAGCTTCTAGCTTGTCCCTGACGTGGTCACTGATATGAACATAAGTCACGCAACCAAATACCCGCAAGTGTGAGAGATTTATCTATTTTTCACTCCAAACCTCCTCTGGAATTCCAAATCTAATGGAACTGATAGCCCGTGATCAATAACGTAAGCTGCCGTATGCACCACATCCGCCCAAAATGTCTTAGGCAGACCTGCATGTAATCACATGTTCCTGGCATGCTCTGTCAAGGTCCTGTTCATCCTCTCCGTAATGCCGTTGTGCTGCAGCGTCCCTGGAGTAGTCGTCTCTAAGCGAATACCATTCGTAGCACAGAACCTCTTAAACTCTTCCAGCTCGTATTTTCCACCATTGTCTGATCTCAGACATTTCATCTTTAGACCTGTCTCGTTCTCCACCATGGCCTTCCACTTCTTGAAGATTCCAAACACCTCTGACTTGTGCTTCATGAAGTAGATCCATACCTTCCTCGAGTGATCGTCGATGAAGGTGACATAATATCTCGAACCGCTAAAAGAAGACACACTGGCTGGACCCCATACATCTGTATGAATCAACTCTAGCTTCTGAGCCTTAGGTGGCCTTCCACCCTTCTAAAAACTAACCCTTTTTTGCTTTCCAAAGATGCAATCTTCACAAACCCCGACTTTCACGGCGTCGATCCCGGTTAGCTTTCCTTGTGAATGCAAAATCTTCACCCCTTCTCGCTCATGTGCCCTAGCCTGTTGTGCTACAGATTTGTACTCTCTTTGCCAGCTGCAATTGCGAGGGTGTCACTCGCATGTAAGGTGAAGTAGAGAGTTCCTAACTTGTTGCCTCGAGCAACTATCATCGTACCGTTGGAGATTCTTCACGAATCCCCTGTGAATGTCGAAACATAGTCTTATGCTCCAAGCTGTCCTACCGAAACAAGATTCCTCTTTAGCTTCGGTACGTGTCTCACGTTCTTCAAGGTCCACTTAGAGCTCTTCATCTGAATCTGTATTTCACCCTTTCCAACAATATTACAGGGCTCGTTATTCCCCAAATATACTTTTCCAAATTCCCCTGCTACATAATTCTGAAAGAGTTTCCTGTTAGCAGTGGCGTGGAAAGAGGCTCCTGAATCGATGACCCAAGAATCCGAGTCACTATCCATAGCAAGGATCAATGCATCCTGCACGATATGAGTCTCCTGCTCACCCGCATCCCTCTTTGGACTTTTACAGACTGAAGACATATGACCCTTCTAGCCACAGTTCCAACATTTCCCTTTAATATGCCTAACCTTCAAGTTTGGCCTCTTCTTCACTGATTTCGACTGATTCTTATTCTGGTTTCCTTTCTTCTGGCTTCTGATTCTCTGCTTGAAGTTTAGAGCTGAACCTGAACCTTCTGATTCGGACGATTTCCTTCTAACCTCCTCGGATAGAATCATGCCAACAACCTCACTCAGCTTTAACTTCTCCTTCACCGCCCAATTGCTTATTACCGTCACACAACCTGCCTAACTATCTAGCAACTGCGATAGTAGTAGAAGGGCCTGCACTTCATCATCGAACGTGATGTCTACGGAGATAAGCTGATCAATAATCGTGTTGAACTCGCTGAGGTGCATCGTGAAGGACCGTCCTTCTGCCATCTTGAGGTTGAAGAGAGTTTTGACGAGATGCACCTTGTTTGCTGCAGACGGTTGCTTGTACATCTTCGCGAACGCTTCCATAAGCCCCACCGTCGTCTTCTCCTTCAAAATATTGTGGGCTACTGATTTGACGAGCGACAACCGGATTTGTCCTAGAGCTTTCTTATCCAGTATCTCCCAATCACCATCTGACTCCTCTTTCTTTTGTCCCTTATCCTTGCACATCAACGGGTGATACAAGTCCTTCAGGTACAGATAGTCCTTCATCTGCGACTTTCAGTAGGCGAAGTCTGAACCGTCAAACTTCTCAATCTTAGATTTGATTTCCTCTGCCATGGCTCTCTTTCACACAAATTGCTGAACGAAGCTCTGATACCAGTTGTTGGGGATTAGAAATAATCAAATCAAATCCGTACCCTTCCAGATCTTGTGTTTGAGAGTTGAGCAAGAAAGAAATTCACCACAAATCAAAGATAAAAACTTGTAGGAAAGTAAACAAGAAAGAACACACCAGATTTAACGAGGTTCGGCAACGTGCCTACGTCCTCGGGAGCCACACTACACAATTCTTTGATTACTTGAAGAAGATTACAATGCTTGCAATTGGCCTCTCTCTCTGTAAGATTTCTAACCTCAAAGAGCCTTCAAAACCCTCTTTTTTCGTGCTCTTTTTCTCTCTTAAACCCTAAAGGGACGTGTTTCTATTTATAACAAAACACAATCCCAAACAGATTAGGATTCTAAAACGAGTCTGCCACACCCTGGTGTGGCGCAGACCACACCCATAGCAGACAGGGTAGATTCTGCCACACCCTGGTGTGGCGCAGACCACATCCATGGCAGACAGGGCAGATTCCGCCACACCCTGGTGTGGCGCAGACCACACCTATGGTCTGTCTTGAATTTTCATGCAATTGTTGATTTTGATTCTAGGTTTGGGTCTCCACTCTCAAGACAAACAGTGACTGCACCCTCGCGGCTCCAATCAACATTAGAAGGGACGGATGTATTTACTACCGTCTCCATAGCTGTCTCATGTACTTGATGGACCTGAGTGACTCCTCAAGCTCTGCTCTGGGGTATACTCTCCAGTCAGTGTAAGTAGTTAAGAACTCTTCATTGGTGGGATCGGCGAATTGATTCACACCCAGAGTTATGCCCTCCAGCCTTGTTGAAATCATCTGTGAACTTGATCAGAAATATCTCTTAACTTCTTTCTTTCTTTCTCGTATTCATCTATATAGACTCACATATACTTGACCATCCATAGCTCATTCTCGCTTGCTAGTTCATGATCTAGAATGTTGCTGTCAGCTGCTTCACATAACGCTGCAATAAATTAACAAGAACAAAAGCGGACTACAGTAGCACACAGGTACCGTGCTTTGCCTTACCTTCTCCCCTCAACTTTTCACTTGTTTATTACAGATAACTTCGCTTTTATTCATTTTCATGTGAGATTCATTATGAGCTGCCTGTGCGTGTATGCCCAAGCTCGGAACATATGTAGACAACATATGTAATAACTCCCCAACGGCTGTACAACCCGCCATAAGTAGATCAATTGTGCAGGGCGACTAAATATAATTGGAGAAAGACATTAACTAATGGTTAGGTATCTGTTGATGCAAAATGATGCTCTAAGTAGGCACGGAAACTATCTGTTGATGCAAAATAATTCTTTACCTAAATGAATGGGACTACGCTGTTGGCACACGCCACCCGCAACTTGACACCGATCTAGCCGCGAAACAGTGTTCAATGTGGAAGTGTAGCTGCGGAAGCGTCACTGAACATCCGATTAGATATCCTCCTATTCGTAGACCAATCGATCACTGGGCAATGTGGAAACATTGAGAAACTTGTGTTCGAACTAAAGAGGAAGAACAATATGCTCCAGAAAGAACAAGAGCACAAAACACAGGACTTACATGGTTCAGCAATCGCCTACATCCACAAGAATAGATCTCTGTCTTCTTGATATCAGAGATCAAAAAGATACAATTTTTTTGTCATCCCCAAAGATTCAACAAGAAACCCTTACAATCTCACCAGAATATCTCTCAAAATTTTAGATTTCTCTCATTGGTTCTCTCTACTTTTCTTTTACAATATGCAATCTTTCTTGGCTTACATCATCTGACCCTAGACATGGAAGGCCTCTTTTACAATTTCCAAAACCGGATACATAACCCAATAGGAGTTCTAAGCCGAATAGAATTTAAAAACAAGCCAAAATAGTAAACATCTTTGAACCAGCCTATAACCGGTCAGACCTGTCTGACTAGCCGATAAACTAGGGGGGTCCTGCTAGTTAGACTGGTTGGTCCCATTGCCACTGCTTCCTTTCGTTTCTCCTCGTTTCGCTTCCCGCTTTGTTTATAACTTTTTCAATGTCTTCTAGGATTGAAAGAAAAGGTTATTTCCTACAATTTTCATCTTAGTCTTGACTCTTGTACGAAGACACCTTTGAAGGTATCGATCCTTGTAACATTTTGTAGTAGACTTGCAAAACTTTAAAGAACAAACACCTTCAAGAAATCCCCTTAAGCTCCCTCTTCCAATTGTACTAGAGCGATCATCACTCGTTGTTTGATGTTAAGTCCGCTATCAACTTGACATCAATCCCTATTGTTGCATCATCTAAGCTCGGTTTTAGATTTGTTGCAATCTTCTCCTTGACTCTTCCATTTTGGAGTCAAACACCCATTTCAGCTCTCTCTTAGAATTCAAGTTCGAAACATGCCCCTCTTCCTTATGGTCAAAGCCCTTCTGAAAATGAAGTTCCATCTTGAACACCAACTCTTTTAGACACCCGATACAAGTCATCTTCACACCTCTTTCCAATAACATTGACATTCATTCCATGGTATATCATGATGACTCCTCCCTATACTTGGGTCCGGTACTCCATAGAGTCAAGCACCTTAATTGATATTAGATTCTACCTCACCTTTGAGATTACCTGGATATTATTCAAAGAAATCATGCTTCCCCTTCTTCCCACAACTAAGATTGCTTGTGCACTTGTGATATTGCACCTTGTAACATCCACCATGTAGATAGTGTCCATGACTCTTTGCACTAGGAGTCAAATAGGCTTGCTTGGGAACATATATGAGCTGATATTTTAGAATATAATACCCAACTACGCCAAAAAGTGTTGTTCTCAAAAACTATTAACTCCTCAAAAAATTAATATCCATCCTTTGAAACTGCCAATGCATTCACTCGACTTTCATCAATACCTAATGCATACGAAGATTAGGCCATCGTTCTATCCTCCACCTTTTGTTCCCTTGACCACTCTACTCATTTGAAGTAGTTTTGCTTCACATGAACCTTCCCTTGGCACAAAAAAAGGAGGAGAAGAAGAAGCAGAAGGGAAACTATTTAGCCCGTAGTCATCTTGCTTGAAGGTTTTGCCCCTCACACGTGCTACCAACCCACCACCGGCCCTCGAACACCCTATCTCTGCTAAAAATCGTCTATGTGGAGCACTGTTTTGACTTCATCCATAGTGATTGTCGCCTTGCCTATGGTTAGATATGTCTCTGGATATTGGTAACTCGCTGGAAGGGAACTCTGCAAGATTACCACTTTGTCATCATCTTTTAAGTTTTGATTCCATCATTGCTAACTCAATCACTATCCTGTTATAGTTTCCCTAATGCTCCAACATTATTGTACATTCCTTCATCCACAATGCATATAATTGCTGCTTCCAGTACAAGTTGCTGGATTAATCTTAGCTATGTATACTCCTCGAGTTTTTTTCTTATCAAGTGCAATTTCTCCTTGATTATGTGGTACTCCACTTCATATGAAAGAGAGAGTAGAATTGCACCATGCGTCTTCCGCAACCTCAACTATGCATCACTTATCATATTCTCTAGCTTCTTGTCCACTCCTAGCAAAGCATGATTAAGGTCATGTTGAGCGAAGACCGCCTCCATCCTTGTCTGCCAAAGGCCCAAATCCCTCTTACTACCAACTTTTCAACCTCAATCTTCATTGCTAAGGAACTTTTTATTTTTCTTTTGGTTGATTCATTGATTTTAGAATTCTAATATGTTTTTGGATTTAATCTGGTATGCTTATTGTCAGTGAAATATAGGCTCTTTCCTCATGTTTTTTTATAAGAAATTCCAGACCAAAATTAGAGAGAAAAATAAAAAGGAAGAGAGAGAGAGAGAGAGAGAGAGAGAGATCCTCATGTTTTCTTATAAGAAGTTCTAAACCTAAATTAGACAGAAAAATAAAGAGGGGGGGGGGGGGGGGAGCATTAAGGTTTCAATCCAGGAGAAATGATCTAACTCAGTCTTCTCAGTAAGGCTTCAATCCAATCCAGAAGAAATGATCTAACTCATGCTTCTCAGAAAGCATCTTTGACGTCATTTTTTACCATCCGATCATCAACTTTCGAGGATTGTTGCTCTTAAAATTCATCATCACTGTTCTTCTCAGAGCTTTGCTATTATCATTAAGGAGAACTGTTTACAAAATTAAAGTGCTGTAAGAGCATTCTAGTTGTGCATAATTGATATGATTTTTTGTATTAAACATATTTTTATGGCATACTCAAGCGGTGATGAATTAAGGGTCTACGGAACACTAAAGTTGGAGTTAATTAAGGAAATTGGTCACTAGCTAGGACTAGGGATACTCCTATGTAAAGAGTTCGGGTTAGGCAAGTAGTTTGGGAGAAACTATGAGGTCGGTCTTGTAAGCCTACTGAATTAGCTTTGTGATTTAAAAAATTTCAGATAATGATGAAGCCCCTTTACAAAAAAAAAATAAAAGAGTGGATGTTGTTATGAAATAATTAAATGATGTGGATGTCCATTTAGTTTCCCAAAGAAATTAATACATGTATTACCCCTTGATATTCTCTATGAGTAATTAATATGATTCATATATCATCATCTTAGTTTGTATATAAATAGAGGTATTCCTACCTCACTTTGTAAGGAGAAATTGATGAAATAAAATTCTTTCTACTTCTTGTTTACTTTCTCTACTCTACTTTATTAGTTTTACAACACATTATCAGCACGAGACTCTACCATTGAAACAATCCATTTCAGGTCCATCATTGGGCACATGTTCATATTTTGGGTAAACCTTTGAGGTAAAATTTCTCTTTTCAATTCAATTTATTTTCCACTATGACTAACCTTACAAAACAAGGCTTTATGCCTCTTGATATTTTTGGAAAGAACTACTTATGTTGGATGTTAGATGTTGAAATACATCTTGCTGCAATAGGTCTTGAAAATACTATTGTGGAAGAAAATGAGACATCAAATCAAGACCGTGCCAAAACTATGATTTCCCTTCGCCATCATTTGGATGAAGGATTAAAAACTAAATATCTAATTGTGAAAGATCCACTTACTCTGTGGAATAATTTGAAAGAGAGATTTGGCCACCTGAAATTGGTCGTGCTCCCAAAAACCCGGTATGACTGGCTTCACTTAAGGTTACAAGATTTTAAATCAACCAGTGAGTATAATTCTGTAATGTATAAAATTACCTCTCAATTGCAATTGTGTGGAGAAAATATCACTGATGACGATATGTTAGAAAAAACATTCTCCACCTTTCATGCCTCGAATATGCTCCTGCAGCAGTAATATAGAGCGAAAGGATTTAAGAAATACTCCGAATTGATTTCATGCCTCATTTTGGCTGAACAAAATAATGAATTATTATTAAAAAATCATGAATCCTAACCTACTGGTGCTAGCTCATTCCCTGAAGTGAATGCAACTCAATCTCAAAATCATGATCGTGGGTGTGGACATGGTCGTAGAAGAGGCTGAGAGCGTAGCCGTTGTCGTGGATGAGGTCGTGGCAGATATGTGCCTTATAATCACAATGATCATAATCATGGCAAAAGACAAAACAACTCCCAGAAGTGAGACAATAATGATAAGAAAAGTGTGTTCGACCCTAGAGGGGGGGGGGGGGTGATTAGGGTCTTATGCTAATCTAATCCCAATTAAAAGCTAATTAAAGATTATGTTGAACAATATGTTCTTGCAAGAGATAGATATGAACAATAAGAACAATAAGAATATGCACGAATAAAATATGAGACAAACAAAACACAAACGCACGATATGTTTACGAGGTTCGGTACCCACGACCTACGTCCCCGCTCCTCACCTCGAGGAGATATCCACTATCACAATCCGGTTTGGAAGCCGGAACTTCTACACACTCGGTTTACAAATTCACCGAAAACTTTCACACTACACAAACACTATGCAATCACACTTTGGTATCAGAGCAATTGTTGACCCTATAGTTTTGATGATGATTTGTCAAACAATTTATTACTAATATGTTCTCTAGTGTTTTGTGTTTATGTTTCTCTTTTCAGGTATTTCAACACACTTCAGTCAAGCGTTAAAGATTCAAGTTCATATGTGTGGATTTACCTAGGTATATGTTTAGTTTACTTACATATATTGTATGATTATATCTAAGCTCAATATATGTACACTTAACACGATTTTTGACGTTTTCTATCATATAAATTGATTTTTCATCAAACATTGTTACAACAACTTTTATCTCATATTTACAGCTCTCTCATACTTCATTATATACATACAGTATATGCACAATATATATATACATGTTTACAAGCTCTATGTTAATTTTCGTGTTCACGAAAAACATGTTTTCTGAACACTTTTCAAAAACAGGGAATTTTCACAAACGAAAATTGATTTTCCAAAAATTCCTTTTCAAACATGTTTATTTTATCATTTAGACACTTTCCCCAAAGTTTCATTATTTTTGGATGTGATTTGATATTTTTAATGAATTTTCAAAAATAGCTCTAAAACCTGTCATATGCCATATGTCAGACTTCGGTCGACCGATCCGGTCGACCGCCAGTTGTTTTCTGAGCTCATGCTCGCGGTCGACCGATAGAATCTCCGGTCGAAGAATCATCCGGTCGACTAAAAATACCGTCGGTCGACCGCCAGCCTTAAACCCTCGATTCACTGTGTTTTTGAGCACAGCGGTCGACCGGACCGGGCGACCGCCAAGCTGTCAGAGCCTTTATAACGGCTAGTTTTTCTACCTGTTTTCAAACTGGGTTTTTGGTCTTTTACTTATTTTTTACTGTTGTATTGGGGTGCTATATATACCCTATTGCTGATCTTTCACAAAATATCCAAGAAATCCAAGTTTGTGTTTAACAAAATTCCTAAGTGTGTTTAAGAGCTGTTTAAGGTTGATTTTATCAATCTGTTTTCAAGAAAAGTTTTTCATCAACAAGAAGTGGCCTTCAAATCCCACTGGGATCATCCTCTACTGTTCTTCTTGCTTGAGAAGTTTTCTAAACTCTTATATAGTTTGTTATTTCACTTTCATTTCAGTTAGCTATATTTATTGAGTTTGATTCACTATTATTACACACACATATTTGAGCTTAATATTTTCATACTATATAGTGTGAGTTGAGGGGTGTGATTTAGTGAGTGTGAGCCTCATTGTGTTCTCACTTGTTATTTGAGAACAAATTATTGTATTAAACTTTTATTTGTGAGAATCACTTGTAATACACTTGTACACCGAGAGAAGTGTGAGGAGAGAGAGACGGGGTCGAATCCAATAGGAGTGACGTCGATTGACGAACCTAGGGAGAGGTTGTAATTGACCACTTGAGGAGGAGGACACGGACTAGGTTCCTACACTTAGTGTGTGAAGTGTGATTGCATAGTGTTTGTATAGTGTGAAAGTATTCGGTAAACTTGTAAACCGAGTGTGTAGAAGTTCCGGTTTCCAAACCGGATTGTGATAGTGGATATCTCCTCGAGGTGAGGAGCGGGGACGTAGGTCGTGGGGACCGAACCTCGTAAACATATCGTGCGTTTGTGTTTTGTTTGTCTCATATTTTATTCGTGCATATTCTTATTATTCTTATTGTTCATCTCTATCTCTTGCAAGAACATATTGTTCAACATAATCTTTAATTAGCTTTTAATTAGGATTAGATTAGCATAAGATCCTAATCACCCCCCTCTAGGGTCTAACAATTGGTATCAGAGCTTGGTGCTCTTTGATCTAAGGACTAACCGTCTTGAGTTAAAGATCCAAGTTATTGTATTTGTGCTAATCTAATTTTAATTATATTGTGTCTTTTGCATTTCATCTTTATGGATATGAATGATTCATCTTGCTTAGGATATGCTATTAATATTGCTCCTCGTTTGGATATTTTTCCCTATGCTCAATGGCGCATTAGATTCAAACTTTTTGTTCAATCTAATCAATTTGATTTGTGGGAAATTATTGAGGATGGCTATGTTATTCCTATTTTGGAAAAATCCAAATGGAGTGAGAACGATAAAAGATTGTTTAATATGAACAAACTTTTGTTAGAATATTTGATTAATGCTTTTCACTCTTCTTTTTCTAACAAATTTGCTAATTTTGATAGTGCTTATACTTTATGGAAATTGATTAAAGCACATGAAGGAAAATTGGAGGCTATTCAACAAGCGTTGAAAAATCCCGCTTTGAGTTCTAAAGAAGCCTCATCTGCATGTACAATACCACTAGGTGATAACCCTAGTGAGGTATGCGATAACGATGATATTATTACTTTTGATGAACTTGCTCTTGAGTTTGAAAAATTACATAATTGCTATATTGATGTTAAGAGTAAGTATGCAAATATGAAATCCATTCATGAAACACTAACAACTAAGTTTAATTTTATTGCAAAAGAAAATATAATTCTTAAAGAATGCAATGAAAAATTAAAAATTAAAAATGCTAGTTTGCTTCATGAAAAACGTGATGCTATGTTAGAAGTAGATAAATTAAAATCTATGATGAGAAATCTTGTTTATCCTACTTCTAGTAGCAATGCTTGTATGCACAATGATGAGTTGAATCAAATGAGAAAACGAATATCTACCTTAGATTCAACACTAAACACTTGTATTGCTAATAATAAAAAGCTTATGGACTTATGTGCAAAGTTCAATGTTAATTCTTCTAAGAAACCTATTCACTATGCACATATGTATGAAAAAATTCACAAATGCTCTATTTGCGGTCTTAAAGGCCATTTAGCTCAATTTTGTCATAATGCACCAAAAATTGACAAGCCTATTCATGATTGTTCCCATCAAGCTTCTTCATCACATACACATATACACATATATAGTGTAAATCATAAACATGCTCATGTGTATAAATGTGATTATTGTGGTCGTTTTGGTAATTTGGCCATGTTTTGTTTCGATTTAAAGAGAAATTCTCGTTTGCAAAATAATTACAAAGAAAAATCTATTTTTTGCAAATAAACCACGTGCATTCCATTTTGGTCAACGCAAACCATTCAAACCTCTACATTGCACAAATTACAATTGTATGGGTCATGTTTATAATTTTTGCTTTGATCGTATCGGTGCACAAAATACGCCCAAGCGGGTTCATAACCCTAGGGCCTTGGATTTAAATGATAGGGGTCATGTCCCAAGTTCTAGTGGTACCAAAATGATTTGGGTACCAAAATGATTTTTATATCATTTCTTTTGTTTTAGTGTTTTGTTTTTGTTCTTATTTTGAATAATTGATCTTTTGAGTTTTTAATGACAAATTGTATTCCTTATACTAAAATAAATTATTTGTATGTTTTTATAATTAAAAACACTTACATATATCTTATAAAACTTTTAGTATATTATAAAACATTTTTTCCAAAAGGTCTATAATTGAAAAACTCTCAAATCAAATTTTCTAAATACCTATCTATTTTACTTTCTCGCGGTCGACCGACCCGGTCGACCGACGAACTCTCTGTAATCGTTTCGGTCGACCGCGTCGGTCGACCGACAGGGAATTTCTGCAGCGACTTTGAGTTTTTATCGGGTTTCGGTTTTGTTATTGGATATCTGTTTTGGACCCGAACTCTACATCACCATTGAATCTATCATCTACTCAATCCTAGCCGTTGTTCCCTCCCTCAAAACATCCGACATCTCTTCTTCCTCCCAATTCAAAATCGCAGAGCTAGGGTTAGAAAATTCCGACTCTCTTCTTCGGTCGCCCGTTTTGTTCGACCGCCGCTCGTCTCCGACGAGTTCTATCAGAAATTGTGGGTAAATTCTTCCCTTATCTTTTGATTTCTGCGTTCTTGTGTTTATTCTTCTTAATCTAGGGTTTCTGTTCTAGGGCAGTTTTTTAATTTGCTCTAAATTCTTAATTGTTTACAGGAAATTGATAATTTCTGTTATCTTTTCAAAACCCTAATCTATCATGCCTCCCAAGCCTTCCAAAAAGAGATCCAAACCTGAATCTAGTTCCTCCTCTATAAAAGCTTCACATTATGAGGATTATCTACTTTTTAAATCTCTTGTTAGGAAATATAGGGAACTGTGTAAACTGAAAATCATTCCAACCAGATATATCAAGTATCTTGAGTTAATCATGTATGACACTCAATGTATTCTTCGTAATGTGGGTTTGGATAGATTGTTGGATGAAGAACATAAAGTTCCTTATTATCCATTTCTTGTTTATCTGTTTTATGCGAACCTGTCCACAACATCCTCTGCTGATGGTAGTCTGACCATTACCTCATCAGTTAAAAATGTTGAAATAACCTTTTCTGCCAACGAACTTGCGGGGATTCTTAATATCCCAACAGGTGACGTTGCTCTCATGTCTGTTGAACTTGGTGATCCAAATGTTAACCAACTCATGTTTAAGCCCGGTTGCTCTTATCCCATGAACAACAATTCTCTCAATCCCAATGCAAAACTCATTGCTAGAATCGTTGCTCAAAACTTAATTCCCAAAACCGGTAGCTTTGATCATTTTGCTTCTGATAAGATTAATGCTGTTTACGCCATTTTTGCCAAAATCAAAGTAGATTGGGCAACTGTGTTTCTAAACAATATGGCGTCAAAGCATACAAAATTCCTACCCTTTGGTTCATTTCTCACTCTTATCTTTCAACACTTCGGTGTTAATCTCACAAATGAACCAAAAATTGAAACCAAGAAGGACTTCTTTGATAAGGTTTCTCTTTCAAGAATGCAGATTTCCTTTTCTGATCTTACTCCATCATCATCCTCTCGTTCCCGGTCTAGAGCTTCTACCTCATCTTCCTCTGATATTTGTGATCGTCTGGATCGTCTTGAGACTCAGTTCTCAAACGTTCAGAAGCAGGTCTCAATTATCCAAAGGGATGTTAGGACCATTCTTTCCTATCAGCGCTAGTCTCTAAGGATTCCGGATCCCTCCTCTAGCTCTGAGTCTGATTCTGAGGAGGGCCCTGCTGATGGATCAGGATCTTCTGATGGTGATGGTGATGGTGATGGTGATGGTGGTGGTGATGACTGATCTTGCTGATTGTTGAAGTTCTTTTAAGTGATCTCTATGCTTATGATGTTGTTTCATTTTGAGTTAGAAAACTTGATATCTATGTTTTTAGTTTGAGTGTAATAACTCTATATCTGTGTGACCTTTTATGTATGGTTTGGTATCTTGTGGGACAATCCATGTTTATGCAAAACTATGTAGCTTTCAATGCTTATGTGATGATTTGTGATTTATCGTGTTTAGTTCATTTCTTCTATGATCAATGCCAAGTTGAAACAATATTCATATTTTGGTGTGTGGAAAATAATTTGATGGTAATGAGCTCTTTGTTTTATGTACTGTTTATGATTGTTTAGTTTGCTTAGCTCCTTTACATACTCTTTAGTGTCATTTATTCTATTTGACAGGGAGAGTCTTTGACATACTTTTTTATTATCTGTGCTTATAAGCAGGGGGAGCATTGCTCCTATCTTTCATCTTTCCCTTTTTGATGTTGTCAAAGGGGGAGAAAAATCCACACATAGCTCATATACTTAGCTCATATACTTATTTATATTCATATATGGTTTATATGATCATTCATGTATGTTTTGTCTATGGTGGGCTTATATGTGGGTTATCAGTTTATAATTCATATTCTTGTATAAATTGTTTGCCATCATCAAAAAGGGGGAGATTGTTGACCCTATAGTTTTGATGATGATTTGTCAAACAATTTATTACTAATATGTTCTCTAGTGTTTTGTGTTTATGTTTCTCATTTCAGGTATTTCAACACACTTCAGTCAAGCGTTAAAGATTCAAGTTCATATGTGTGGATTTACCTAGGTATATGTTTAGTTTACTTACATATATTGTATGATTATATCTAAGCTCAATATATGTACACTTAACACGATTTTTGACGTTTTCTATCATATAAATTGATTTTTCATCAAACATTGTTACAACAACTTTTATCTCATGTTTACAGCTCTCTCATACTTCATTATATACATACAGTACATGCACAATATATATATACATGTTTACAAGCTCTATGTTAATTTTCGTGTTCACAAAAAACAGGTTTTCTGAACACTTTTCAAAAACAGGGAGTTTTTACAAACGAAAATTGATTTTCCAAAAATTCTTTTTCAAACATGTTTATTTTATCATTTAGACACTTTCCCCAAAGTTTTATTATTTTTGGATGTGATTTAATATTTTTAATAAATTTTCAAAAACAGCTCTAAAACCTATCATATGCCATATGTCAGACTTCGGTCGACCGATCCGGTCGACCGCCAGTTGTTTTCTGAGCTCATGCTCGCGGTCGACTGATAGAATCTTCGGTCGATCGATAGAATCATCCGATCAACTAAAAATACCGTCGGTCGACCACCAGCCTTAAACCCTCGATTCACTGTGTTTTTGAGCTCAGCGGTCGACCGGACCGGGCGACCGCCAAGCTGTCAGAGCCTTTATAACGGCTAGTTTTTCTACCTGTTTTCAAACTGGGTTTTTGGTCTTTTACTTATTTTTTACTGTTGTATTGGGGTGCTTTATATACCCTAAAATATCCAAGAAATCCAAGTTTGTGTTTAACAAAATTCCTAAGTGTGTTTAAGAGCTGTTTAAGGTTGATTTCATCAATCTGTTTTCAAGAAAAGTTTTTCATCAACAAGAAGTGGCCTTCAAATCCCACTGGGATCATCCTCTACTGCTCTTCTTGCTTGAGAAGTTTTCTAAACTCTTATATAGCTTGTTATTTCACTTTCATTTCAGTTAGCTATATTTATTGAGTTTGATTCACTGTTATCACACACACATATTTGAGCTTAATATTTTCATACTATATAGTGTGAGTTGTGGGGTGTGATTTAGTGAGTGTGAGCCTCATTGTGTTCTCACTTGTTATTTGAGAACAAATTATTGTATTGAACTTTTATTTGTGAGAATCACTTGTAATACACTTGTACACCGAGAGAAGTGTGAGGAGAGAGAGACGGGGTCGAATCCAATAGGAGTGGCGTCGATTGACGAACCTAGGGAGAGGATATAATCGAGCACTTGAGGAGGAGGACACGGACTAGGTTCCTACACTTAGTGTGTGAAGTGTGATTGCATAGTGTTTGTGTAGTGTGAAAGTTTTCGGTGAACTTGTAAACCGAGTGTGTAGAAGTTCCGGCTTCCAAACCGGATTGTGATAGTGAATATCTCCTCGAGGTGAGGAGTGGGGACGTAGGTCGTGGGGACCGAACCTCGTAAACATATCGTGCGTTTTTGTTTTGTTTGCCTCATATTTTATTCGTGCATATTCTTATTGTTCTTATTGTTCATATCTATCTCTTGCAAGAACATATTGTTCAACATAATCTTTAATTAGCTTTTAATTGGGATTAGATTAGCATAAGACCCTAATCACCCCCCCTCTAGGGTCTAACAAAGTGAAGAAAAGAAACATTATGAAAAAAATGCTACCGGTGTGGAATAGAAAGCCATTGGTCTCATACCTATCGTACAACAAAACATCTTGCTGACCTCTACCAGGCATCATTAAAAGGAAATGACAAAAATACTGAGACAAATTTTATTGATCAATCAATATTTATGATGATCTTGATGATATCACACACCTCGATGTAGTTGATTTTCTTGAGCAACCTGAAGTTGCGAAATGATCTCATGACAAATACCCGACATTTTGAATTTTGTTATTTTCGTATCTTTTATGTAATTTTCTTTATGAATTTTGTAATTTACGAACTTTATTGATACTTACTTTTGTTTGTAATTTTCTTTGTCATTCTTCTTGAAGAAGAAATGGATGCCAAATATTTGTCTCATTAATAGTGCTACTACACACACTATACTTAAAAACATAAAGTATTTTTCTCATTTGAAAATGGAAGAAAGAAATATTAACACAATAAGTGGTAGTGCTAAATTGATTGATGGCTCCGGAAGAGCCACTGTATTTCTCCCCGAAGAAACTAAAATTGTCATAAATAATGCACTACTCTCGATAAAGTCTCATAGAAATTTGCTAAGTTTTAAAGATATCCGTCGAAATAGATATCATATCGAGACAATGAATGAGACAAATGGTGAATACTTATTGATTACAAATACCATTTCTGAGAAGAAATGCGTATTAGAAAACCTGCCTTCTCTATCATCTGGTTTATATTATACAAAAATAAGTGCAGTTGAAATGTCTCACCTTGAAGACCAGAAGTCTACTAATCCCAATGATTTTATGATTTGGCATGATCGCCTTGGACATCCTGGTTCTATAATGATGAGGTGAATAATTGTAAATTCACATGGTCATTCATTGAAAAATCAAAAAAAAAAAAAAACTAAATTCTAATGAATTCACATGTGTGGCTTGCTCCTAAGGGAAGTTAATTGTTATACCGTTACCAACGAAAGTAGGAACTGAATCCCCTGCATTTTTAGAATGAATTCATGGTGATATATGTGGGCATGTAGATCCATCATGTGGACCATTTAGATATTTTATGGTGCTAATTGATGCATCAACAAGATAGTCACATGTATGTTTATTATCTAGTCGCAACCTGGCGTTTGCAAGATTGCTTGCTCAGATAATTAAATTACAAACATAATTTCCTGATTATCCTATTAAGAAAATTCGTTTAGATAATGCTGGTGAATATTCATCACATGCTTTTGAAGATTATTGCATATCTATTGAAATAAGTGTTGAACATCCTGTAGCTCATATTCATACACAAAATGGTCTAGCCGAATCATTTATTAAACAGCTTCAATTAATTGTAAGACCATTGTTAATGAGGTCTAAACTTCCTCTATCTGCTTGGGGACATGCTATATTACATGCAGCAACACTTGTGAGAATTAGGCCGACAAGTTATCATACTTATTCTCCCTTACAATTAGTTCTTGGCCATGAGCCCAATATTTCTATTTAAGAAATTTTAGTTGTACGGTATATGTTCCTATTTCACCGCCTCAACGTACTAAAATAGGCCCTCAAAGAAGATTGTGGATATATGCCAGGTATGAATCACCTTCTATAATTAAATATGTTGAATCATTAACAAGTGACTTATTTACTGCAAGATTTGCAGATTGTCATTTTGATGAATCACATTTCCCGACATTAGGGGATGTAAAGGTCAACCAAAAAAGGAAATTAATAGAAAAATATTATTAGACTTTCTTGATCCTCGTACAAAAGAATATGAACTGGAAGTTCAAAGAATTATACATTTACAGAAAATTACAATCTAATTACTGGATGCTTTTAGTGATTCTAGAAGAATTACTAAATCATATATTCCAGAAAAAAATGCTCCGATTAAAATTGATATCCTAGAAGGACAAATTAAAAGTTCTAACGAATTTAAAGCACGCCTGAAGCGTTGTAGACCTCTTGGTTTTAAAGATACGAATCCTCGAAAGAAAAGAGGATCGGACGATCAAAATATTGCTAATGAGAAAATTCAACCTCCTGAAGAGGTCGCTCCTGAAGAGCCAACTCCTAAAGAGAATGAAACTATAGAAAATTCAATAAATTTTGTTATTATGAGAAAGAGTTAGAACCGAAGAGAAGTAATTATCGATAATGCATTTGCATATAATGTAGCACTTAATATTATGGAGAAAGATGAGGATTATGAACCCAGATGGGTTGATGAATGTCGGTGAAAAAAATGATTGGTCAAAATGGAAAGATGCGATCCGATCTGAATTAGATTCACTGGCTAAACGAAACGTTTTTGGATCTGTAGTCCAAACACCTGAAGGTGTAAAGCTAGTAGGATATAAATGTGTATTTGTAAGAAAAAGAAATGAGAAAAATAAAATTGTGAGATATAAAGAAAGACTTGCAGCCCAAGGATTTTCACAAAGATCGGAATTTGATTATGATGAGACATATTCTCCAGCAATGGATGGAATTACATTTAGATATCTTGTGAGTTTAGCAGTACATAAAAAACTTGATATGCGTCTGATGGACGTAGTCACTGCTTATTTATATGGAATATTAGATAATAATATCTACATGAAAATCCCTGAAGGATTTAGCATGCCTGAAGTATGTAAATCAAATCCTAGAGAAATATACTTCATTAAGTTGCAAAGATCTTTGTATAGACTCAAGCAATCTGGACGAATGTGGTATAACCGCCTTAGTGAATGTTTAGTCAAAGAAGGTTATACAAATGACCTTATATGTCCATGTGTTTTCATAAAAAGGAATGTGTCAAATTTTATGATCATTGCTGTATATGTTGATGACCTTAATATGATTGGAACTCCTGAAGAGTTCCAAAATGCGATTGAATATTTGAAGAAAGAATTTAAGATCAAAGATTTTGGGAAAACCAAATTTTGCCTTGGTTTACAAATTGAGCATTTAGAAAGTGGGATTTTTGTTCACTAAACTGCTTATACCCAGAAGGTATTAAAGCGATTTTACATGGATAAAGCACATCCATTAAGTACCCCAATGATCGTCAGGTCACTTGATCCTGCTAAGGATCCTTTTAGATCAAAAGAGGAAGATGAAGATATTCTTGGTCCTGAAGTACCATATCTCAGTGCAATAGGTGCACTAATATATCTTGCTAATTGTACAAAACCATATATATCATTTTTTGTGAATTTATTAGCAAGATTTAGTTCATCTCCTACAAAACGACATTGAAACGGTATAAAGCATATTTTTCGCTTTCTCCAAGGAACAATTGATCTTGGATTATTTTGTTCTTATAATTCTCGACCTAAATTGTTTGGATATGTTGATGCTGAGTATTTATCTGACCCACTTAAAGCAAGGTCTCAAACTGGTTATTTATTTACATGTGGTGATACCGCTATTTCATGGCGATCTACGAAGCAATCAATTGCCGCCACTTCTTTGAATCATGCTGAAATAATAGCAATTCATGAAGCCAATCGAGAATGTATTTGGCTAAGATCAATGATTCACTATATCCGGAAGAATAGTGGATTGTCTCCTGAAAATAAAAATCCTCCGACTATTTTGTTTGAAGACAATGCAGTTTGTATAGCTTAATTAAAATGAGGATATATTAAAGGAGATAGAACGAAACACATTTCATCAAAATTCTTTTTTACACATGATTTGCAAAAGAATGGTGAAATTGTTGTGCAACAAATTCTATCGAGTAATAATTTGACAGATTTATTCACCAAGGCATTGCTGACTGCAACTTTTGAGAAATTAGTAAAAAATATTGGAACGTCGGTTGAAAGATCTCAAATGATATTTGAATCAGGGGGAGAAACTAATACACAAGAATAGTGTACTCTTTTTCCTTCACTAGGATTTTTTTCCCACTGGGTTTTTTTTCTAGTAAGGTTTTAACGAGGCGTATTCTTTGTGTAATGTTGGACATCCAAGGGTGGAGCGTTATGAAACAATTAAATGATGTGGATGTCCATTTAGTTTCCCAAAGAGATTGATACATGCATTACCCTTTGATATTCTCTATGAGTAATTAATATGATTCATGTATCACCATCTTAGTTTGTATATAAATAGAGGTATTCCTACCTCACTTTGTAAGGAAAAATTAAGGAAATAAAATTCTTTCTACTCCTTGTCTATTTTCTCTACTCTATTTTATTAGTTTTACAACAGATGTAAAATTGTTTATCATAACCACTATAACATTCTTTTGTGTTCTGGCTGTGATTTGTTCTAAGTTTATTCCTAACTTGAGCCGTTGGAGTGTGTGGAGTAAATCAAGGAGCAAAACCCGACTACACGACTTCCAGTTAAAATTTAGTCATTCTAGAATGCCATTCCAGACGCATCGAATAGGAGCAACCAAAAAAGAAACGACAATGATTCTCTTCACAACTCAGAGAACACGGGACACAACAATTAGCATTCAACAAACCCAAGCGAACCATCCGACCCTGAGTGAGAAGGCGAGCTTGAACAACCAGCCACATAAGGAAAGAGTGTTTGTGATAATGAAAAGAGCTCCAAACAGTAGAACGCCATGAAACAATTGGAAGAACAGGGGGAAATACCTTATAAAGGGCTGAGAGCTTGATTTTGTCTCCTGTACAACAACCTTGGATTGAGTTAAGAAAGTTATCAGTTCCACCACAATTGGCAATAGCATCATCTCCAGTTTCAAGTAGTTGCCTCCACATCCAAGAGTCCCCGGTCCTACTGCATACTTTCTAAAATATTCCCTATTTTTATAGGATTTTTCTCGGACTTTTATGTTAAGCAAGTGCTTACTACTCGATAAAATTGATCTTCCTAGTCTCTAACGATTATCCTAACAAACACCATCTTAAATTGAAAAACTCGGATATTCTGCACAGGGAAAATTTATATTACAAGTGCTTCTATTAAAGACTTTCTAAAGACCAAAAGAAATAGTGCACGCATAAGCATGGGAAACGAACCATCATAGAAGAGAATCCACATAAAATCTATGTGATTGAACTGTGGGGTTACGGATATTAATACAAGCTCATACTGCCCCCATTAGATTCCTCCTCACATATCCTGTGGAGGTTTATTGACGACTTCCATACATTTATTATATATATTTTTATTTTTATTTCATGCATCACCCCTGCTTGCACGTACATGCACATCACATGGTGCTCTAGTTACTGGGATTACCATGCACAAGTTCATGAGCCAAAGCAGCGCCATCGGGCAAAGGTGCCACAAAGCAGATGTGCCCATCTGTGAGATTTGGTGGTGGGGTTTCACCTCCAGAGTTAAAAATCAAATCAAGCAGCAGGCCCGCGACCGCTGCGATGACAAATCCTCCAGCAACGCTGGTTATGAATCCAGCGCACGCGAGAAAAACAGTGTTTATCTCCACTTCGTCCACTAAAGTCGTGATTGCAGCTGTTACAACTCTCCCGATGGCTGCACCACCCAAACCAGCTGCCAGCGTCATTGCATTCCTTGTGGCCGACTCGAGGGGACGTTCTGCCGTAAATATGTCCCACACCATTGTGCCCATTGAGAACACAAGCAGGGCTATGCCAGCGGCTGCTAGTGTTGTATCGATCACTTCAAGCACAATTTTTCCTCGCCCAGACACTCCAATGATTTCATTGTACACCTACATATACGTACATTTATTAATTAAAGACACAAACAAAGGGCAGCAGCATGATATCTAATACTGATTTCGAAATGATGTACAAGGTAATAATATGTGAAAGGAAGTCGCATACTGGTCCATAAGATTATAAAAGGTTGAGGACGATGGACCTTATAATATTTTTTATTTAGTAGTATATATATAGCTAGCTATAACTTGTATAAGTAAACAAACTCAGAATTTATGTTTCTTGAAATTACATGATGAACTCAAGAAAGAGCGAGAAGCCAATCACTACCTGCAACTTTTTGGCGTCCGTGAGGTCCTTGAAATTTCCTTCGAATCCAAGCTTTGCCTGGTTCCTGGAAGCGCGACGAAAGAAATTAAATATAAAGAAAAATATATTGATAATACGATATGAGTTACATACTCCCTGATGAGGTCCGGGAATTTGATGCCTCGCTGCTTGACCAACTTGGAGAAAGACTTGGAAGAGTAGAAAGACTGGGACTTCTCAAAGAATTTCGCAGTGGCATCTTTGAAGTAAGCTGCAGTCTCAGCAAGCGCTCTAGCTTTTGCGACGTCCTGTGGCCCAAGGGTCTTCAGCGCAGAGAGAAGCTCTTCGGTGTGGCCCTTGATTTTCGTCAGATACGCTTGACGCACTGTGTAGTTCTTGATCGTCTGAAGGGCGACGTTGACGCCTTTCACCGAGTAGTGGTAGAGGTCGTGAGCGATGGGGTCCTTCACTTGGTCAGACAGGTACTCGTTCTTGGTATCGTCGGCAGATTTCAGCATATCCTCTATTTTCGTCTTGTTGTCCAAGCAATCGTAGAGGTATTTCGAGCGCTCATGCTCAGACTTGAACTGGATGTTGTAGATGGCTAGCACTTCTTTCCTGTAAATGATGTCGGCGAGCTGGTGGAGCTTCTCTTTCTTCAGTTCAATAGGTTCAACTGGAACGCTGGCCATTTTGATTTCCCCTACCTTTTCCTTCTCGATCTCTCTTGTTGTTTCTGTTGCCAAAGAAAAATGTGAAGGATATGCTTTCATTTATCGACCCAAGTTCGTTGACCGGTCTTTTTATAAGCGCACCGTCCTTTGGCATTTGAGCACCAATGAAACAGCTAGTGAAGACTCGGTCTTTTTTAAGTGGGGGGTTTTTATTGCTTTTTTTAATTATATTTGTTGACCGGTCCTTTTTTATGTATATATAATATCTATTTCAATAATGTTGTCTTGTGCCTTTCTACGAAAAACTCTGGTCATTTTTAATGGCTAATTAATTTCTACCTTTAGGCTATGATTTTAGTGCATGTTTTTTAAACTCACTGCATCCCAAAATTTAAACTCAAGCCTGGTCGAAGCTGAGATATAGGTTCAGACTTCAGAGGAAGAACCAACACTTGGTTGTACATTTTTTGAGAGAAATATTTTATGGCGTTTGCATATTATTATGGCTTTTGTTTAGTAATTTGATTAGAGAGTTGAAAGGATCAGAATTCCAAACTGTTAGGGTACACACCAATAATAACACCTCGAACGGAGACGTAATACACAAAATAAATGCACGAAAATCAATCACAGTACTCACAGATATACGTAGTTCACTCTTTCGGAGCTACTCCACGGTGCAACGACAACACCAAATTCTTTTATATCCTAATAGAATAGATCAAAGAGAACACCCTCTCTTGATCAGATACATTCCAGAAAATACTATGCAATAATAAAATATTATTAGTGGGACCCACCACTAATAATATTTTATTAGCGGGACCTGGTAGGACCTACCACCTTTTTCATTTTTCTCAAAAAAGGGCAACTTTCGGTGCCTAACTGTCATTTGCCAACAAAGAGCGGCTGACAATCTCCCACTTGAAGATTTGGTTGAGTATCAATCATATCTTCACACCATTCTTGATTGCATCATCCGGATGTCTTGTATCTTTAGCGTCTTGCATGACCCTCAACATTTTCAACGGAGGCCATATGAGGCTGCACACAGCCTCACCTTCTCGAGTGGAACTGACTTGGTCAGCATATCGGCTGAATTGTACCTTAAATCAATCTTCACAAGCTTGAACTCGTTCCTGCTTTGCCATCTCCGTATGGCATGGTGCTTCACGTCAACATGCTTGGTTCGAGCATGGAATGCGTCATTCTCTGACAAGTGAATGACACTTTGACTGTCGTAGTGAATGAAGTATTTCTCAAAGCTTACTCCAAGCTCGAGAAGAAAAGCCTTCAACCATAGCAACTCCTTTGCTGCTTCTGCTGTAGACACGTACTCGGCTTCGGTTATCGACAAAGTAACAGTATCCTATAACTTGGATCTCCAACTTATCGCTCCACCACCCAAGATAAAGATGTAGCCGCTCGTGTTCCTTCTTGAGTGTATGTCCCCTACGTAGTCTGCATCACAAAAGCCCTCTAGCTACAAATTTGTCCTGCCATGCTTAAGACAATGATCGGACGAGCTTCTCAAGTAGCGTAGAAGCCACTTGACCATACCCCAGTGTTGTTTCTCTGTATTGCTCATGAAGCGGCTCACAACTCCCACTCCTTGTGTAATATCTGGTCTCGTGCACACCATCGCATACATCAAACTCTCGACGGCAAATGCGTATTATATGTTGGCCATGAACTCATGCTCTTCAGCAGTCTCTGGTGTTTGAGTCTTCGATAGCTTGAAATGGCTTGCAAACGGCGAGCCCACTGGTTAAGATTTCTCCACACTAAACTTTTTAAGAATCTTCTCAATGTAGGCCTTCTGAGACAACTTCAGCCTCCGTGCTGATCTGTCTCTGATGATCATCATCCCAGAATCTGGTTTGCTGAACCCAAATCCTTCATCTCGAAGCACTTGGAGAGACGCCCCTTGAGTTCTTTAATATGGGCCAAGTCGGGCCCTGCAATCAACATGTCATCAACATAAATCAAGAGTATCACATAAGATTCACCATATCTCTTGATGAAGCAGCAGTGGTCTGTGTCACATTTGAGAAAACCGTTCTCCTCAATAAAGTTCTCAAAATTTATGTACCACTGTCGCGGAGCTTGCTTCAGGCCATAAAAGCTCTTGCGTAGGCGATACACGAGGCCCTCCCTGCCTCGTTCCTCGAAGCCCACTAGTTGTTGCATATAGATCTCTTCCTTCAAATCTCCATGAAGCAATGTTGTCTTCACATCCATCTGCTCTAGATGGAGATCTCGAACTGCCATAGTGCTCAGTATTGTCCGGATCATGGTCAACTTGACGATGGGAGCGAAAACATCAGAATAGTCTATCCATGCTTTTTGCTCATAGCCCTTCACTACAAGCCTCGCCTTGTAGCATCTTCGTCCATCGGCTTCATCCTTGACCCGATAAATCCACCAATTGTGAAGAGCCTTTCTCCCTCTTGGAAGCTTTACGAGCTCCCAAGTCCCATTCTTCATCAAGGAATTCATTTCTTCCTCCATGGTAGACTCCCACTCGCCTCGAGCTTTGTCGGTCTGCTGTACCTCCTCATAGCTCTCTGGCTCACCACTGTCAGTCAGGAGAAGATAATTCATGGTGGAAAAGTACCTCTCTGGCACCCTTGGATTTCTTAGAGCTTTGCGAATTGCGATTGACAACTCTGCTACATCCTGCTGCTGTGCATCTCGCATGTTCTCTTGGTCTCCGTCTTCTATGCTGATTGGTATCTCACCGTCATCCTCACTGTCAGCAATATCTAGGAAAAGAGGGGGAGATAGCTGACTCCCACTCACCTCTTTGGTCTTGTACACCACATTCTCATAGAACACGACATCATGACTGTACACCACCTTGCGCGCATCGTGATCCCAGAAACGGTACCCATACTCATCTCCTCTATAGCCGATAAAAGTGACCTTCTTTGACTTTGGATCAAACTTTGACCGGTCTGCAGGATTGGTCATGATATAGGCGTCAACCAAATACTCGTAAGTGCTCTAGCTTCAGCTTCTTTCCGGTCCAAGCCTCTTCAAGTATCCCATAACTGAGAGTCGCGGATGGTCCGTGGTTGATCAAGTATGCAGCAATATTGATAGCTTCGGCCCAAAAGCTCTTGGGCAATCCGGAGTGGATCCTCATACTTCTGGCACGCTCCAAGATAGTGCGATTCATATGCTCCGCCACTCCGTTGTGCTGAGGTGTGCCTGGGACGGTCTTCAGTCTCCTAATCCCATGGGATGAGCAGAAGTTCTCGAACTCCGAGCTGCAATACTCGCCTCCATTATCAGACTTTAGGCACTTTAGCTTATTACCTGTTTCGTTCTCCACACAAGCAAGCCACTTCTTGAAGACGATGAAAACATCTGACTTGTACTTCAAGAAGAACACCCATAATTTTCTAGTAGAATCATCAATAAAAGTGATAAAGTAAAGAGAATTTCCAACAGATGAGACTTGCACAGGTCCCCACACGTCGGTGTGCACTAACTCTAATTTCTACAGTTTTAGAGCCGGTCCGATCTTGTTGAAGCTCACCTTCTTTTGTTTGCCTAGGATGCAGTCCTCACAGAAAGTCAGGTTGATCTTGTTCAGACCCGGATGCCTCTCTTCCGCGGTCATAATCTACATCCCCTTCTCGCTCATGTGGCCAAGTTGTTGATACCAAGTCATGCAGTCGACGGATGGTGATGATCATGCTTATCCTGCGACAAGCAAGTGGTCGATCTTCCCATTGGCGATGTAGAGAGACCTCTCGCATTTGCCGTGTGCCACCACTAGGGCACCCTTGGACACCTTCTAGCTTCTCTGCTCGAAGGATACTCTATAACCGGAGTCAGTCAGTTGCCTGACTGATATAAGATTTCTCCTGAGATCCGGTACATGCCGAATGTCATTCAGCGTCAAGGTGGTCCCGCCCTCCATCTTGAGGATATAATTTTCCTTCCCGAAAACCTTGCAAGGTTGATCGTTGCCAGGATAGACTATCCCCAAGTCCTTCTTCACGAACGATGAAAGCAGCTTTTGTTGTGAGGTTGCATGGAAAGATGCGCCAGAGTCGATGACCCACGCATCACTTTTGTCTTCTAAGGATAGGAGAAGCGCATCCGAATCCATCTCATGCATGAGATTGGCTGCACTATCAGCCCGATTATCCCCTGCTGATGCTGGAACAGTAACTCTGTAGTCCCGTGCAAAGTGACCCTTCTTTGCGCATCTGAAGTACTTCCCTTCACCGTAACCATTCGGGTTTGGTCCTTTAGACTTCCCTCTGGATTTTGATTGGTCTCGTTGTCCCCTATCATTCTTCTCCGCACGCCCTCGTGCCTCGATATGCAGAGCACTCCCACTGCTAGAGGCCTCAGCTCCTGAGACTTTGTGGTGAGATTCTTTATCCAAAATTACCCCAACCACTGTGTTGAGCTTCATCTTGTCATTGCCATTAGTGTAGTTCACCGCCGTCACCATATTCTCCTATGAATCTGGTAGACAAGAAAGTAGCAGAAGAGCTTGGATCTTATTATTGAACTTGAGATCTACTGCAGTAAGCTGTTGTACCACAGCCTGAAATTTGTTCAAGAAGTCCGCCACAGGAGCTCCTTGCTGCATCTTTAGATTGAACAACTTCTTCATCAGGTATATCTTATTTGAAGCAGACGACTTCTTATACAGTGCCTCCAAGGCCTCCATCAACTCCTTGGTGGTGGTCGCATGCGAGACGTTGTAAGTCACATGCTGATGAAGATTGAGCCTGATTGTAGCAAGTGTTTTACGATCGAGCACCTTCCACTTATCGTCATCCATTTTCTCAGGTTTTCCTGCCTATCCTTAGAGGGGTAGGAAGAGATCCTTCTGGTACAGATAGTCTTCTATTTACATCATCTAATACCTAAACTTTTGGCCGTCGAATTTCTCAATTCTAAGCCTGTTGTCTTCAACTTTAGATCCCATGGCGAAAGATTACGTCTTTCTCGAATCGTATTTGTGAATAGTACCGTATTCGTGAATAGTGCCTTACACCGTAATAGTGCCTAGTGCCTTAAAAGAGTAAATAATAATCTAATTTATTTTCTGATGTGGAGGATCCACTTTTAGTGGCAGCCACAGAATATACGATAAGCAGATATATATACTCTAAGTCAGGCTCTGATACCAGTTGTTAGGATACACACCAATAATAACACCTCGAACGGAGACGTAATACACAAAATAAAGGCACAAAAATCAATCACAGTACTTACAGATATACGTGATTCACTCCTTCGGAGCTACTTCACGGTGTAACGATGACGCCAAATTCTTTTATATCCCAATAGAATAGATCAAAGAGAACAACATCTCTTGATCAGATACTTTCCAAGAACTCTCACAATCTCTCTCTGTGTCTCCTCTCTTACTCTTCTATGAGAGGAGTTGTTTCTGGGATAAGATTTCCTTAAGAGTTTAGGGCTCTATTTATAATATTTGAGAAAATACTATGCACTAATAAAATATTATTAATGGGACCCGCCACTAATAATATTTTATTAGCGGGACCCGGTGGGACCCACCACCTTTTTCATTTTTCTCAAAAAATAGCAACTTTCGGTGCTTAACTGTCCTTTGTCAACAAAGAGCGGCTGACACAAACATATACACCTATCATTCTATTAAATAGGTGAAAAAATACATGTTTTTAATATGGCACTCTCTATAATTAGAGGACATAATGATAAATTATTGTATATTCGTATTACCACAAATACTCTTCGAAAATTCTAGGTAAGCTTGTGAATAAAATGCAATCTACTAGATTACTTTGAACTCCTCTTTCTCTTTCTTAAATGCTGCACCACCCCCCTCCCCCCCCCCCCAAAAAAAAAAAAGAAAAAAAAACAAAATCAACCACAAAAAAAAAGGAGAAACCTCCAACCACCACCATTAGCGATTTCTTCTCTTCTTCTTCATTTGGTTGTTTTGTTTTGGTCTTTTTTTATTTTTTTTATTTTTTTTCACGTAATTAAGAAAGACTCCTTTTAATGGGGGGTTTTATTACCTTTTTTAATTATGTTGAAGTATTAGTGCATTTTACCGTTTATGTACATAAGTTTTTAATTTGTTTAACTACTTGTCGAAGAAGATTGTCAAAGCTAAATTTTGTGGAATTAAAATCATTAGGGGTGTTATCAAGAAAATTCTCAATTTTCAGGGGGTTTTCCTGTTAGGGATTTTATGGAGATTAATCTGCGGAATTAAACACTAAACGAATAACGACACCAATGAAAATATCACAAGCAAGCAAACACTAAGATTTAACGTGGTTCGGCAAATCATGCTTACGTCCGTGGGGCAATCTAAAGAAAAATATTTCACTATGAATCAAGAGTACAATCCCTCCAAATTACACCGGAACTTGAGGATTAAATCACAAGAGAAAGATAAAGTGTTACCTCTAGGACACCAAAACCCTAAAACCTATCTCACCAAAAATCTCCAACACCCGTGGAGAAACTAACACTAGACCCTCGACGGTGTCGTCGTTCTGAAGTTAACGACTTTTGAATCACTGCAATCAGACAATTAAGCTATCCTGAATCTGAACTTTTCTCTCTCTCCTTTTTTTCTCACGGTATTGTTCACGGTAATGTAGCTGACACTGTAGCACCAAAAAAAAAATACAGGTTTCTCATATATAGAATTCTCCAAACCTATTCTTATTTCAAATAGATCATCCAAATCTACTTCTAGATAGAGTTTTAATTCATGTCAAACTCATGTGGGCCTTATCTTCGGTTAGACCCACAACAATCTCCTCCTCCAGCCCAACGAGGGGGTATGCCAATCTGTAACTCCTCAACAGGAGTTCATGCCGACCAATTGCTGACACAACTTAGTTTTCTCTCTGGAAATAAACTTTGTTAAAAAATCTACTGGATTATTATTAGTGTGAATCTTCTGTAGTTTCAGCTCCTCTTCCTCAACTGTTTCTCTAAGCCAATGATATCTCACATCAATGTGTTTCGTCCTGGAGTGGAATGTGGAATTTTTGCTCAAATCAAGAGCACTTTGACTATCAATAAAGATTTGATAATTGTCCTGTTGCAAGCCTAACTCCTGCAGAAATTTTCTCAACCAAATCATCTCCATACCGGCTTCTGTAGCTGCAATAAATTCCGCCTCTATTGTAGTAAAGCATCACACTTCTGCAACTTTGACTGCCAAGATACTGCTCTCCTGTAAAGTGAACAACCAACCCGAGGTAGACTTCCTGTGATTGAGATCACCTGCCATAGTCGCATCTGCAAAACCATATAATACTACGGTCGAACATCCAAAACTCACACACAAACTGGATCTGCCTTTCAAATATTTTAAGATCCCCTTTACACCTTCCCAATGAACTTTTCTTGGATTAGAATTAAACTTACTCACAACGCCAACTGCTGTTGGCCTTCTTGTTTTGATGATGATTTACAAATAATTTACTTCTAATGTTATTTGTCTAGTGTTTGTGTTTTTATATCAATTATAGACAAACAACATGTTGGAGGATGGATGAAATCAAGCTTTCACGATCATATCCAATGAAGGTTGGCGGAATAGTGGAGTAAAGCAACGCAATTCAAGTTAAAAATTCAAGTTCAAGCTTCATCCGCAAAGTGTACCAAGTCAAGCTTATTAAAGATCAAGATTGCTTGGGTAACTTAGTTTAGGTTTTATATTATGTGTGTTAGTACTTTAAGCTCAATCATATACACACATACACGCTTTGGTTTTGTATATATATAGTTATATATATACATATATATTTTGGTTTGATAGTTTTCAAGTTTTTGTATGAAACAATTGAATACAATTGAAAATACATTTCCTGTTTCCTACTTATATACATATATATGATTTCATCAATATCAACCTTATTTAGTTCATGAAATCATATTTATTGTTTTCGAAAAGTTTGCAAAATATGCATATTTATGAAAATATTGTATTTCTAGGTTATAGACTTCATAACAACATTTTATATCTTTTATCAAGTCTATACAATTATTTCATAAGGTTTCAAAATATTGTTTAAGTCAAAATATCATCATATCAATTTTCAGGTTTTCATGTTTTTGAACATATGTGCAAAATGATGATATTTTATATTTAGGAGATCCTTTTTGAAAACCAGTTTTTGTAGCATGTGTATTATCATGTCTAAAATTATTTTCCAAAGTTTTACATTTTTTTGGAATTTGTTTGATATTTTTAAACAGGGTTTTAAAATCAGAAAACTATTTCAAACCTGTCATTTTTCATATATCAGTTTGCGGTCGACCACCACAGTCGACCGCCCTTGAGTCCAGAGACTCAGATTGGTTTTTGATGGCTCACGGTCGACCGTGGTGGTCGACCGGATGCAGTCCAGAGTCTTTTACGATCGATCGTCACGGTCGACCGGCTGTTTTCCTAAGCCCAGTTTTTGCCTCTGAGTTGCTCGCGGTCGACCGTGAAATTCCCACGGTCGACCGCCGATCGCCCAACGATCATTTTTGTATAGAATCTGATTTCTGATTCTTTGGGCTTTTTGATCTTTTATTTGGGGATTTGGCTGTTGTTTTCTCTTCCTTTATAAACCCACAAACCCCCCTCTACCAAAAAAATAATGAGAGTGTTTTAAACAAGTTTTAACAAGGGTTTATGTTTAGTTTAAGTTTTGTTTAAAAAGCTTTTAACCAATTGAGAATTTGTTTTGTGAAAATAAGTTTACAAGAGCTTGAGGAAATCATCTATTGGTGTTTGAGCATTCAACTCTCCTACCTCTACCTCTTGATCAATTGAGAAGTTTTTTAAACTCTATTTCTAGCTTTACATTTTGTATTGTTTGATTATCATTCTACTAAGCTAGTATTTATATTTGAGTTTAGTTGATTTTATTTCATTCATTATTTATACACACCCACTTGAGCTTATTGTATTTTCATACATAGTATATTTAGGTTGGTGAGAGTTGTAACAATTGAGTGTGAGCTTTAATTGTGTTCTCGCCGTATTAGAGAACAAATCATTTTTGTTATTGTGAGGTGTGGAGTGTAGACGTTGATCGGTGAACGTTAAAAACCGACATTGTGAGTGATTATGAACGTTGATCGGTGAGCATTGAAAACCGACATTGTGAGGTGTAAACGTTATTAGGGTGAGCGTAAAAAACCAGGTTGTGATAGTGGATTTCTCTCCGAGAGTGGGGAGCGGAGACGTAGGACGGAAGGTCCGAACTCCGTAATCATATCGTGTGTTTGAGTTTGCTTTGGCGCACTTACTCTTATGTTTATATTTCTTGTCGTCATTGTCCATTGCATGTGTTTAACGTTATTCTAGAATGGCATTATCTTTCCCATGAGTTAACTCTTGTGTTTGAATTTGATTCTTTTAAGAATAACCATACATGCTCTACTTCTATTATCAATGATGTTGTATCTAATGATGAGTTGAATCATGTGAAAAACCGTATATCTTATTTAGATTCAACCTTAAACACATGCATTGATAATCATAACAAGCTTATGGACTTGTGTGTAAAATCTAATGCAAACTCTTCTAAGAAGCCTACACACTATGCACACATGTATAAAAACGTCTATAAATGCACTAATTGCGATCGTAAAGGCCACCTTGCTAGATTTTGTTATAATGCACAAAAACCTATTAAGTTTAATCATGTTTGTGCATCTCATAAAGCTTCATCATTACGCTCACATGTACACACTCATAAGTATCGTTCTTCTCAAGAGACTTCATCTCTTCCTCATCTCTTCCTTCATAGCCTGGAACCATCTGTCATTGTCTTTATGAGTATGTACCTCCTGAAAGCTTTCTAGCTCCCCTTCTTCTGTCAGCAAAGAATACTCCGAAAGAGGATATCTCGTGGATGATCGATGCTCTCTAGCTGATCTCCTAAGTTGTGGCTCTGCAAACTCTTGTTGTTGGTGATGCTCCCCCGACCGAGGAGCCTCTTACTCATGATTCTGATCACCGTCTCCTTGCTATGGTATCTGACCATCATCATCAACATCATCATTACCTGCTCTATATTTGTAGGATGCAATTGTACTGGAGAGAAATGGGTGTCATATCTAGAATATCACTAGCAACACTCTCTGACTGCTCTGTTCTCCCGAGATCTACAATAGTCTGATCCTCCTGAAATATTACATCTGCTCGTCTGATAATTCGTCTCTTTTCTGAATCCCATAGTTTGTAGGTGAACTCTATTCTCCATAACCAAGGAAGATGCAAGGAATCGCTCTATCATCAAGCTTCTGTCACTATTCCTTCAGAATGTGTGCAAACGCCTTGCAACCAAACACCTTCAAATGAGAAAAAAATATCTTTTCCAGACCAAACGCTCTCTGGAATATCAAAACCCAAAAGAACTGAAGGAGACCTATTGATTATGTAGCATTCAGTGTGAACAGATTCAGCCCATAAGCTCTTAGCTAGGTAACTTCACCATCTTCAACATGCATCTGACTTTCTCCATAATGGTCCCATTGTACCTCTCTGCAACTCTATTATGCTGCGGTGTGTCGGGCTGTGTCCTCTGATGCCGAATATCATGCTTGGAATAATAATCTCTAAACTCAATGGAAGTGTACTCTCCTCCATTATCGGTGTGCAAATACTTCAACTTCTTTCATGTCTACCTCTCCACCATGGCATGAAACTAGTGGAAGACTGAAAACACCTGGTCCTTTCTCCTCAATAATAAGCAACACATCTTTCGTGATACTAAAATTACCCTAATGGGTGAATATGGTAATTGCTAATCTAATCCGATATTGATGCAAAATTAAAACTTATTAACTAATATAACCTAACAATGTGATATACAATGAGATATGCAAAGATATACAATTAAACTAGGGTGATATAAACATGAGACAAAGGCGATAAGAAAATATACAAGAGAATAAGTGTGCCAATGGCAAATCCAAATACAAACAAATGATTACGGAGTCCGGTCACCCTCGACCTACGTCTTCGCTCCTCACCCTCGAAGAGAATCACCACTATTTCAAATCAATCAACTACACAATCGGTTTTTAATACTCACCGATAACGTTTACAACTCACACAATTATCAATACATAATACACTCCTCTAAGTATTGGCCTAGCCCGTGTCACCTTCCTTAAGTGCTCAGAATTATAACCTCTCCTTAGGATTTACAATTGACGCCACTCCTCTTGGAATTGACTCGTCTCTCACCAACTACTTCTCTAAGTGTCCTTGTGTTATTACAACTTATTCTCTTAACAATAATAAGCTCAAATGAATGTTTTGTTCTCCAACAAAGATGGGAATGAAATTGTAAGCTCACCCTCAATGAATCACACCTACAACCAAAATATACTATATGTGAAATACTTAAGCTCAAATGGTTGTGTGTGAAAAGCAATGAGTAAAAACGAAATTAAAACTCAATTAAATCTAGCAAAGATATTTATGAGAATCAAAATAAAAACAAGCAAGATAAATGAGTTTAGAAAACTTCTCCAAAACAAGAGAGGTAGAAATTTGAGGTTGAAATCATCAAGAACGTTGTTGCAATTCTTCTCTTGTGAAAATCTTTTCACACAAACAAACTACACTTGATTTTTCTAAAAAACCCTTAAACAAAACTTCCAAAACTTGTTTTTAAAGTTCTCTTGGTTAACCCCAAATGTTGAGACTGAGGGGGTATTTATAGGATCACAAAACAAAGCCCCAAAACTAAGGAAAATCTAAAGAAAATGACAAAATTTCTAAAAATCAGCAATCTGGAAATATAACTATTATAGTGCTATCAGTCGATTGATAGTACTGTTCAGTCGACTGATGAGCTGATCGTTGGTAGCTGTTTAAACCCTGTCGATTGACTGATGCACCATCAGTCGACTGATGTTGTTTGATGGAAAATTTATAATAAGAAAATGAAAAAATTGAATTTGATTTATTCTTTCTAACTGTTTAGAAAAAGAATGTTTAAAACTCTCTCAATCTCGATTATAATTTGAATTCCCTATTACAAAAGAGAAGAGAATTGATGTAAATTCTCCTCTTTATTTAATTCTGGGTTCTTCACGGTAGCGATGAGATACCTCCCTCGATGTTTGTATTGAGTTTGCTTCTCGTTGATGATCCGAATGTCTTGAACTCGTGAAACACAGTTGAATCCTATTGATTGATGTCGAGAATAACTTGCGTGACAAGTTTGAAACTCTTGACGAGTTAATAACTCAGAGAGAGTTTAAACTCTTGAAAAAGAGTTGATTTGAACCGAAAATTGGTTAATAAGCTAAGGATGAAAGCTCCAAGGACTGCTTCGCAAGATGAATGCCGATCTTTCAATCTTTTTGCTGCCAAAAGAGGATGAATTGGTGATCCTCTTTGATAATCTCTAGATCCAAAAATACTCAAAGATCCAAAGATCGCAAAAATCCAGCCCCTCACTCAGTTGTGTTTTTTGTGATTTATAAGGGATTAAGGAGTGTAATCGCCCCCTTAAATCTCGTCTTAGTGAGGGTTTAATAAGGTGTAACCGCCCCCTATAAATCTCTCCATGATAGGGTAATGATCCCCTCAAATCATGGGGAGAAAACGGTTTCTGGAACCGTTCAACTCGTGTTTGAACGAGTCAAATGCTGAAAACGGCATTTCCAGTTAGCTCAGAACATAGTGACCACACCGCTTTAAGAGTCTGAGATGTAGGAATGAACTATGCGTTTGGATCTAGAACGCAGAGTTGGGTTCTGCTTTTTGGGCTGAAAATGTAGCAATGAAGTCTGTGTTTAGATGTTGTAATGCAGGGAGGACCTCTGCGTTTTGATGTTGCAACGTAGGGAGGACCTCTGCGTTTTTGATGTTACAACGCAGGGAGGGCCTCTGTGTTTTGAAGTTGAAACGCAGGTTTGACCTCTGCATTTTGATGTTGCAACATAGGGAGGACCTCTGCGTTTTTTATGTTGCAAGGGAGGGAGGACCTCTGCGTTTTGATGTTGAAACGTAGGTCTGACCTCTGCGTTTTGATATGAAGAGACCATCAATTAGTGGTATCTTTTGCTAGAGCGTTGCAAAGATCATCATCTTGTAATCTTCTTCTTGGCTCCTTGAAAATATAAGAGTCGTCAGATTGTAACTCCCGATGTTGATTGTTAAGGCTATTAATTAGAGCTTTCATCAGTTGTTACGAAGAACGTCAGATTGTAACCTTCATCGATCGACATGAAAGTCTCCAAATTGTAGCCTTCTGAAAGCCGTCAAATTGTAACTTCCATCATCGATGTTTGATGGGGGATCAACTATTTGCAGTGATTTTTAGACAACCTGCAAAACCCTCTCTAAAGTTTTTGAAAGTTCACGGATGACTGGGACGAATTTTTAAAATACTTTAAATTTTAACTCTGCTCTTGAGGCTCATGATTCCTTATCATAAAGAAGTTGTTCTCTTCACCCGCTTTGAAGGCATCTTGGTTAAAGGGATTCGTCACGCAGGACTCATATGAAGGTATGCGTCATCATCCTGCTTCTGGAATTGGGGGGTGGACCCCTGCGTTTTGAACTTGAGATGCGGGTCTCACCCTTATGTTTTAAATTTGGAACCCGGGTGTGACCTCCGCGTTGTGTTTTTTTTGCAACGCGGGTCTGACCTTGGCGTTTTGACTTAAGATGCAGAGGCGGCTTTCATGTATTTTTGACTAAGTCTTGGAGACTTGTCTTTAGCTTATCTGTTTCAAGTCTCGTCCTACATACATTAATCTGTTTGGCTTGCAAACATGCATAGGATTTTTGGTAAATCCTTAGTCATCAACGGATTTGATAAATCTTTACCGACTACTGTTTGAGTCGGGCTAGCATGTGAATTATTTGAATCCATTTTACATGTAACGTTGTGCTAAGAGAACGAACCCTCTTAGACTTGATGTTATGATTTTGAATATATAGACTTTGTTATTTTCACGGAAAAAGACTAACCGGCAACGCGTGTTAGGCGTAGATTTATCTCTAATTAGGAATCGAGATAAAGTTCTCCAGACGTGGATTCTGGTGTCTTTTTCACAATAAAAGACCAACCGGTAACGCGTGTTAGACGTATACTTATTTCTAATTAGGGATTAAGATAAAGTCCCCCAGACGTGGATTCAAGTGTCTTTTTTGCGATAAAAGACTAACCAGTAATGCGTGTTAGACTAGACTTATCTCTAATTAGGAATCGAGATAAAGTCCCCATGCATGAAATGCATGGATTTTTGGTGCTACGATGTTAAATACGTAGACTTCGTCATTTTTACGGGAATGCACTATCCTGCAATACGTGTTAGATGCAGGCTTATCTCTATTTAGGGATCGAGATAAAGTCCCTCATGCATGAAAGACATGGATTTTTGGTGCTACGATATTGAATACGTAGACTTCGTCATTATTACGGGAATAGGCTACCCGACAGCATGTGTTAGATACAGGCTTATCTCTATTTAGTGATTAAGATAAATGTTAGACCCTAGAGGGGGGTGATTAGGGTCTTATGCTAATCTAATCTCGATTATATTCCAATTAAAATAATATTGATTAATTTGTTCTTGCTAGAATGATATAAGATAGATATGAGCAAGAGAGATATGAATAAGCACAAATAAAAAGTACGCTAAGCAAAACACAAACAAATGATATGTTTACGAGGTTCGGTCACCACGACCTACGTCCCCGCTCCTCACCTCGAGTAGATCTCCACTATTACAATCCGGTTTGGAAGCCGAAACTTCTACATACTCGGTTTACAAGCTTACCGAAAACTCTCACACAACAAACACTATGCAATCACACTTTACACACTAAGTGTAGGAACCTAGCCCGTGTCCTCCTCCGCAAGTGCTCGGATGTAACCTCTCCCTAGGTTCATCAACTGACGCCACTCCTTTTGGATTTGACCCTGTCTCTCCCCTCACACTTCTCTCGGTGTACAAGTATATTACAAGTGATAGTCACAAATAAAGATTAAATAAAATGGTTTGTTCTCAACAACAAATGAGAACGCAAATGAAGCTCACACTCACTAAATCACACCCCATAACCCACACTATATAGTATGAAGATATTAAGCTCAATATTATGTGTATGATAACAGTGAATGAAAAATATGTAACTCAATAAATATAGCTAATATATGAAAATGAAATTATAAGCTATATAACAAGATGAGTTAGGAAAACTTCTCCATAGACAAGAAGAATAGTCGATGATGAGGTTAAAAATCCTCTTATTGTAGTAGGAAAACTTCTTTTGAAACAGACTGATGAAATCAGCTTAAACAGCTCTTTTAAACACACTTAAGATCTTGTTAAAACTTTACTGTAAAACAAAAACTTGGTTGTTTGAAAGAGAGCAGAAATGAGGTATTTATACCCACTCAAAATATCAGCCAAAACCAACTTGAAAAGACAAAAATATCCTCAGACAGCCATTGCAGAAAATAGCTGTTAAAAGGCAATGATGAGATCGGCGGTCGATCGTGAAAATCTCGCGGTCGACCACGAGGCACAAAAA
>BQKN01063509.1:70446-89735 GCA_022839385.1 Asparagus kiusianus
TTTTGATGATGGAAAACATTTTATTATGATATGAAGTACATGTAGATAAACCACATATAAACCAAACATATACAATATGAATAAAACCATACATGAATATTAATAAACCACATGAACATGAATAAACCATATGTAGATTTTCTCCCCCTTTGACAACAACAAAAAGGGGAAAAAATATAAATAGGAGCAACGCTCCCCCTGCATTAAGTCACAGATAATAACCAAGGTATGGACAGAAGCTCCCACTATCAATTTGCATAAATGACATACAAATATCATATATAGGAGCTAAACAACCATATCCATCCATCCACAGCCATAAACATATGAAATTTAAGGTCCAAACTAAGCATAAAGCATCATTAGCAGCAAGTTTTCACAAAACCACATATTTGTTTTCACAAAACAAGGCACAAAAATTGTTTTTACCATACATTATTCATGATAAACTAACATAACCATAGTAAACCAAATTAGTCCCACAAAACTACATTGTTTACCACACAAACCATATATAATTTGTTCCACAATAACACATAGTTTTCCACACAAACCATAGAGTTATTACAACTCAAAATAAAACATAAGTATCAAGTTTTCTTTCACCAAAACATAAACATAACCAAAAGCATAAAATCCAATAAACACCAAGAATCAATCTCCACCATCATCAGAAGCAGGGCCGGAGCCAGATCCCGAACCAGAGCCAGAAGCAGATCCTTCATCAGAGCCCTGACCTGAATCAGAGTCAGAGCTGGAAGAGGGATCTGGAATCCCAAGAGACTGACGTTGATAACTGAGGATGGTCCTAACGTCCCTCTAAATAGTTGAGACCTGAGTCTCGAGACGATCCAAACGGGCACAATTATCAGAAGTGGAGGAGGCGGAAGCTCTAGACCGAGAACGAGAAGATGATGGTTTAGTAGTATCAGATAAGGAGTCAGAAAGTTGCATACGAGAGAGAGAAACTCTATCAAAGTATTCCTTACCCGGATCAACTTTGGGTTCATTTGTGAGAGCAACACCGAAGTGTTGAAGAATAAGAGTGATGAAGCTGCCAAAAGGAAGAAATTTGTGATGCTTGCATGCCATGTTCTTAAGAAAAATATTTGTCCAACTCACTTTTATTTTGGCAAAAATGGCATAAACAGCATTAACCTTATCAGGAGCAAAATGATCAAAGCTACCGGTTTTGGAAATGAGATTATGAGCAACAATACAAGCTATGATTTTAGCGGTGGGATTGAGTGATTTGTTGTTCATAGGATCGGTGCAACCGGGGTTAAACAAGATATCGTTCACAGCCTGATCGGTGTGACCGATAGACATGAGCTCAACGTCACTTATTGGAATCTTAAGGATTCCCGCAAGCTCGTCGGCAGAAAATGAAATCTGAATATTTTTAACAGATGTGGTGATGGTTTGGAGACCATCAGCAGAAGATGACACATATAAGTTTGTATAAAAAAAATAAACGAGGAAAGGGTAATAATAAACTTTACGTTCCACATCTAACAGTTTGGCTAACCCAACATCATGTAGAATCGTATGAATGTCATACATGGCTAATTGCTCGTATTTAATATATCTACTGGGCAGGATTTTTAGTTTGCATAGCTCCCTATATTTCTTAACTAGGGGTTTAAATAGAAGATAATCCTCATAATGGGAGGCAGTGATAGATGAGGAACTAGATTCAGGCTTGGATCTCTTCTAAGGAGGCATAATTACAGATAGTAACAACTAGGGTTTTACAGATATAAATAAGACAAAAAATGAAATAAAACCCTAGATTAGATAGTGATCCCTAAGAGAGAAATAGAACACAAGAAATGAGAGATAGGAGAGATTACCCAAGATTCCCAAAAGAGATTATGGAGTAGATGATCCGCGGTCGAACGAAAAGAAGGCGACGGGCGATCATGGCGTTGAACTGGAAAATTTAGGGAAAAATTTTGAAATGAAGGGAAATTGAGGAGTAGGGTCTTAGAGAAGAAGAAGAAGCGTCTCAGATCAGATCAGAGAAAGATCAATGGTGGTGGTGAAACGGGTTTAAAAAACTTAACCAAATAAACCGAAACCCGATAACGAAAATGAGCAGAAAACCAAAAGAATCTCTTGTGGTCGATCGTGGCGTTCGTGGCGTTCGACCGTAACAATTTCCAGAAATATTTACGGTCGACCGCGAGAAAGGTAAATGCATAGTCATCTTTAAAACCTGGATTTTAGGAAAAATTTCATTTTGGTCCTTAATAAAATTGTTTTATAAGATATATAAATACATATAAAGTTTTTAGCTAATAAAAACATGAAAAATACTTAATAAAAATAAAGTTCATCATTTAAGCTCAAAAACCAATTATTCAAAATAAAATGAACAAAACAAAAAAATGATATAAAAATCATTTTGGTATCCAAATCATTTTGGTACCACTAAAATTTAGGACATGACCCCTATCATTTAAATCGAAGGCCCTAGGGTTATGAACCCGCTTGGGCGTATTTTGTGCACCGATACGATCAAAGCAAAAATCATAAACATGACCCATACGATTGCAATTTGTGCAATGTAGAGGTTTGAATGGTTTGTGTTGACCGAAATGAAATGCACGTGGTTCATTTGAAAAAATAGATTTTTATTTGTAATTATTTTGCAAACGAGAATTTCTTTTCAAATCAAAACAAAACATGGCCAAATGACCAAAACGACCACAATAATCATATTTATACACATGAGCATGTTTATGATTTATACTATGTGTGTGTACATGTGTATGTGATGAAGAAGCTTGATGGGATGCACAATCATGAATAAGCTTGTCAATTTTTTGTGCATTATGACAAAACTGGGCTAAATGGCCTTTAAGACTGCAAATAGAACATTTGTGAATTTTATCATACATGTGTGCATAGTGAATAGGTTTCTTAGAAGAATTAACATTGTATTTTGCACACAAGTCCATAAGCTTTTTATTATTAGATATACAAGTGTTTAGTGTTGAATCTAAGGTAGATATACGTTTTCTCATTTGATTCAACTCATCGTTGTGCATACAAGCATTGCTACTAGAAGAAGGATAAACAAGATTTTTCATCATAGATTTCAACTTATCTTCTTCTAACATGGCATCACATTTTTCATGAAGCAAACTAGCATTTTTAATTCTCAAATTTTCATTGCATTCTTTAAGAATTATATTTTCATTTGCAATAAAATTAAACTTAGTAGCTAGTGTTTCATGAGTGGATTTTATATTTATATACATACTATTTACATCAATATAGCAATTGTGTAATTTTTTAAACTCAAGAGCAGGCTCATCAAAAGTAATAATATGATCGTTGTCAAGATTGCATACCTTACTAGGGTTATCACCTAGTGGTATTGTACATGGAGATAAGGCTTCTTCAGAACTCAAAGCTTGATTTTCTTACGCTTGTTGAATGGCCTCCAAGTCCCCTTCATGTGCTTCAATAAATTTTCATAAGGCGTAAGCACTATCAAAATTAGCAAATTTGTTAGAAAATAAAGAGTGAAAAGCATTAAGCAAATATTCTAACAAAAGCTTGTTCATATTAAACGATCTTTTATCATTTTCACTCCATTTGGATTTTTCTAAAATCAGAGCAATATAAGCATCCTCAATAATTTCCCATAAATCAAATTGTTTAGATTGAACAAAAAGTTTGAATCTAACATGCCATTGAGCATAGGGGAAAATATCCAAACGAGGAGCAACATTAATAGCATAACCTAGACTAGATGCATCATACATATCCATAATGATTTATATGCAAGAAGCAAAAAGTAATCAACACTAGATTAGCACAAAAACGATAACTTGGATCTTTAACTCAAGGCGATTAGTCCTTAAATCAAAGAGCACCAAGCTCTGATACCAATTGTTAGACCCTAGAGGGGGGTGATTAGGGTCTTATGCTAATCTAATCCCGATTATATTCCAATTAAAATAATATTGATTAATTTGTTCTTGCAAGAATGATATAAGATAGATATGAGCAAGAGAGATATGAATAAGCACAAATAAAAAGTACGCTAAGCAAAACACAAACAAACGATATGTTTACGAGGTTTGGTCACCACGACCTACGTCCCCGCTCCTCACCTCGAGGAGATCTCCACTATCACAATCCGGTTTGGAAGTCGAAACTTCTATACACTCGGTTTACAAGTTTATCGAAAACTCTCACACAACAAACACTATGCAATCACACTTTACACACTAAGTGTAGGAACCTAGCCCGTGTCCTCCTCCGCAAGTGCTCGGATGCAACCTCTCCCTAGGTTCATCAACCGACACCACTCCTTTTGGATTTGACCCCGTCTCTCGCCTCACACTTCTCTCGGTGTACAAGTGTATTACAAGTGATACTCACAAATAAAGATTAAATACAATGGTTTGTTCTCAACAGCAAATGAGAACGCAAAAGAAGCTCACACTCACTAAATCACACCCCACAACCCATACTATATAGTATGAAGATATTAAGCTCAATATTATGTGTGTGATAATAGTGAATGAAAAATATGTAACTCAATAAATATAGTTAATATATGAAAATGAAATTATAAGCTATATGAAAAGATGAGTTAGGAAAACTTCTCCATAGACAAGAAGAACAGTGGATGATGAGATTAAAAATCTTCTTCTTATAGTAAGAAAACTTCTTTTGAAACAGACTGATGAAATCAGCTTAAACAGCTCTTTTAAACACACTTAAGATCTTGTTAAAACTTCACTGTAAAACAAAAACTTGGTTGTTTGAAAGAGAGCAGCAATGGGGTATTTATACCCACTCAAAATATCAGCCAAAACTAACTTGAAAAGACAAAAATACCCTCAGACAGCCGTTGCAGAAAATAGCCGTTAAAAGGCAATGATGAGATCGGCGGTCGACTGTGGAAATCTCGTGGTCGACCGTGGAAATCTCGCGGTCGACCGCGAGGCACAAAAAGTCTGAGTATAGAATTAAAAAGCTGGCAGTCGACCACAAAAGTCTCTGATGGATTCACGATCGACCGTCATGGTCGACCGCAAGCACATAAAAGCCATAGTATGAAAGTTTGCTGTTGGAGGTCGACCGTGGTGGTCGACCGCAAACTGATACATGGCATATGACAGGTTTTTGGGCTGATTTTGAAAATACATTAAAAATATCAAATCAATTCCAAAAGTAGTAAAACTTTGAGGAAAGTTTCTAAATGATGAAATAAACATGTTTGAAAAGGAATTATTGGAAAATCAATTTTTGTTTGCAAAAACTCCCTATTTTTGAAAAGTGTTCAGAAAACCTGTATTTCGAGAATATGAAAATTGAGATATGACTTGTAAATACGTATATATACATAAATATATATATATATATATATATATATATATATATATATTATGCATACATTATATATATATATATATATGATAAAGTATGAATGAGCTGTAAACATGAAACAAACACTATTGTAACAAAGTTTGATGAAAAATCATTTATATGATAGAAAACGTCAAAATTGTGTTAAGTGTACATATATTGAGCTTACATATAAACATACGATATATGTAAGCAAACTAAACTTATACCTAGGTGTAGCACACACATGAACTTGAATCTTTAACTTTTGATTGTCGTGTGTTGAAATACCTGCAAGGAAAAACCAAAAACAACAAAGACTAGAAAACATATTAGCGATAAATTGTTTGATAAATCATCATCAAAACTATAGGGCCAACAATAAAGTCCCCCATATGTGTAAGCCATGGATTTCGGTATTATTAATAATAACCTTCCACGATGTTGAATACGTGGGCTTTGCCATTATTACAGGAATGCGCTACCCGACAGCATGTGTTAGATACAGACTTATCTTTATTTAGAGATCGAGATAAAGTCCTCCATGCGCGTAAGGCATGGATTATGGTGTTATTAATAACAACTTGCTATGATATTGAATACGTAGGCTTTGTCATTATTTCTTCTAGTGTTATGTTTTCACTTGAAACACTAAAAAAAAGTTAGAAGTGCTAGAGGTTTAGTATTAACTTAGCATGAATTTTTACTTAAAGTAAAATTCAGAAATTTTCTTCATTATCACTAGGATAATTTTAGAAAATTTTTAATCCGCTAAGGATTTTATATGAAAACTTGTTATTATTGTTGAAAAATGATTAACAAGTTCATTGGGGGGTTTGACAGTTAGAAGTGTGATGTTAACCTAACAGTATTTTATAGGTCTGTCGCTCTATTGAAGAGAGTCGATAAGATGATTTGGTCATTAGAGGTGTGATATTAACATAACAGAAAAAATATTACGATCAGAGCAACTTTGAGACTTATCATCCTATTGAAGAGGATTGATAAGTTAATTTTGTCAGAGATGTGATATTAACGTGATAGGTGCGTGGACTTATCACTCTATTAAAGAGAGTCGATAAGTTGATTGTCAGAGGTATTTTGTTAACGTGACATGATTGTAGACCTATCGTTCTATTAAAAAGAGTTAATAAGATAATTTTGTCAGAGGTGTAATATTAACGTGATAAGAATTTTGTTGCGATCAGAGCAATTTTGAGGACTTAAGGCTCTATTGAAAAGATTTGATAAGTTGATTGTCAGAGATGTTTTGTTAATGTGACAGGAGTTTGTTGCGATCGGAGCAACTTTGAGGTCCTATTGCTCTATTGGAGAGAGTCGATAAGTTAATTGTTAGAGGTGTGATATTAACATGACAGGAGTTTGTACTTGTGATTCGAACAATATTTTGAAGGCTTAACGTCTTATTGGGGAAGATTGCGATTTGAGCAATTTTGAGGCCCTATCATCCTGTTGACAAGGATTGACAAGTTGATTGTCAGAGGTGTATTGTTAACGTGATAAATTAGGAGTGATGCAAGCTGAATTCATACTCCGTGGGGATGTAAATCGTCAAAAGTGTAATGTTAACTCAACAATGTGTCACGCCCCGCTTCCCAAAATACAGGGGAATCGAAACGTGAACAAGCCCGCGACGTATTAGATTGAGAAGAAATATACACTATCATTTTTTTTCTTTTTTTTCTCAATCTAATACGCTAAGCGTCTGGAAATAAATATAATGCAAAGGCACAGGTCCCCGATCTCAGTCAGCAAGAATATAATAGACAAACTCAGAATAAAAATATCATATCACAATAGGATAACATCCGAGACATAATATTCGGGTCAACATGCCCTTATACAAAACTGAACAAATAAACTGAAGAAATATGAAATACATTGATCAAGCAGAAATGGAAAGAACTACGAAAGCAACTAAGGCCAACAGATAAATAAAGAAAAGACTAGGCTTCGACTTCTTCTTCTACTCTGTCCGCTAGGCACTCCTGCTGAGAATACTCAGCTTTGACGATCTCCTAGCTGAATCTGTTCTCCCTCTAAGTCTGACGTACACCAGAGAAAACAGGTGTACGTCAGGGTGCATGGCACACGGCAAGATCCCACAAAAGAAAAGAACGAACGAAAACGCAAGCAGAAAACGATACGATAACAGAAATGACAAAAGAATGTATAACTGGAAATCTGACAAAATCAACATGCAAAAACACTACTAAAACATGATAATCATAAAACATCCAAAATCGATCAGGTAACAAGATCATGCAGCTAGCGATCAGTCTAATCATCCAATTAACAAGGGCATACAATAGATGGAATTAATACCTAAAAATCTACAACATGAGACGTAGTACGTCGAGCGAAATAATCCAAACAAGGAAACCCTCATGTATATACCATATGTCTCAAATTGTAGATAATTAAATATTAACCTCGATCTATGTATGAAAAGAAACAAAATTGGCCTACATCTCACAAGAATCATACTTAGCCAAGAATCGAGGTCATGCAACTAGCCATCCTATCTCAACTTACTGGTCCACATCTCACATAGAGTCAACACTCATATCATCGGATAACTGACTGTTCACAAATCCTCTACGTGCACCCAATACGCTGCTACACTGGATCGGTCAGAGGGCTACACGTAATCCGTTTTCAGCCTGGTTCGAACTCAAGTAAAACCCGGGTGAATGTCAAATTCACGGACCAAAGTGACTACACTGGCTTCACTTTGACCCAACAAACCAACCCCAAGCTACACTGGATCATGGGGAGGCCTGGAAGATACATCAACAGTCTTATCCGATCACATGAACATGGACTTCCCCATCCCCACTCTTCTCGTTCTTTCTAAGTCAAATTAAAACTCTGGTTCACCACCTAAACTCAGTCAACACACTCACATATGTCACTAAGTCTGTTCATGACGTACGAGGTCACTAAGTCATGAACTGCTAGGGGTTCTCAAACACAATAGCAAACAATAAGTACAACCAATCATGCACAACGATATCATGGCATATCACATAATTAAAATGAGAATCACCCATTCAAAAATAATCCTTTATTTATTTACTTCAAAATGATTTCCTTATCCGAAATAAATCTTTTATTTCTTGTCATAATTATCCAAAAATAATTCCATTTTCCAAAATAACTCCTTTTAAATAATTCTAAAAACATTCTTTTTAATATTTTCTCTTACAAAATAAGTTCTTTTCTAATTAAAATTAATCTAAATAATTCCCTTTATAAAATAAATTCTTTTAATTTATTTATAATTATTCTAAAAATATTCTTCTTCCAAGATAGTTTCTTTTAAATTATTATAATTATCTAAAATGATTCCGTTCTCAAAATAAATTCTTTTTAAATTAGCATAATTATTTAAAAATATTTTCGCTGCCAAAATAAATTCTTTTAATCCATTATAATTATTCTGAAAATGTCGTTTATCATAATATTGTGATTTACTTAATATTATTCACCAAACAATCCCACGCAGATAACTATATCACAAACTAATATGCAGAAATTCATAACTTCATCAACAAGCCCACGCAAATAATTATATCAGTCTAAAATACTTGATAAAATACAAGATGAGCAAGGGATCTTGCCTACGAGATCGTGGGGTCTGATGACGAGGCTACGGTGCTAATGCGGATGCAACGTGTGGCGATCGAGGCGGCGTTGACAACGGCTTGGGTCTGGTTCAGGCGGGGAGACGCGACTGCTGGGGCTTGCCGGCAGCGGAATCGGCGCTGGAGTCGGAGGGCTGTTGGTTGGTTGCTCGAAGGGAAGCCGAAGGTTGCGAATGACGGTGATGATGGGCTGCGGGAAGGGCGTGGAGGCTGTGGATCTGGTGGTCAAAGAGGTGGTTGAGCGACGGCGGAGCTCAGGTTAACGTCGGATCTGGGCAGGTTGACGGCGGTTCAGGAGGAGGCTACAGGGGGTCGCCACAGGGTGGCTGAGCGGCTGGAGGTCTGGTCGGCGACTGTTTGGGTGGGCGGAGCTCGATGATGGTGAGAGGTGGGTGAGGGTGGTCGTCGACTGAACGAGGAGGCTTGGGGCGGCTTGGAGCGTGCTCGTGGTGGTTGGAGGTGGGTTTGGGCGGCATGTCAGAGACGAGGGGAGGCGGAGCTCGAGGAGGGGGCTGACGGCGGCGAATGCGGTCGGAGAAGCAGCAGGAGGTGGCTGTTGAGGCTGACGGAGGCAGGTTTGGGAAGCTCGACGGGGATGGTTCAGGCGGCGACGAGGGCGGCCGAGGCGGTGGCGGATTAGGGTCGGGCGCTCGGGTGTGGGGAGGAGGACGAGGGGGTGACCGACGGTGTACGGGAGGTGCTCGCGGCGCACAGGTGGTGGTTGGCGGCATGTGCGAACAGAGAAGAGGGAGAAGGAGAGGGGAGAGGTGTTGGCGGCGGGCGGTTTTAGAAGAAGAGGAGAGAGAGGAAAGATAATATTATTTATAGGATTGTAATTAGGGTTATGGTTAAAATAAACAAAAATTAATTAAATAAAATAGTTAAGGGTATTTAAAAATTAAACTAATTATAAAATAATTATCTATAAATAAAAACGTACATGTTGTGCTAATACAACAGTTAATACGAAATAGTCAAAATATACCCATATTGTACAATTAAACAGAAATAATTAATAAATAAAATATATTTACTTACATTTAAAATAAAATAATTATGGGATAATTATCTATACAGTAAAACGTATCAGTTGTACTAATACGACCGATAATACGCAACAGTAGAAATAATACAAGAAATTATACAAATAATACCTAATTAATAATACAACGTATTATACAAAAATATACGTAATAATAAAAGTAATACAACATATTATTTAAAATAACATGTAACAGCATCAATAACGCAACAGATAAATTCTATAAATTTTCACCGAATAAAATTAATTTATAGATATTAATATCATTTAAATAAATATAAAACTTAGACTTTAAATCATTAAAAATTATAGAAATTCAAGAAAAATACAAATACTCTTTTAAAAATCATAATTAAATATTTTAAAATACTAGAAAATTATTTTAACTAGTATTAAAATCACGGTCATTACACGATGTTTGTATACCTATCATCCTATTGAAGATGATTGATAGGAAGATTCGTTAGTGGATTCTAGGTAACCAACCCCTAATCTTGATTAAGACTTAGCAGGGGAAGAATTTTGCAGTTGACAGAGGTATTCTATTGAACATGACAACTCAGAAAATTTATTACTCATAATCCAGTGGACCACAAATAAACTAACCCCTAGTCTTGAACAAGTGTAGGAGAAAAAGAGATAAACAGGACACTATCCATCAAGTCTTTCAGTGACCTTGGAGTATAACGACTATGAAGAGTTTAGAATATGTCACATAGCAGGCTATTACCTGAAGGGTTTGGCTATCAGAGGTAACTATTAACGTGATAGATTTTTGGACCTGCCATTCAATTGAAGAGGATTGGCTTCAGTGACCGTAGTATCTTCCCCTTTTGACTGAGAAGATTAGGATTGGTCACATTGCTCAGGTTGATTCTGCCTATTTTGTTCTTCGGCACTGATTCTGGCAATAAATTTTTGAGCCTGTTCGCCTTGAGAGATTAATTACCTCTAAGAATGGCATTCTTCAATCCTCATTTGTGCTAGAAGGTTGGTCTGCAAGTTGTGTCGATGGGTCTCTACTAAGGTAGACTTTGTCATACCTGACGAACATCGAAGAGCCATGCTTCGGAACCTCTTGACGAAGGCTTTGATGGGCTCTCTCTTCTTCTGCTTAATGATGATAAGGGTATGAATGGAGACTTCTATATCATTTTTAAAGAATCTTAACAGGAAGAGTCTCTCTAGATCCGCCCACTTTTGGATGCATCCCGTAGGCAGTTTCCTGAACCATTCAAAGGCAACTCCCTTGAGGGTGCCCATAAACAATCGAGCCAGTATGACATCATTTGATATCATATTCCTAGTCTGTGACTTGAAATGCTAGATGTGTTGGTTCGGTGATCCTGTACCGTCAAAAGTTTGTAGCGTCGGGGCCTCAAACTTTAAAGGATAAGGGGCTGCATCCCATTCAGCAGGATAAGGTCGTACTACTCCCTTATCTTGGAGCTCGCTTCTGTGGGCTATAGCATTGAGGCTGGCTTCCAATTCCTCGATTTTAGCCGACTGAGAATTTTGTTCATTCTCAGCTTCTTCTTCGGAGGATGATTCTTCGTGATGAGTTTCTTGCTCAGCAGTCTTATTCACTCTTTGTTTCCCCTTCGATATGGATGATCCTCCTTTCCGGGAGGATTTCGACCGAGGTTGTGACTCAGCTTTCTAGAAATTGGCTCTATTTGTAATGATCTAAGCCATCATATCCCAAAATTGATTAATGATTTTCTGCTGTGCTCAGAGCATGGCCTCCTGCTGAGCAACCCTCTTTGAAAGATCTTCAGAATTTTTTGCCATGTAGGCACCTAACGAAAGAGCTTGATAATTGGGACTTCGCAATGGCTGAGAGTTCATCCTCGGAATTGGTTCCTCTAGCTAATCTTTGATAGTTAACCGGAGGAATGACTCCCGTTTGAGACCGAGTATGCTGATGAATTCCATCGGACCTATTCAGGAGGTCTTTCAAGCCAGGAGACTGATCTTTCTCTGACTCATCGGAGCTAGGGACTGATAATCTCCCTCTGCCGACCATGTTAGAAGTGACTTTAAGGTATTCATCTTCCAAAGTCTTCTTCCTGTGAGAACATCGTTGGTTATTGAGCAAAGCGACGTTCGTTGGTGGGTTGAACATCGATAAATTGACTACGCATGAGCAGCACTGGCTTCCCGAGAGACTTGCAGGAATTAGTCGTTTGTATTGGCATGAACAAGCAACTTGTTGTATCAGCCTTCTTCCCGATATGAAATCTCTCAAATCTGTTGCAAAAACTCGAGAAGAGTTACTCGCTGATCACGAGGATTGAATTGGAATCCCCATTCTATGATTGGACGGGACTGGCTTCTGATGAACATGGATCTTTTTAAAATTCCTTGAATCCATGGACTTCTTATGTCCACCTCCAATCTAACCGCACTACATAGAGTATTCGGGGGGTCTCGTGAGCTAGGGGGTCCGGGGGGCAGCGCAACCCTAGCTAGGGGTCCAGGGGGTAGACTACCCTCCGACGGGGTTCGGGGTAGTGCCCCAAAGCTCCACGGTATACACCAGGTTCTGTATTGGATTTCGTTACCTAAACACATGCTTGAGCTCTAAGTTTACTGGTGAAACGTAGTCCTGAGGTCTGCATTTTTCTGATGAAACACAGTCTTGAGATCTGCATTTTGGTTCTAGAACGCACTCCTGAGAGTTGCGTTTTGGTTCTAGATCGTACTCCTAAGAGTTGTGTTTTGGTTCTGGAACGCACTCCTGAGAGTTGCATTCAGTTTGTGGAATGCACCCTTGAAGGCTGCATTTTGATTGTATAACACGTCACTAAGGGTTGCGTTTGGCATAAGCTGAGCCCACTCCTTCGTAGGAGGGGTTGTTCGAGCAATCTTGGCTAAAGGAGAGGGCTTCCTTCGGCATATGAGCAACAATTAGAGCTTTAGTCTCCTTGAACACTTTGCGGATCTTACGCATAGCCTTAGGGCTAAGGGATCTGTAGGAGAGTAACTCATCATACTTAGCTTGATCGAACTCAATGATCAGAGTTTCAACGGTCGTTCCAGTGAGCTTGATGTCGGATTGCGTCATCACTTCTTCCTCGATGAAAATGCTTATCCCCAGTAGTGTGGCCATCTTTTGTTTGGTGGAAAATTTATAATAAGAAAATAAAAGAATTGAATTTGATTTATTCTTTCTAACTGTTTAGAAAAAGAATGTTTACAACTCTCTCAATCTTGATTACAATTTGAATTCCCGATTACAAAAGAGAAGAGAATTGATGTAAATTCTCCTCTTCTTTAATTCTGGGTTCTTCACGATAGCAATGAGATGTCTCCCTCGATGTTTGTATTGAGTTTGCTTCTCGTTGACGATCCGAATGTCTTGAACTCGTGAAACACACTTGAATCCTATTGATTGATGTTGAGGATAACTTGCATGGCAAGTTTGAAACTCTTAACGGGTTAATAACTCAGAGAGAGTTTAAACTCTTGAAAAAGAGTTGATTTGAACCGAAAATCGGTTAATAAGCCAAAGATGAAAGCTCTAAGGACTGCTTCGCAAGATGAATGCCGATCTTTCAATATTTTTGTTGCCGAAAGAGGATGAATTGGTGATCCCCTTTGATGATCTCTAGATCCAAAAATACTCAAAGATCCAAAGATCGCAAAAATCCAGCCCCTCACTCAGTTGTGTTTTCTGTGATTTATAAGGGATTAAGGAGTGTAACCGCCCCCTTAAATCTCTCCTTAGTGAGGGTTAAATAAGGTGTAACCGCCCCCCATAAATCTCTCCATGATAGGGTGATGATCCCCTCAAATCGTGGGGAGAAAACAGTTTCTGGAACCGTTCAACTCGTGTTTGAACGAGTCAAATGCTAGAAACGACATTCTGGGCCCGAACTCTGCGTTTTAGACCTGAAACACAGAGTTGGACATTTCCAGTTAGCTCAGAACATAGTGACCGCACCGCTTTAAGAGTCTGAGACATAGGAATGAACTATGCGTTTGGATCTGGAACGCAGAGTTGGGTTCTGCTTTTTGGGCTGAAAACGTAGCAATAAAGTCTGCGTTTGGATGTTGTAATGTAGGGAGGACCACTGCATTTTGATGTTGCAACGTAGGGAGGACCTCTGCGTTTTGATGTTGCAACGCAGGGAGGACCTTTGTGTTTTGAAGTTGAAACGTAGGTCTAACCTTTGCGTTTTGATGTTGCAACGCAGGGAGGACCTCTGCGTTTTTTATGTTGCAACGGAGGGAGAACCTCTGCGTTTTGATATTGAAACGCAGGTCTGACCTCTTCGTTTTGATGTGTAGAGACCATCAATTTATGGTATCTTTTGCTAGAGCGTTGCAAAGATCATCATCTTGTAATCTTCTTCCTGGCTTCTTGAAAATATGAGAGTCGTCAGTTTGTAACTCCCGATGTTAATTGTTAAGGCTATTAATTAGAGCTTTCATCAGTTGTTACGAAGATCGTCAGATTGTAACCGTCATCGATCTATATGAAAGTCTTCAAATTGTAGCATTCTGAAAGCCGTCAAATTGTAACTTTCATCATCGGTATTTGATGGGGGATCAATTATCTGTAGTGATTTTTAGATAACCTACAGATGTGCTGCTTCAGTCGACTAATGGTGCATCCGTCGACTGAACAGAAACATTTTATGATTCCAACCATTTTTATCAGTTGACTGATGATCTTGTTAGTCGACTGATAACATGTTCAGGGTTAGTTTTAAACAGTTAATTTAAATTTTGAAGTGGGTTTAAAAATAGCGAATAAATTCAAAAATTATTAAATTTAGGGAAATGTTTATAAACATGAAAATAAACAAGTTATAAAAGTAAATTTTCAAATATCATTTTATATTTGTGAAAACTCATCATTTTGCAAAATCTCAAAAATACATGTTCGTTTGAGCACTTGATTTTGACAAAATAACTTAAACAAAATTTTGAAAACTTTTGAATAAGTTTATAGACTTAGGAAAAGATGTAAACTGGTATTATTAACTCCATAAACCAAGAACACAATATTTTCACAAAAATACACATTTTATATTAGAAATGAGAAATACGTGTGTGTATATATAAAACATGCATTGAGCTTAAATTATTGGTACACAAGTATAACTTCTAATCTTAATATACACAAGATGATTTGAATGAAGCTTGCTCTTGTATTATTGACTTGATTTGTATAGGCTTCATTTTAGATATTGCTCTTGAACCTTTCAACCTAGATACATGATAAACAAAAATACAAATACCAGAAAAATACATAGTTATAAATTATTTGTTAATCATCAAAACTAGATTAGATAGTAGTCTTATAAATATGAGTCCTAACAGATACATCATCAATAAATATGACAAAATACTTATTTCTACCCAAGGACTCCACCTCGATAGGACCAGAAACATCAGAATAAATCAAATCCACGATATTATCTTTTCTTTTAGAAGGCTTACTAAAAGAAACTCTATGTTGTTTTCCAAACAAACAATAATCACAAGAGGTGAGTGACGAACCTTTGGCAAAGGAAATGTGAGACTTCTTTGCTAATATCTGCAACCCTTTCTCGCTCATCTGCCCGAGTCTCCTATGCCACAAACTGAGAGTGTCACCGTCTTGAGCCATGCTCAAAGAATTATATGAAGCATTTGTTTGAGTCTTATATAAATTACAACATATACTTCCTCTAGCCACCACAAGAGAGCCTTTGGTGAGTTTATATTTTCCTTCACCAAACTGAATTTCAAATCCCATTCAGTCCAAAATAATAACCGAAATCAAGTTGAGCCGCAAATTGAGAACATACCACACATTCTTTAAGATCAATGTGCATCCGGTATTGAAAACACCCTAATGTCACTAGGAAAGAACCCTAGAGGGGAGGGGGGGTGGATAGGGTTTATGCTAATCTAATCCGATTTATACCAAATTAAAACTTTACTAACAAATATATCCTAGCACAAGAGATATGAACAATATATGTGCAATGATAATAAACCAAGAGCAATATGAATATGAACAAGATAGTGGGAATATAAACAATAAGCAATAGACAAATGCGATATAAGATATGAACATAAAAATAAGTGTGTCAATGCAATCACAAACAAATGATATGATCACGGAGTATAGTCCCCATGACCTACGTCTCTGCTCCTCACCTCGAGAAGATCTCTACTATCACAACCGGGTTTTCTACGCTCACCGAATAACGTTCACACTTCACACTCAGCTTTCTAGTTTACCGAAAACTTTAAAATCTCACTCTTGCAATCAAACTCTACACCCTTTAAGTGTTGGTCTCTATCCGTGTCTCCCTCAAGTGTTAGGAATTACAACCTACCTCTAGCATTATCACCTACCCCACCTCTCTTGGGACGATTCCGTCTCTCACCACATACTTCTCTCGGTGTATAAGTGTATTACAAAGTGTTCAACACAATTAGGCACAAATACAATTGTTTGTTCTCTAATACAAGATGAGAACTAAGTGTAAGCTCACTCTCTAAATCACACAATCCCTACAACCCAAATTATACTATGAATGTAAATATAATAAGCTCAATAGGTTGTGTGTGAACAAAGAGATAAATCAAATCAACTAAACTCAATATAAACACTAGCTTAATAAAATGGTAATCAAACAATATAAATTGTAAAGCTAGATTGAGTTTAGTAAAACTTCTCTATAGATGACATGAGGGAGAGAGAGAAGAGTTGAAGCTCAAACACAAATGGTGATCTCCTCTAGCTCTTGTGAAATTATCTTCACAAACTTGAAACTCTTAAACTCTTTTAAACAAAACTTAAACCCTTGTAAAACTTGTTTAAAATATTATTTGTTTTTTTAGAAGTTAGAGGGCAAGGGGTATATATAGGATCATAAGTCAAAGCCCAAAAACTCAAGAAATCCTAGCAAAAAGACAAAATAACTACAACATTAAAATCTGGAAAAGCTAGCCGTTATGCCGTCGGTCGACTGATCAGTCGACTGATGAGCTAACCGTTATAGGCAAATGGCAGCTCATCGGTCGGCTGATGATCATGATCAGTCGACTGATGACTTATCAGTCAACTAGTCGTTCGACCAAAATGAAACAGAAACTTTTTTTTTTTTGGTAAATGAATAATTTTATTCATCACCAATATGTAAAAAAGTTTTGTACATCAAGAATCTCAAGAACATGAATATGTAATTGAGATAACAAATCAAAACAACCTATAGCTAGAGATCAAGACCTAGCTATAACAACAAAAATGAGAGAAAAAACAGATAACAAATACTGTATACAAAACTGTGCACAGTTTCTATTTTAACACTCTGTCCAGCATCCCATAGCAGTATCCACTCTTGAACAGCATAACCAGAGATACCAATATCAGCTGATGTACTTGGGCTTGGACAGCATGACCAGAGATATCAACATCTTGAGGATCATCTGCAGGCTTGATGCCTTGCTTTGGAACCCACTTTCTTATGCACTTTTCTTTGTGGATCTTCCATCAAACTGAACCAGGCTATCAAGAATACCAGCAACACCCCTGATATATCTGTTACACAACTACACCACAACCAGTCATGAGCACAGGAAACTATAACTGAGAATATTACAAAGACCTGATCCAATCTGCCATATCTCCAGCTATGTTTGGAGAGTTTAGGCATATAGTTAGGATATCAACTTTGATTCTCTTAATCAAACTCTCCCCGTTTTGAATCTTCAGCTGGAAAATCCTCCTGTTGCGTTCACACCATAGGTGGTAAATAGTAGCTGTCATAGCAGATCTCTTGATTTTTTGCTTAATGCCTTTCTTTGTTAGCTTTGTACAATACCAATTCAAGAGGGAATTCCAAGAGCATGATCTCCATTTGAAATTAAGCCAATCCATGATTTGATACCATACCTCCTTGGATAAGGAGCACTCAAAAAATAGATGATCTCGGCTCTCTAAACATGCACCAGTGCACATCTTACATTGATTTGAATTCACAATTCCTTTCCTTAGTAACCTGTCCTGAGTTTGTAGTTTGTTGTTCACCGCAAGCCAACATATAAAAGAGTGCTTAGGAAAGGATACATTTCCCCAGACCAAGTTATGCCATGGAACAGGATTTGCTGCAGGGGAGAGAGCTCTATATATTTCAGCAATTTTAATTTTTGAACTGTTAGAACTGGACTTTATTATCTGTTTCAAGTTGTCAATGCTTCCACTCAGTTCCACAACTTTATCTCTAGCTTTCAACAATTGTTTCCACATCCATGAGTCACCCTTTTTAGCTTGAACCTGCCAAACATTGAAGTTTTTTAGATATGTCCCATTCACCCATTTAATCCATAAGGACTCTTTGTTAGTGTGCAAATGCCACAGGAGCTTTACAGCAGAAGCTAGGTTCCAGAGAGTGGCAGAGAAAATCCCTAGTCCACCTTTTTTCTGTCCAAACAGACTCTCTCCCATGCAACCAAAGGGACAACTTTAATGGATTGATCATAATTACTCCACAGAAAATTCATGCACAATTCATCAACTTTTTTAAGCACTCTTGCAGGCAAGATGTAGTTAGAGGTCCAGAATACTTGGATCCCTAAGATAGAGCTCTTGATAATTTGCAACCTCCCTGCATATGACAGTTTCCTGCGACTGCAAGATTGAAATTGATCTGTTATTCCGTTTAAAAGAGGTGCACAATCTGAATATGATAGCCTTTTACAAATGAGAGGTACTCCAAGGTATCTAATAGGCATTGTACCCTCAGAAAATCCCAGACTGTTGAAGATGGAAGCTTTTACTGAATCATCAATCCCTCCATAAAAGATTGAGCATTTGTTTAAATTTGCACTGAGCCCTGAGACTGCACAAAAATCACTGAAGCATTGATAGAGCCTATTCACTGAATATAAGTCCCCTTTAGAAAAAAGGAGAAGGTCATCAGCAAAAATTAAGTGGGTAATTTGGAATTTCCTGCATTTGGGGTGAAATTTAAAGTTCCTATCTCCTTTTAACAACTCCAATCTTCTTGAGAGATATTCCATGCCCAGTATAAAGAGGTAGGGAGATAGAGGATCACCTTGCCTAAGACCCCTTTCACCTTTGAAATAACCATGCAATGCACCATTAAAAGCAATAGAATATTTAGGAGATGTAATACATGCCATAATCCATCCTATGTATGCATCTAGAAAACCCAGACCAGTAAGCATCTCTTTGAGAAAAC
>BQKN01063509.1:98896-116083 GCA_022839385.1 Asparagus kiusianus
ACCGCAAACTTAGGCCTATAAATAAATCCCTAACTTCACTTTGTCATGCATCCTAGTAACAGCAAGCCAAAGAGCAAGAATAAAAAAGGAGTGAAAGAAATGAAGAGAGTGAGAGAGAGCAAGAGAAACAGTACAATGTTGTAAAAGAGTATAATAATATAGTAAAAGAATAAAATATTTTTTAGTGTCCACCCTTCTCAACTTAACAATTCATCTATCATCGTATTCAAGGCAAGTGCTTTTAATTTCTCATATTTGATAAACTTGAAACAAAAACATAATTGTCAAAACCATGGGAAGAAGCCAGGTGTTTATTAAGGGGCAAAGAATGAATTGTTAGAAGCATTGAAAGCTAATAAATATGTATAAAATAATCGAATAATCTCAATACCACAACCTTATTAATAGTTTAGGTTTCGTTTGGATATCATAGTGTTTTACTTGTTTCCATGGTGTTTTTACCAAAAACAAACAATATACGTTTGGAAACCATGGTATTTTTGGAGCTAAATCATCCTCAAACCAAAAACATAATACTTATTTCAAAACACTTTTTAGGTGTTTTAAGCTTGGCGTTTTTGTTTTGGGTTTGAGAAGGTGTTAATACAATATCTAACATAATATATTAAATATAATTAATAACTAAATATTTTATATAATAATATAATAACATATTAAATACCAATATTTAATATGTTAATAATATATTATATAATAAATAAATTGTAATAAAATATAAATAAACTAATAAAAATAATAAAAACGTTTTTGATAATATATACGAATATAATAATGATCAAATAATATACTATACAATGGTATAATCGCTATAATACTATTAACTTTTTAATAAATAAATTATAATAAATTATTAATTATTAAATATTATATAATAGTAACATATTTAATAATTACATAACAATATAATAATATTATTATAATAACATATTGCATAGTAAATGTAATATAATATATAAAATATTAATATATTATGTAATAAATAATATAATTTATTATAAAGTAAAATAATTTTTAATAATAATATAATTTATTGCTAACAAATGTTAATGTAAAAATTAAAAGTACCCTAGAGGGGGGTGAATAGGATAATTGCTAATCTAATCCGATATTAATGCCAAATAAAAACTTATTAACTAATATCCTAGCAATTTATGATATACAACAAGATATGTACAAGGATATGTAATTAAACAACGAGCGATATAAACATGAACACAAGATATAAGTGAGATAGTGCACAAATGACAATCGCAAACACAAGGCAAATGATCACGGAGTTCGATCGACCCACGACCTACATCTCCGCTCCTCATCCTCGAGGAGAATCTCCACTATCTCAAAAATAACTACACAATTAGGTTTTTAACGCTCACCGATAATGTTTACAATCTTACACAATTGTCAATACACAATACACTTCTCTAAGTGTTGGCCCAACCCGTGTCACCTTCCTCAAGTGCTTGGATTTACAACCTCTCATTAGGTTTACTACCAATGAGACTCCTCTCGGGATTGACCCCGTCTCTCACAAACCACTTCTCTAAGTGTCTTTGTATATTACAATATGTTCTCTCAATAATAAAGCTCAAGTAAAAGATTTGTTCTCTAAACAAGATGAGAACTAAATATAAGCTCTCTCAGTCACACCCACAACCCAAATTACACAATATGTGAAAATAACATAAGCTCAAGTGGTTGTGTATGAAAATGATAAGTATTAATAAAACTAAACTCAAATTGATCTAGCAAATAACTGTAATAATCAAAATATGAACAAGCTAGATAAAAGGAGTTTAGAAAACTTCTCAATCAAAGAGATGTACATGGTTGAGGATGAACTTATCAATATTGAAAATTGAATCATTCTCTTTGTGAAACTATCTTCACATAAGAAAACTTGACCACCTCCTTAAAACACTTAAACAAACTTGCCAAAACTTGTTTTATACTTTTCTTTGATAGTTCAACATGTTGAGGCTAAGAGGTATATATAGGCTCTCAAAACAAAACCCCAAAACCCAAGAAAAATAAACAAATCCAATAAAATTCCTAAAAAATAACAAACTAGAAACTAGTCGTTACAATAGTCGTCAGTCGGTTGATGGTCCTGTTCAGTCGACTGATAAGCTGACCGTTAGCTGCCGCTCATAGCCCGTCGGTCGACTGATGCACCATCAGTTGACTGATGAGCTATTTCGGTCGACTGATGGGAATCAATCGAATGAGCAAAAATAATTGATAATTCTAGCGAGTTTCTTCAGTCGACTGATGACCCTTGTCAGTCGACTGAAAACATGCACAGTGACAGTTTGCATAGTAAAATTAATTTTCAAAGAGCTTTTTAAAATAGCAAATAAATTCTAAAAATTATAAAATTTAGGAAAATATTTATAAACATAAAAATAGACATGTTACAAAAGAAAATTTTTAAATATCATTTCTTGTTTGTGAAAACTCATCATTTTACAAAATCTCAAAATAACGTGTTCGTTGAAATACTTGATTTTGACAAAATGACTTAAACTAAGTTTAGAAATCTTTTGAATGGTTTTATAGACTTAGGAAAAGATGTAAACTAGGATTGTTTAGTCCATAGTCCATAAACTAAGAACAAAATATTTTCTCAAAAATATACATATTATGATAAAAATAATAAATACGTGTGTATAAAATTGAGCTTAAATTAATATCACATAAAATATAACTCCTAAACAAATTAATATACCCAAGTTGATTGTGTATAAAGCTTGTTCTTGAATCATTAACTTGAATTGAGTTGGCTTCATTTCAGATATCGTCATTACGGCGCAAATCCTTTCAATCTGGATACATATTTAACAAAACACAAATACTAGAAAAGAATACATAGTTATAAATTATTTGTTAATCATCAAAACTAGATTAGATAGTAGGCTCATAAACATGAGTCCTAACACTCAACCCTTTTGATGATGACAAACAATTTTCTCAATAGATATAAAATGAATAAAATAACACAAACAATATACTCACAAAGCACTCGCCTCTCCCCCTTTGTCAACATCAAAATGGGGAAAACCACAAAATATAAAGAGTGTGAATGCTCCCCCTACCTATAAACATAGGTAAGTATAATCATAATAGGGATTGCTCCCCCTATCAAAATGTCATATAAGATGTATGCAATGATTATAGAGGCAATACATATAAAAGAAACCAAACAAGCTTAAAACACTTGTTTCTCCCTATATTATATCTCCCTCTATTATACGCATTTTTGCATCACAAAAGAATATATGCATGATAGTTATGTGAGCAAACGTAAATCACTAATCACATAAAAGAAAACATTATATAAAACAATGAGGATGATCCAAAAACTCAAACACATAAATATCATCACCAGAGTGTTTACAATGATCTCATAAACTCAACTCATTGTTCACACCAAAACAAGCCAAAATACATAGTTCAGATCAATACTACAAACCAAATAAGATAAAAACACATAGTTCAAACAACAAAATACAAGTACAAATAGAAAATTTTGTCTTCATGACTCAGAAGGGTGGGGACCCGGAGGAGGAGGAGGGTGCATATATAAATCCAAAAGCTAACGCTGGACCCTCAAAATTGTTGGACCCTAGAGGGGGGTGATTAGGGTCTTATGCTAATTTAATCTGATTTAAATGCCAATTAAAACTAATTAACAAATATATTCTTGCAAGATAGATATACAAGAGTTATAAGCAAGAATAAGCAATATGAATAAAGAGATATATCCTATATGATAAAAATATATACTAGGATATATAAACTAACACAAGGGTAAACAATATGAACTAGATAGTGGATGATATAAATAATGAGCTATGGACAATGGCGACAAGAAATATAAACATAAGATTAAGTGCGCCAAAGCAAACTCAAATACACAATATGATCACGGAGTTCGGACCTTCCGTCCTACATCTCCGCTCCCCACTCCCGGGGAGAAATCCACTATCATAATCCGGTTTGGAAGCTGGAACTTCTACACACTCGGTTTTCTAGCTAACCAAAAACTCTACAACTCACACTCTTGCAAACCCACTCTACACCCTCACAAGTGTTGGACCTAGCCGTGTCTCCCTCAAGTGCTCGGTTACAACCTCTCCCTAGGTTTATCAACCGACACCACTCCTCTTGGGATGATCCCCGACTCTCACCACACACTCCTCTCGGAGTACAAGTGTATTACAAAGTGTATCTCACAATAAGCACAAATATAATAAATGATTGTTCTCTAATATGGATGAGAACACAATGAAAGCTCACACTCAATTGTTACAACTCCCCACAACCTAATTATATAATGTATGAAAATACAATAAGCTCAAAGGTTGTGTGTGTAAGCAATGAGAAAATAAAATCAAATCTAAACTCAATACAAATACTAGCTTATGGAAATGTAAATCAAACGTATAAATAGCTAGATATGAGTTTAGAGATTCTTCTCTGAATAACAAAATGGAGAGATGAAGATTGAAGCCCAAACAAGCAGATGATCTCCTCCACTTGTGAAAACTTCTTCACAAACAAAACAGACACTAAAACACACTTAAACCCTTGTTTAAAACTTGTTTAAAAATACTCTCATTGGTCGCCAAGAACTGAGGTATAAGGGGGTATTTATAGCCTCCCAAAATCTCAGCCAAAACCCCAAAGGAAAAGACCAAAAAACCAACAGAATCGAAAATCATATTTTGTACAAAATATGACCGTTGGGCGATCAGCGGTTGATCATGGAAAAATCACGGTCGACCGCGAAGGTTATTGAAACCGAGAAAATAGTCAAAACAGGCTACGGTCGACCGCAAGAGTTCCTGAGCAGACGATTTACCGTCACGGTCGACCACAAAGGTTTCTGCTAGCTCCTAAGGAAAAACAAAGACGTAGTCGACCGTGGCGGTCGACCGTGAACTGATATATAAAATTTTACAGTTTTGAACAGTTTTCTAATTTTAAAACACTGTTTAAAAATATCAAATAAATTCTAAAAAATGTAAAACTTTGGAGAATGATTGTAGACATGATAATAAACATGCACAATGATTATGTAGACTTAATAAAATATCATAAATTCCAAATGAAAAATATCATCATTTTACAAAATAGGCCAAAACATGAAAATGTAAACATGTGAATTTTGATATTTTGGCTAAACCATGTTTTGAAACTTTGCACAATGATTATGTAGACTTAATAAAATATATATATGATTATTGTTAAGTCCAAAAACTAAGAATACAATATTTTTATAAATACAATAGAAAATAAAACATATGAGTATGTATATGAAAATATATTTGTTTCATATCTAAGTAATTTAACCAAATCACAATAATAAATATGAAATATGTAATTTCATATTTATAAACATAAAAACCAATACTTGTGTTGTATATATATATGACTACATATATATACAAGAAAACCAATAAAATGTGTGTGTATATGATATTGAGCTTAGAGTATATAACACACATAATATAAAACCTTAACTAGATTACCCAAGTCGATCTTGATCTTCAATAAGCTTGACTTGGTACACTATGCGGATGAAGCTTGAAGTTGATCTTTAACTTGAATTGTACGTTGCTTCACTCCACAATTCCGCCAACCTCCGTTTGATATCATCGTTGAAGCGCTATTCTATCTATCCTCCAACTTGTTATTTGTCTACAATAAATAAAAATACACAAACACTAGACAAATAACATTAGTGGTAAATTGTTTGTTAAACATCATCAAAACAAGATGGCCAACAAAAATCTCATTCTGCCTACTCATGAGCTCATCCTGAATGCTCTCAATCCTTGCAAACCCATCATTTTGCCTACCCAAGATCTCACCATGCCAACACTCAGCTTCATCACGAATTTCTTCTTGCCTTTGCTCAAAATCACTCAGGCGATCAAATACTCTTTCCTCTAAACTATCCATACCATTAATAATATAGTCTGGAATACTCAAAGGGGTGGAAGATGACGCACGAAGAGGATGGGTATGAGCCCTAGAGCTAGAAGAGGATGGGTATGAGCCCTAGAGCTAGAAGGCTGAGATGATGAATCACTTATGGGTGGAGCATCAGGATGATCTAAATGAAACTAGGTGATAGGGAGATTCATCCTAGAGAGCACAATTAAGTTAAAGAAGTCATGAATGTGATTAGGAGATTCATCAGTCAGATCCACATCAAAATGAGTAAAAATTTTAGTTAGAAAAGCTCCAAAAGGAAGGAATTTGGTGTGGATTGTTGCTATGATATCAAAAATAACCTTGCACCATTTGATGCCAATGTTTGCAACAAGGGCATAAACGGCATTAGTCAGCTCTTTAGAAAAATGATCATAACCCCCAGTTTTGGGAATTATGTTGTAGGAAAGGATACAAGTCATAACATGACCAAGGGATGAAACTGAGTTGTTATCAAGAGGAAGATGTTGTCCTAGAAGATGGATTAAAGATAATATATTTTCTTCATCACAATCAATATCTTTTAGGACAATATCACCAAAAAGAATGTTAAGAATCTCGACTAATTAATGGATAGTAAAAACAATACGATAATTCTTAACAATATAGGTAATGAAGGGGGTATTAGCATCAGTTTGATCAAGTTGCAAATTAAAATAAAATAGATGTATAAGATTAGGATAATATGGTAGACGATTTGTGAGAGAGAGCAAATCATATAGTTTAGCATCATAAAAATATGTTTGCAACTGATAATGATCAAAATCGTCAAACTTGACAAATCTCTCGGGAAATATTTTAAGTTGGCAATATGTACGATATCTGATAATCAAAGATGGATCATGAAGTTGTCGTTCATAATATGCAAATTCAATAGCCAGAGAGAATGCGGGTTTGGGTCTGCTAGATCTAGTTCTTTTGGGGTGAGATCGGGACATGATAAATAGATAAAATTAAGCAATTAACGATGATCTCAAGTAATCTAAGATCAAAGCAACCCTTGATAGACAAACCCTATATGACAAACCCTAGATGAGTAATAAGCCAAAAATAGATAGAATAAACAACTAAGATTTGAGGAAAAAGAGGTTATACTGAGGAATGGAAGAGGCAAAGAGCCCGACAGCAACAGCAGGCAGGGGCTCAGTCAACTAAGGCTCTTGACGGTCGATTGGGCGATCTAGGTCGACTGAACAAGGTTTTGGTCGACAGAGGGTTTTGGGATGAGGAAATTTGATATGAGTTGGATGTATATATATATATATAAGGAATGGACGGCTTAGAATCTCTCACTCAACTGATCAATGACTAGGATAGAAGCTAAGATCAAAACGGGTCGGGTTGAAGACAAAATACAACCAAAACCTAAACTCTATGAGCTCATCAGTCGACTGATCGGTCGACTGAGAGTAGTCGTCGGTCGACTGATATGTGAGATCAGTCGACTGATGACTTAAAACCTAATTTTTGAAGAAATCATGAACTATGGTTTTTGAAATCAAGACATTTAAAAATCCATTTTTAATTTTTAACAATGTATATTTGAACATATTTTCTTTTTAATGTTTAAAAAAATTAAATTGAAATAATCAAGAGTTTTGATCAATTATTCATTGTAAAACAAACATGAAAACCAAAATCAAAAATCAAAATAAATAAAATTAAATTTGTTTTGGCACCCAAATGTTCTTGCTGTCGGATTGTTTAGGGACATTACCACTATCAATAAAGCTCAATGTTCTTAGGTTATGACCTCATTTGGGAGCATTTTGTGCACGAACACGGTCATAATAATATTCATGCAAATGACCCTTTCGATTGCAATATGTGCAATAAAATGGGTGCATTTGTTTTTATTAACTTGTGGTTGTGCATAGGAATCATTTGCAAGCATATATGGTCTTTTAATTGCATTTTGCAAATAAGAAACTCTTTTCAAATCAAAACAAAATTTGGTCAAATGACCAAAACGATCACAAAAATCACATTTATACATATTTGCATGCTTATGATGAACTTTTTGTGCATGTGTATGTGTATGTTGTGATGAAGCTTGATGGGATGCACAAGTAGCAACATTTTTGGACTTGATGGATTTTTGAACATTATAACAAAATTTTGCAAGATGGCTTTTACGACCTCAAATAGGGCACTTATAAACTTTGTTATACATGTATACATAATGTGTGGGTGTTTTGGAAGAATTTAAACGAGACGTTGCACACAAGTCCATAAGCTTGTTATTATTTACAATATATATTTTTATTATTGAATCTAAGGATGATATGTGATTTTTAATATGATTCAACTCATTATTTTGCACAAATGCATTATCATTAGAAGTAGAACATATATTGTTATTCTTAAGAGTATTGACTTCATTACTAATATTTTTTACTTCTAATATGGCATTATTTTTCTCATGAGATAAACTATCAATATTCATTTATTAATTTGTCATTGATTTCTGTAGGCTATTTAAAAATTACTGCAGATAGCTGATCCCCATCAAACACCAATAATAAAAGTTACAATCTGATGACTTCCGCATCAACAACTTGATGATGAAGGCTACAATCAAATGACTTTCACATCAACAAATAAAATCTATAATTAGAATATTTTCACGTATATCAAGGAAGTTACAATTCGACGACTTTTACGACAACCGATGAAAGCTCTGATTCAACAGTCTTCACAATCAATAGTGAGAGTTATAATCTGACGACCTTACATTTTAAGAAGCTAAAGCAAAGATTATAAAATGACGATATTTGTAACGCTTTGACAGAAGAGATTACAAGTCAATGATCTCTTCAGTTCAAGACGCAGAACTCATCCCTGCATCCCAGAAATAAAACCAAATGGTTTCGTTCCAGAGTTAAAGCAACGCAACCCACAATAAGCTGCAAACGTAACTCACAATTAGCTGCAAGCGTAGCTCATAATCAGTTGCAAACGCATCTCACAATCAGCTGTAAACGCAGCTAGCTACCAACGCAGCTAGCTGCCAACATAGCTTCTAACTACTGCCAACGCAGTTTCCAAAAGCTGCCAACACAGCTTCCAAACTACTACCAACGTAGCTTTCAAATGTGCGTTTAAACGTAGAATTCATGTCAGAACGCAGATTCTGGATTTGACTCACTCAAATGTTTGCTGAACGGTTTTAAAATCATTTTCCATGATTTGAGGGGATCACTCCCCCACTTAGGAGAGATTTTAGGGGTCAGTTACACCCTTTAAGCCCCTATAAATAGCTAAAAAATTAGCTTAAATCAGATTTTTTGGGTAGATCATAAAAGAACTTGAATTTTGGGAGATAGGCATTCATCCCTGAAGCATTCTTCGACAACAAAAACTCTTGGAGTTTTGGTACTTGGCTTACAAATCGATTTTCAGTTTAAATTAACTCTTTTATAGAGTTTCAAACTCGCTCTGAGTTATTAAACTTGTTAAGAGTTTTGTTTAAACTTGCCACGTAAGTTCTCCTCGACATCAATCAAGAGGAAGGAACCGTGTTCCACAAGGTGAAACGTTTGGATCGTCAACGGAAAGCAAACTCAACGCAAGCATTTGAGGGAAGCATTTCATCGAGACCAAGATGAACCTAGTTTTAAACAAAGGGAAAGATCTTTATCGATCTGTCTCTCTTTTATAAATCAGGAATCCAATACAAGAAGATTATAATTTTTTTAAGTTTGTTAGAGAGAAATTATATTGAGAGAATTGTAATTAATTTTTTTCGAAGTCTGTTAGAGAGAATAATACAAATTTATTTTCTTATTTTCTTCTTTAATTTTCCCACCAAACAAAAGATAGTGAAGCGACTCTGCTGGGTACTAGCTTCACTGATGAAGAAGTGGTGGCGTAATCCGACATCAATCTCGCTGGAACGAGGATGGAGACCCTCGTCATGGAATTCGACCAAGCTAAGTACGAAGAGGTACTTTCCTTTGGATCCATTAGCCCAAAGGTTATGCACAGGGTCCGTGTGATCTTCAAAGAGAACAAAACTATTACTGAACCACAAAAGGAGGTCCTCCCCTTTAGACTACATGGATCAGACAGCCCCTCCTCTGAAGGAGAGGGCTCGGCCTCTGCTGGACTCATCAAATGAGTCGAAGATCTCACGACTACGTCAAAGCGATGTGTATCGAGTCAAAAGAGGCCTATTGCGGCGACAAGCTCCATCAATGCAGATGACCTCACTGTAAAGTCCTTAAAATAGGCTAAGAAGAATACTGCTCGACAGAGGAGAAGATAATTGCGATGAGCCTATCTCTGAGAGAGTCGATCTCTCAATCGACGCGAACTCCGTGTTTGTGAACCTCAACTTGAGCGCTACATTGATGAGCCCAAGTATGAGCCACACATAATCAACTTAAAACGTAGCCCTCAGGGGCACATTTCAAAAGCAAAACACAGTCCTCCGGGACATGTTTCAATACTCAAATGCAGTCCTCAAGGATGTGTTTTAATTTCAAAATGCAACCCTCAGGGAAGCGTTTCCCAAACTGAACGCATCTCTCTGGAGCACATTCCAAATCCTAAACGCAAGTCTTAGGACTACGTTGATCTGTTAGAACACAAGTCTTAGGATTGCGTTTTACCAACAAAACATAGACCTTGGTCTAGTGTTATTCAAACAAAACACGACCCTCGTGTTCCTTCTTCAGAACACAATGTGGTCCGTCGTGTTCAAAGAGATCAACGTGGATTCAAGATCCATGTTCAATAAAAACTAGTCTCGTCCACTAATGGACAGGGGGTTCCATCTCCAACCTCACGTTCTGTGAGAGAATCTCCCCAGGTATCTGACTTAAGGGAGTTACTTTCAAGAGAAAGGCCAGTGTAACGAGCCGCTCATTCTTGTCATTGTGAGCGACTTATCTCTGCAGTCCTCTCAGAATGCCCATGCTGCACTTCCGAACTGAGGCGGTCAGTGTTTGATCGATTGAAAAACTTCACCCAACCTGCCAAGTGATGATGATACTACAGGAAGAAGACTTCAAAGACCAAATATCCTGCGGTTACAATCAATATGATTGGCAGAGGGAAAGCTCCTAGCTCTGATGACTTGGAAACAAGCCGTCCGCCGACTGTCAGAGAAATTTGTGATGAGTTTGAAGGAATATATTGATACACTCGGACTCAGATAGGAGTCATTCCTCCTGTTAATTATAAACAACTAGCTAGAGGAACAACTTCTGATGATGAACACTCGGCCATCGTGAAGTCTCAGTCCTCAAGTTCTTTTGTAGCGCATGCAAATCCTGTTTACATGACAGGAAGCTCAGAAGACTTAGCAAGGAGAGTCGATGAACACCATGCCATGCTCTATGCTCAGCAGGAGACTCTCAATCAACTGTGAGATCTGATGACTCAGCTTGTCGTAGAAAAGGTCCAAAAAGTTGAATCCTCCTGAAAGACGAAAATGTCAAAAGGGAAAGGTAAAGTAAACGAGAATTCGGACCATGAAGCTCACAGCATAAAGTCTACATCTAAAGAAGAGAAAGAGGGAGAGAATGAGCATAATCCTTAGTCAACCAAGATGGAGGAATTGGAAGCCCGCCACAATACAATTGCTAATAGGAGTGAGCTCTAAGATGATGGAGTAGTGAGATCTTATCTTGCAGAATGGGACACAGATCCCTATCCTACGAAATTTAAGGCCACGAATCTACAAGATTTTGATGGCATAGGATCGCTGAACCAACACATCTATTAGTTCAAGTCGCAGACTGGAGATGTGATAGCGAACGATGCCATATTGACTCGCCTGTTCATCGACACCCTTAAGGGGGTTGCCTTCGAAATGTTTATGAAGTTGCATGCTGGGTCAATTCAAAAATGGGTAGATCTAGGAAGACTTTTCTTAGCAAGGTTCTTTGAAGATGATTCAGAAGCCTCTGTCCCAACCCTTCTCGCTACTAAGAAGAATAAGGGAGAATCCATAGAGACCTTTGGGGAGAGGTTTCGAAGTATGGCCCTACGATGCCCATCAGGTATGACACAATCTACTTTGGTGGAAACTTGCAAGCACAACTTGCAGACCCATCTCCTGGCTCAAATAGGAGTAACAGAATGTCGCTCCTGACAACAGTTGGTCTCACAAGGAAAGCAGGTAGAAGAGATCGTTGCTCAAGTTAGAGCGAAGAAGCTAACAAGTCAAAGTTGCAAGCACAACGCAACCAAGGCAATGCTCCCAGATCTAAGGGAAAGGAGACTCTGTCCGCCGATACCAGCATCCGATCGCCATCTGCAAAGTAGGGAAGTACATCAAATCAATAGAGGGCGCCCAAGTAGTACTCTTTCAAGAAGGAACATGTGGACACTCTATTCCTGTTACTTCGGAAGAACAACAAGCTGAAACTTCCTGAAGTGAAGAAACCTAAAGAAGCAGGGAAAGTAGATGATCCTAACTACTGCCGATATCACAGAATGCTAGGACATCCAACGAGGAGATGTTATATCTTCAAGGATATTCTACAACACCTGGTTGACGCTAATATACTCAAGCTAAAACCAACACAAAAGACCGTATCCACTAATTTGATATCGATCCAATTCAAAGATTTTCCTCTTTAGTGGTAGCGAACAATGTTATCCTTATCCCTAAAGGAGAAATATACATGAAGAATGCTGGTGATGTCGATGGCGATGCAGATGTTGAACCAAACGGCGGCACATTATGAGTCGCCCCCTCATTCTCCCCCAGACGAGAACTTCTTGAGGCCATTGTCGCCGACGATTGAGGATGTTCAAAAAAACATCAAGGAAATTCTAGAATTAACAAGGAGAAATTTGTTCAAGGATTTAAGGTGAAATTATAAGCGTTAAAGACCCTTGATAAGACCAATCAGGTCTATTTATATACAAACACTACAGGTAGCACAGAGTTCTGATACTCTCGCCCAAACGCGGTCTCCTCATTATCATGATAGTCGTTTAGACTTCTAATAAGGTGCATGATTAGACCCTACGTTTAAAAAATAAAAAAGAGACTAAAACGCAATGATTTTAAAGTTGCGTTCAAATTCCAAATGCTGAGCCCAGACTCGTGTTGCCAGGGTTCAACGAAGGGCTTAGCCTTGCGTTTCAAACCCTAAACGTAGAGATTGCCTTTGTGTTCTAATTCTCCTAAACGTAGGGTTAACCCTTGCATTTTCCAACATGACATTTATTCTCTAAGGTCATGTATTATGAAACCTATTAATAGAGAGCTGTTAAAACCTTTGTACATCCTCAGCAGAGTCTAAACTAATTCAGCTGGCAAAATTTCCTACTGTCGTCAACTTCACATTACACTTACGACGACCATCATCCCCACAATGTTTGGATTTTGCTTGCATCACCCCTGATGTGACAACAATTTCTCTGTCAAAGTTAGTTTATCAACTCTCATCAACAGAGCGATAAGTATCCAAAATGGCTTAAATTGCAATCAATTTATTAACTCTCCTCAACAGAGTAATAAATAATCAATTTATCAACTCCCTTCAACAGAGTGATAAGTTTCCCAAATCTTGTTCAAATCACAAGTACCAAAATCCATCGCTTCTAATGATAAACTCATTTAGCAATTCTCCCCAGTGAGACGCTAATTCTCAAAATCTAGTTCAAAAATTCCTATCATGCTAATATCACACATCTGACAATCTATTTATCAATCCTTATCAATAGGATGATAAGTCCTCAAAGTTGCCCCGATCGTAACAAATTCCTGTCACGCTAATATCACACCTCTAGCAATCTACTTATCAATCATCATCAATAGGATGATAAGTCCTGAAAGTTGCTCCGATCGTAACAAATTTCTGTCACGTTAATATGGCACCTCTAGCAATCTGCTTATCAATCATCTTCAATAGGATGATAAGTCCTGAAAGTTGCTCCGATCGCAATAAATTCCTGTCATGTTAATATGACACCTCTGACAATCTACTTATCAATCCTCTTCAATAGGATGTAAGTCCTCAAAGTTTCTCCGATCGCAACAAATTCCTGTCACATTAATATAACACCTTTGATAATCAACTTATCGACTCTCTTCAATAGAGTGATAAGTCCTCAAAGTTGCCCCAATCACAACAAATTCTTGTCACGTTAATATCACACCTCTAACAATCAAAATCACTTATCAATGCTCTTCAATAGGATGATAAGTCCATAAATCGCTATTACGTTAACACTATACCTCTAACAGTTAAAACCTCCTTTCAACTTGTTATTGTTTTGCACATGAGTAACAAGTGTTCATAAAATCCCCAGCGGATTAAACTTTTCTAGAATTACCCTAAGTGGTGATAAAAAAAGAAAACTTCTGAATTTCACTCTAAGTGAAAGTTCACGCCACGTTAAAATTACACTTCTAGCGCTTATAAATTTCTTTCAGTAGTTCAAGTGAAAATGCAACACAAGAAGGAACGAGCTTGTTAATTCTTTTCAAGAGAATGATAATCATTCAACACAACTCTAAGGGTTTGATGATTCTTAAATAGAATATCAAGTTCAGGAGCCAATAAACATCCCTAGCAGATTGAAATTTTCTAGAATTATCTTAAACGATAATAAAGAAAAGTGCTAAATATCGCTGTATGTGAGAAATTATGCTAAGTTAAAATCACACCTCTTGCATTTTCAATTATATTTTTTATTGTTTCAAGTCAGAATATGACACACAAAAGAAACACTGAAAAGCTAAAATAATATCACTTTTATTCAAAACCAAAAGGAAGTGATACAAGATAATATTGTTCTTGTCAAAAGAATGAAAAAAAATTCTTAATTTCAAGGCTCCATCAAATGAATAGATGCGAGCTGGGACTTGATATTAGAGAGCTTCTCCTCGTGGATAGTTCGCACCGTCTCTGCTTGTGGGAAATTTGTAGTAAAAAAGAAAATGAAAGAAAATTGACTTGTATTCCTTCGATCTCAGTTACAATTGGATTTCTCGATTACAAAAGAGAAGAGAATGATCTGGATTCTCTCATTTGTTTAAAACTGGGTTCTTCACGGTGGCGATGGAGTGCCTCCCTCGAATACTCGCATCGAGTTTGCTCCCCGTTGACGATTCGAATATCTTGATTCACTGGAATGTGGTATTCTCCTCACGATTTGACGTTGTGGAGAACTTGCAAAGCAAGTTTTAGAACTCTGAACGAGTTTTGAAGAACTCTATAAAAGAGTTGATTTGAACCAAAAATCGGTTAATAAGCCAAGGTCAGAAGAAAGCTTCAGTGGTCGATCTCCAGATCTGAGAATGCTCCAAAGATCATCTCTTTGCTGCCAAGCTCCAGGGTCAATCCGAGCCAAGAAGTTCCAACCTTGTTGCCAAGTCCTAGATCCAAAAAGCCAGCCTAAAGGATGACCAAATACCCTCTGCTCCAACCTGAACTGAATTGATTTTTAGTTATTTATAGAGGATTAAGGGGGTATAACCGCCCCTTAAATCTCTCCTAAGTGGGGTGTAACCACCCCTAAATCGTGGGAAACAGTTTTGGAACTATTCAGGGGTGTGATCCTCCCTAAAATCTCTCTATAATAGGGTGTAACCGACCCTATTAAGTGGAGATATGGTTTTAAAAACCGTTCAGGTTTTGTTTGAACCAGTCAAACGCGTGGCTTCGACCCTCACATTTTGATGTTGCAACGTGGGTTCGACCCTCGCGTTTTGATGTTGCAACGCGGGTCCGACTCTAGTATTTTGATGTTATAACGCGGGTTTGACTCCAGCATTTTGATGTTGTAACGTGGGTCTGACTCTAGTGTTTTACTGTTGACACACGGGGAGGACCTCCGTGTTTTAGTGTTGTTGTGTAGGGAAGACTTCTGCGTTTTGGTGTTGACACACGGGGAGGACCTCCGCGTTTTGGTGTTAACACACGGGGAGGACCTCCGCGTTTTGGTGATAGAGCGTGGTGATGAGTTCCGCGTCTTGCTTTGAAGAGATTATCAACAAGTAATCTCTTTTGTCATAGAGTTGCAAAGATCATTGTCTTGTAATCTTCGTCTTGGCTCCTTAAAATATGAGAGTCGTCAGATTGTAACCTTCATTGATCTACGTGAAAGTCTTCAAATTATAGCCTTCTGGAAGTCGTCAAATTGTAACCTCCATCATCGGTGTTTGATGGGGGATCAGCTATCTATTGTGATTTTTAGACAGCCTACAGTCTCTTCAGCTCTTCTCCATAGCTCATCTTCCTTGGGCTCCACAGCTGCATCCTCTTTCTTAGCCTCTTCAAGCGCCTAGACTTCTTTGTGATAATTCACTAGAGTTTCTTTAGCCAGGAGGCTGAGTGTGTTTGTGATAGCTTCATCTCGATCGAATTGAGCCTTCTACCGGACTAATTCTGCTTGTAAGTGAACAATGGCCTCTTCAATTTGCCGGATCTTTGAGCGAGCAACCTCTAAAGTAGTCGTTAAAATATTCAGCTCCTCTTGCTTTTTGAACACTTTGCTTCTACAAATCTATGACTCGGAGTTCTATTTTAGCTAAGCCCTGCTGAATTATTTCATACCGTTTCGCCTCTTCAGTCCGGATATCAGCAAAAGTCGATGTAATTTAAGCTTTGATATCCACACGCCCAGCTCCTCTAAAACTTTTAATTTCTCCTCTAGGAGCACGACAACTTCTAAGAAACATTCAATACATTCAATGTCACCCAAGTATTTGATGCCATTCAGACTATTTGTTAAAAGAGGCATGTAAGACTCAAAGGTTCCCCGACCTAGCAGCGGCGATCTCAACCACCTTTTTCATCATACATTTTAAATGACCAAGAGATATCTCGAGTAGGTCTTGAGCATCTACCGGGATTAAATAGGCAATAGGAGATAGCACCAAAGTCCTCAACGTCAGTATAGCCAAGTAGGAAGTGAGCGGGCAATCTCAGTGTGGCGGCCGGAGACTAAATATTGATGTCTAACTACGAAGGACTCAATGTAAGAGTTATAAGTTCCGCTGTCTGAGATGAACTTGGGGCACTTACAGTCACCATCAGAGTGAGATAAATTATCAATAGAAGTGGAGAAGTCATCGTCACTGGTGCAGGAGATGGCTACGCCGGAGGAGGAGTAGTTGTTAGTGTAGGTGACAACTGTTTGGGTGGCAAAGTTACGATTGTGGACTCCTCAATTATGGGAGCTGACGACCCTACATAAAAA
>BQKN01063509.1:133989-147032 GCA_022839385.1 Asparagus kiusianus
TGGCTTTGGTCCTAACTGTTTAAAGGTTTGACCATGTGGGAGTTTGATACGATCCTAACTGTTTAAAGGTTTGATCGCTCAATTTGTAGACCTCTCGTTCATGGAACGAATCGAGAGGTGATTTTGGCTTTTGTCCTAACTGTTTAAAGGTTTGACCGAATAGGATTTGATACGATCCTAACTGTTTAAAGGTTTGATCGCTCAATTTGTGGACCTCTCATTCATGGAAGGAATCGAGAGGGGATTTTGGCTTTGGTCCTAACTGTTTAAAGATTTGACCAAGTGGGAATTTGATACGATCCTAACTGTTTAAAGGTTTGATCGTTCAATTTGTGGACCTCTCGTTCATGGAAGGAATCGAGAGGGGATTTTGGCTTTGGTCCTAACTGTTTAAAGGTTTGACCGAATGGGATTTGATACGATCCTAACTGTTTAAAGGTTTGATCACTCAATTTGAGGACCTCTCATTCATGGAAGGAATCGAGAGGGAGTTTGGCTTTGGTCCTAACTGTTTAAAGGTTTGACCAAGTGGGTGTTGCCAATTGTATGAATTAAAATTTTGGGTGTTGTGTCAGAGCCCAACAGTGGGAGTGTTAAAGGTTTGGACACAGTAGGAGTTTGGGTGGATTTAGCCACGAAGTATTTTAGTGGACCCACCATCAGTTGATTTGATCGGTGAGGGATTTTATGGTGGAGGAGTGTGAATTGTCAGGCACTCCACAATTAGACCGTAGGAGTTTCGTGAGGAAAGACTGACCCAATGAGGTCATTGAATCTCATCTCAACGATAAAGTGCTTGGAAAGGCACAGTAGGAGTTGGCAAAATTGATCCCGACGATTGAAACCAATTAAGCAGCAGATGAATGATTTCAGAGTTTTGTGAGGGAAGATCGACTTGATGAAGTCATTGAATCTCATCTCAATGAAAGAAAATACTCTAAAATCATAGTGAGAGGGTTTTAATCATTTTGGACATGATTAAATAGCCACCACGGGAGGTTCTTAATCATTTTTGTCATGATTAAGAGTGGATTATTCAGATGATTGGTTTTCATCTTGAACGATCGATTAGTTTTGGGTTATCCTTAAGAATACCATATATAGTATTCTCCAGAAACTTCCTGTTAAATAGGTTACCCTGAATGTACTAGGGATAGTACTTTTTCAGGAACTTTTTCGTTTGTGAGCAATGTTGTGTTCTTGATATAGAATCAGGTCTTGGTTCTTGTCTTCGTATTCAACTATGATAACCTCATATCCACCGCCAGCTTTCAGGTGAACCTGAGTCTAATCACATTTGGAAGCAACTTTTAACCTCTTATATCGGTATGAGGTTCAGGAAACAGTTTATACTCGTATGCCTTTTGGAGTTAGGGGAAACAGTTTATACTCGTGTACCCAATGGAGTGTTATACGTCTTCATTTGGCTTGTTTTGCCATTATGACACCGGAGTCAATTAAAGCTTGGATTTTGTTTTTAAGTCCAAAGCAAATCTTGGTGGGATGAAGAACCCTTCTGTGGTATGCACAGTAGTTTGGATCCGTAGTCCTTTTAGCGCCCTCCTGATCTTTAATAGGTGGTAGCTCGATCTTGTTATTAGCAAGGAGGTATTTCAAGATGGTTGGAGCTTCATCATCTTCAAAAGAATATTCCTTTTGGAATTTCGGATCGAGAGTTGCATTCACAGTTGTTGTAGATATCGCCGGTTGATTTCTCTCAACTTTCTTTCTTTTAAGAAAATGTTCAACTTGTTCGCCACGTAGTTTTAATTCTCTCCAAGTGGTCGAAGGCACGACCCTCAGGACTTCTAGGACATCAATGGAAAGATTGTTATGGCATGTCTGTAAGATGAACTCCTCTGTGACAGGATCTCTGCAATTCATTGCCTTGTTTCGGAAGCGCTTGATAAAATTATCAACCGGCTCTCCGTCTTTTTGTTTCTCATCCAGAAGGGTTCCGATTAACACTTCGGTGTCATCATCGAAGAAATTGCTGAGGAACAAACTTTTTATGTCATCCCAGCAATTGATGCTCCCTGGCTTGAGACGTCGATACCAATCGAAGGCGGGACCACGAAGGGTGCCAACGAATGACCGGACCATTAAAGCCTCGTTTTCAGATACCATGCCTAAATGAGACTTGAAATAAATCAAGTGCTGAGTAGGCGAGCTCTTTCCTTCGAACGGTGTGAAGTCAATCAGATTGAACTTTGCCGGGTATGGAATTGAATCCCATTCTTTTGGATAGGGACATGGAATACCCGTCTTTTTCACTTCTTGAGCCGTCATCAAAGCGTTGACTTTATTTTCAAGCTCTTTCATTTTCTCGTCATCGTCTATGTCTTCATTCGAAAGACGTTGAGGAGAATGAGTTGGACCACCCCCTGTAAGAGATGCTATTGAACCACCCCCAATATCGTTGTTGGGAGGATCTGTTAAACCACCCCCAGCGTTATTACTATTGGGAGGTGTATCAGCCATAATAACTTCATCCACTTCTGGATCACTGTCATCTGCAACATTTTGAGTGTGGTGGCTGGATTCAGCTCGCTGACTGAACTCAGGAAGTCGAGGCCGTTGAGTTAGCAATTCTCTCATTTGTTGGATAGCCAACTCCATCTCTGTCTTCATCTCAGCTCTAATTTCTTCACGTTGTTTGGCTAGAGCTTCCTGAAGTATTTGAGCGAACTGATCAGAGGTGATTATGAGTACTTCTCTGGTTTGCCCTGTGCTAGATACTGTATCATCCGAAGCGATCGCAGAACAAGTGTCCGAGAGCTCATCCTCTGATGACATTCCTTCATGCATTCTCTTGTAGTCTCTACGTCTGATGGCTCCTAACTGGAGCCGGGACATCCGTTGAGCAATTCTTGAATTGACTTTTCCTCTTGGGGAAAAGTTGGGATTTGATTCACTTGAATGTCGTTTAGATTTTCCTTTATCAGCCATGTTAATGGTGATTTCAGGGAATTCGTCATCTTGGACACCTGATCTTCTCTTGCGGAAATGTCTTGGTTTGGACTTCGACATTTTGGAGAAAAGTTTCGGGAGCACTGAGGCTCTTTGCGAGATGACTCCTCGTTTGAAACAGCCACATTCTGATAGAACTGCTCTAATGAGTCGCGCATAGGAACAATGAGAGCTCATTTCTCGGACAATTCTCTTTCGATTTTTGTTCACACCCCCAGCTTGATAGTATGACTCATCGGTATGATTGTCGGAAAATCTTATCATCTGTTGGTATGACCTCCCAGGTATAACGATGTCTTTTGGCGAACACGTCTTCTTCTTGGGGTGTAAAACCTTATTGGCATTCTCAGGACAACTTATTATTGTCTTTGAACGATCCAAGGTTATGTCGGGAGTCACACGTTTAGAACCACCCTCTTGTGGGTATGAAATCTTAACGGGCTCCGAATGCTGGTTTTGGACAACTCCAGACTTTGGAATCCTATTTTTGCAGAATTTTGGTGGTTCTTTAGCTACCGTTTCCTTCTACCTTTCTCGTCTTTGTTGTGAGAGAGCACGGGCATGAGCAGCGTTTGCATGACGCTTTTGTATACGTTCTTTGAGGGTCGAACGATTCCTTTTAACAAGAGTCCATTCATCCGTCATTAGTTTAGCAGAGATATGAGTGATTGGTCGTTAAGACAACTGAATCACTCGATGCCTCCTCGACTCTAAGTCCGCGTGATAACGAACTCCGTCGGTTTGTTCCAAGGCCTTAGCCATTTGGCGAGCGCGGCGTTGACGTTGTCTCTGATGAGCTCTTTTCGTCAGTGCCGGTAATTTTTGGTTCAATGACTCTTTAATTGGATAAGAGTCATTATGAGCAGAGAGGTTGTGAGTAGAATCCTCAGCAACAATCAAGCGAGAGTCTTCATCTGTGGTGTTCGACGGAGTCAAAAACTTGAAAACCTTCTTAGAAGATGAAATCTTCCTGCACTTGTGAGGCGAGGAAAACTTTTCAGATGAGGTTGATAAATACTCTCAAACTTCGTTTGGTCGAACTCGTACTCGACCGTTGATTCAATTGGGATCTTGATGATCGGCTGCGACACGACGGTTTTGGTACGAGACCGTTGGCTCCAACTGTGGTCGCCAGTTTGTTTTCGCCAAAAGTTGGGTTTGCTGTGGGATTCATTATATCTTCATTCGATTACAACAAATTCAAAGAAATAGTCTTTTTATAAGACCTCTTTTACACAACAAAGAGAAAATTACAACTCTTAAGAAAATAACACAGAAGTCGTTTATCGAATCCTGTTTTTGTGGGACTTTGCCTGTGCCGGGAGCACTTTAGCTCGTGGACCACCGAATCACAGATCGTGAAGAGGGGTTACTGATTCTTCCTTCGTTTATCGAAGTGAGAATTTGAAACGAAGATCTTATCAAAGTAAGATAGTCGTTCTTCTTAAGATCAAGTCAAAGCTCAAACTCAAGGAAAATCCAAGAACAAGTGTGCCTGCTCTCTCTGCTCTGAATTGCTCAGTAAAGTGCCCTCTCCTCTTCATCCCCCCTTGGAAAATCGATCTCAGGGGGTATTTATAACCCCTGGGGCAAATAGTGCTTCCGAGACAGTGTTTGCTATCTCGGCAGCCGAGATAGCAAAGACTATCTCAGGTTTCGAGACAGTAAACACCGTCTCAGGTTCCAAGACAGTAAATACTGTCTCAAAAATCCTCAACTGCCTGGTAGTTTTCTTGTAACTGCCTTCCCACGTTTTAAAACTCCGTTATTTTGGCAGTTATCAACGTGATTCTCGCCCATGACGTTTCCCACGTTCCTGAATAGTTGGTGACCATGTGTCGGCGGTTATAAAATAGTTTCTTGAACCTTTGAAAGCTGTCTCGCGTGCGAGACAGTAAACACTGTCTCGCATGGCGAGACAGTAAAGGCTGTCTCGCGGGCGAGACAGTAAAGGCTGTCTCGCGTGCGAGACAGTAAAGGATGTCTCGCGTGCGAGACAGTAAAGACTGTCTCGCATGGCGATACAGTAAAGACTGTCTCGCATGCGAGATAGTCTATACTTGTGTCCTTTTCTTTGATTTTTGGATAATCTCTGTTTCAGCTGTATTTGGATATCTTTCAGCATTTTTTGACGCCTACAGTTGTATTCATTCATTATTTTTCTTTTTGTGATTGAGAACCATTACTAGTTCATTGACTTATGGTCCTCATGCGTCATGAACAAGACACAGTGACATGTGTGGGTGCGTTGACTAAATTTGTGGGTGAACCAGAATTCTATTGTAGGTTATGTTAATTGACTTAGAATAACAAGAAGAGTTGGGATGGGAAAGTCATAGTTTATGTGATTAGATATGGTTGTTGATAAATCTTCCAGGTTCGCACCAGTGGTTAGTGTCACCATTGGGGTTGGTTTGTAGGGCCAAAGTGAATTGTGTACATCACTTTGGTCAGTGGTAATTTATTTCATCACCCGAGTTTTACTTGAGTTTGGACTAGGCAGAAAACGATTTGCATGTAGTTCTCTGGTCGCATGTGTAGCGGGATTGGATATACGTAAGGGATTTGTGAACAGTCAGTTATCCGGTAATATGAACGTTGACTCTATGTGAGATATGGACCAGTGACCTGTTATAGGATGACAAGTTGTATGACCTAGATTACTGGTTGATTTTCATATTCTTCTGATTGTTATACTCTAGTGGTGGATTGCATCTAGCTTATTAGTATTCCAGTTACATGTTTCTATTCATTATTATTGTTATTACTTTTGGTCATTTGATCGTTTGTATTTTTTGTGGGGTCTTGCCATGTGCCTCGAACGCTAACATACACCTATTTTCTCTGGTATACATCAGACTTAGAGGAAGGACATGTCCAGTATAGAGATGCCTCGCAGTCGGAGTGTATTCTAGATGGAGCAGAAGAGCAAGCTGGAGATTATTCATTTCTTTTCTATAGTTGTTGTTGGATATTAGATTACTTTTGTATACTTTCTCTTTCCGTTTGATCGACGTATTTTTATATCTCTTCAGCTTTTTGTTGGACTATTTTGTAATAAGGGTATGTTTGACCCAAACTTTGTGTTTCGGATGATATTCCATTTGTGATATGACTTTTTTTATTCTGAGTTGTTTAATATATTCTTGCTAATTGTGACCTGTGACTTCGCATTTTATATTGCTTGACGCTTAGTGTATTAGGTTGAGAAAAAAATATTTTTATTTATTCTCCTCAATCTAATACGTCGCGGGCTTGTTTACAATCGATTCCCCAGTATTTTAGGAAGCGAGGCGTGACAATCGGCACCCGAGGGTAGGAGTCTGGATAATGGTCTTCCCATCTGATTCCAACTTCTTAACCATAATAAATTCAGAGGCTAACTCCCGAAGGCCACTCTAAAGACAGCATACCATGCCCGACAAGAGGTTCAGAGGTCGCCCACAAGCCAGAAGAACAACTGGATATAATACTTCCACTGTAATAGCATTCATGGGCCTAGTTGGTACTGCACAACGTTTCCTCCAAAGTGTGAGAAAACTAGGAAACAAGGCCATGTCGGAAATTAGGATCTTGGCCTGATAGTGAAAACTTTCAAACATAGTGTATGCCGGGAAAACATCTTCCTCTACCTCACAAGTGTAGTGGGAGGTTACATCATTGGTACGCTCATGGATTTCTTCTAGTGTGCTGGCAGCCAAGTGAGTTACTTCTGTATCCTTATCATACAAGATACTCAACTCACTATCCTTATTTGACACCACTCGCTCGCTTATCGGTTGTCTGTGCACATATTTGGAAATGACACATTAACTCCCAATAAGTGTCATAGATTACCGGAGCACCATTTTTCAAAATTTCCAACTCTTTACTCCCAGGAACAAACTCTTTGTAGGGCAATTCTCTAAATGATAGCCTTGAGACCTCAAACATCTCACTGAGTGCAAAACCTAATTTACCAACAAGAGTGAAAAGGTGTCGGTATGAGGGTTGTAGAATTCTAGCATGGTGAAAAGGCCGCTGTAGTTCGGAGAAATCCCATATCAAGTAGCCAATTTTGGGGTTCTCAGATCAAAAATTCTAAGGGGCTCTTCAATTCCTCCAGAACAAAATTTACTATCCAAACCCACCATTAAGTCTCGCTTGAATGTACCCATGTCGGAGCTCTAAAGTCTTGGATGAAGAATTCTCCCTACACAGAGATAAATTTTTTGACGAATGTATTCACCATCTTAGCAGGCTCACCGACGGAATGTTCTTTTTTAACTGAACTAGATTTCAAAGTCAACTTGAAACCAGCTGGGTGAGCACCGCGATGAGTAATATGTCTAGTAGCGACACCACCTTGTTCCTGGACAAGTTCCCAATCCATAGATTGTGGAACAGAAGCACACCGATAATAAGAGATCTGCCACATCTGCTGCAGGTTTGGTAGAAAAAGGTGACGATCATTGACGATTCTCAGCCACTTGTAATTTTCGTTAAACATCTCCTTCAGGTCCATATCAATAGAATCTCCAAAAATAAAGGCTGGTTTCTTTAAAACCTTACGCACTACTATCTCAAACTTTGCTTCTGTAAACAAGGATCTGAGGGTTTTAGGAGAAGCCTGAGTGATGATTTTTTCCCTTTCTTTGTTCGTATCCTAGAATATTGGATACTCTAAACTAAAACTTAAAAGCGTATTTTCTTTGCACCTCCTGCATGACCAAAGTAAAGATTGAAGGAAAGAGGCTCATGGGAATAGCGCACTTCAAATGGAAAAGACGACCAGCTAGTACGAAACTAATGACAAGTCTAAAAAGGACTTAATTCAAAACGTAAGGTCTAGACCTGAATTGTAAACTCAAAACGTAGGGTCTAGACCCGCATTCTAAATTCTAAGTATAGGGTCCAGACCTGCGTTGTAAATTCAAAACATAGGGTCCAGACCCGCGTTCTAAATTCCAAACACAGGGTATAGCTGCGTTCTAAATTCCAAAGGCAGGGTCCAGACCTGTGTTGAAAATTCGAAACGCAGGGTCCAGACTCACATTCTAAAACATAAGGGTTAATCATGCATCCTAAATTAAGAAACACTGAGGGTGACCTCTGTGTTTTAATGGCGGAATGTGAGTTTTCACTCAACGTTAATGGTGTAGAACTTGTCGAAACAAGTTATAATCGTCCAAACTTACTATTAACTGAGGGAACCTGTGGCGGCGGCACGGTCGCCTGGGCACTACCAGCGGCCTTGGCTGACAATGCACCCTGAGCAAGGGTGATCTTCGATTTAGAAGCGGTTCTCTTCTTAGGAGTCATTCCAACCCTATTGAAGAAGATGAATAGGATTCGTTAGAGATTGAAATGAAAAAATTCCTTAGGTTCGCTAGAGAAGATGACCAATATTCCATGGAGAAGAAAATGAAAATCTTCGTGACATTCACCGGAGAAGAATAGGAAAGTCGAATGACTTTTGATTTGACCCTGACGATCTATTTATAGATAGCAGTGAGTTGTCAAATCAGGACGAGATTTGAGAAGATAATCCAGTCCAAACGCAATCTTTGCATTCACATTGAGTCGGTTGAACTCCCAGACGCCTATTGCTGTGTCTCAGAATCCTAAACGCTGGACTTCCTCCTGCATCTCGACTCCAAAAACACAAGGTTTCCTCCTACGTTTCAACTCCAAAAACATAGGGCTTCCTCCTGCGTTTCAACTCTAAAAATGTAGGTTCTACTTATGCGCTAATTCACCATAACTAATAGGGCTATTATACATATTCAGATACTTGGAGAGAAGTTAGCAATGGACATCAAGGTGACGAAAGCCAAGAAGAAACTTATTTACAACAAGAAGCTATGCAGCCTCTTGGATGAGTACAGACAGGCTATAATTGATGTCGCTGACAATATTGAGCTCGATCCCTCGCGCGACTCATCCTTTCTTCTAGGTGCTTAACATACCCACTAAGATTAATAAGGGTATTGTTGAAATCATTACCCCAGTTGTGATCAAGAAAGGAGACAAACTGAGTTCCTCTGAGGCTTCCCTCCTTGCCAAACTTGGGATAAGGTCCTTCTTATACGGGCTTGTGGTTCTCTTTGTCTATAACAATGGATCTGTCTTCAGCCTAGAGGTGCTCGACCTCACTGAGAATGACCTCGTTGATAAGTTTGTAGCTGGTGTTTCTATGGTTGCTTCACTGTCCTTGGCTCTCTCTTACCCAACTCTTGCAGCTGCGCCTTGGGTGTTCATCAATGCCTATAAAGACCATTTTAGCCAAATTCGAGTTGTGTGTTGGGTGTTTATCAATTCCTAAAAGGATCATTTTAGCCAAATTTGAGCTGCGCGTTAGGTGTTCATCAATTCCTACAATGATCATTTTGGTCAAATTTGAGTTGTGTCTCACATATTCATCGGAGTCTACGTATTCAATATCATAACAGGTTGTTATTAATAACGCCAAAATCCATGCCTCACATGCATGGGGGATTTTGTCTCGATCCCTAATTAAAGACAAGCCGACGCCTAACACGCGTCACCGGTTAGTATTTTCCCCGTGAAAATATCAAAGCCTATGTATTCAATATCATAGCACCAAACCTAAAAGAGTTTATTCTTTTAGCACAACATTACACGTGGAACGGACTTAGACAATTTACATGCTAGCCCTATTTCAAATAAAAATTGGTAAAGGCACATCAAATCCGTTGATGGCTGAGGATTTGTCAAAAATCCTATTACGTTGCAGGTCACCATCATACGAGTCTTGTGCAACAAAATTCTACAATCAGATTCATGATACTTTCAAAATAGGTATAATGAACCATCATTCAACAACAGATCTCAAACCAATTTGGGATCCAAAGTATTCCAAAAATTCGTTCCAGTCAACCGAAAACTTTCAAAAACTTTGGAGGGGTTCTGTAGACTATCTAAAAATTACTGCAGATAATTAATCCCCATCAAACACCAATAATGGAAGTTATAATCTGATGACTTCCGCATCAACAACTCGATGATGAAGGCTACAATCAAATGACTTTCACATCAACAAATGAAAGCTACAATTAGAAGATTTTAACTAGATCAAGAAAGTTACAATTCGACGACTTTTACAACAACTGATGAAAACTCTGATTCAACAGTCTTCACAATTAACAGTGACAGTTACAATCTGACGACCTTACATTTTAAGGAGCTAAAGCAAAGATTACAAAATAATGATATTTGTAACGCTTTGACAGAAGAGATTACAAGTCAATGATTTCTTCAGTCCAAGACGCAGAGCTCATCCCTGCATCCCAGAAATGAAACCAAATGGCCACGTTCCAGAGTCAAAGCAACGCAACCCACAATTAGCTGCAAACGCAGCTCACAATCAGCTGCAAATGCAGATCACAATCAGTTGCAAATGCAGCTCAAAATCAGCTGTAAACACAGCTCATAATCAGCTACAAACGCAGCTCACATTTAGCTCCAAACGCAGCTTACAATCAGCTACAAACGCAGCTCACGTTCAGCCACCAACGCAGCTTCTAAACGCTGCCAATGCAACTTCCAATAGTCGCAAACGTAGCTTCTAAACGCTACCAACGTAGTTTCCCATAGCCGCAAACAAAGCTTCTAATTGATGCCAACGTAGTTTTTAAAAAGCTGCCAACATAGCTTCTAACTGCTGCCAACGCAGTTTCTAAAAGCTACCAACACAGCTTCCAAACTGCTGCCAATGCATCTTTTAAATGTTGTGTTTAAATGTAGAATTCATGCCAGAACGCGAGTTCTGTGTTTAACTTGTTCAAACACGAGCTGAACGGTTTTAAAACCGTTTTCCATGATTTAAGGGGATCACTCCCCTACTTAGGAGAGATTTTAGGGGTCAGTTATACCCTTTAATCCCCTATAAATTGCTAAAAATAAGCTTAAATAGGTTCTTTTTTGGGCAGATCATAAAAGAACTTGAATTTTAGGAGATCGGTATTCATCCCTGAAGCATTCTTCAGCAACAGAAACTCTTCGAGTTTTTGTACTTAGCTTATAAACCAATTTTCTGTTTAAATTAACTCTTTTACAGAGTTTCAAACTCGCTCTGAGTTATTAAACTTGTTAAGAGTTATGTTTAAACTTGCCACGCAAGTTCTCCTCGACATCAATCAAGAGGAATGAACCGTGTTCCACGTTGTGAAATGTTCGGATCGTAAACAAAAAGCAAACTCGACGCAAGCATTCGAGGGAGACATTCCATCGACACCAAGAAGAACCCAGTTTTAAACAAAGAGAAAGATCTCCGTCGATCTTTCTCTCTTTATAAATTAGGAAACCGATACAAGAAGATTGTAATTTCTTTTTCTAAGTTTGTTAGAAAAAAATTATATTGAGATAATTGTAATAAATTCTTTTTCTAAGTCTGTTAGAGAGAATAATACAAATTCATTTTCTCATTTTCTTCTTCAATTTTTCCACCAAACACTTTCTTTAAGAATAAAATTTTCATTAACAATGATATCAAACTTAGATGCTAGTGTCTCATGATCGGATTTCAAATTTACATACTTTCTTTTAAAATCTATAAAATTATGATGCAACTTTTTATAGGCATGCATTAATCTATCATAAGCACAAGCGAGTTCATCAATAGATAAAACATCATTGGAATTGGACTCGCATACCTCACTAGGGCTATCGCCTAGTGGTTGTGTGCATGATGAAGCTCCAGTGTCACTTGAAGTGGAATCTGCCAAACCATGTCGGATCTTCTCCAAGTTTTCTTGATGTGCTTCTATAAATATCCATAATTTATAAGCACTATCAAAATGAGTAAGTTTGTTAGATATAGATGAATTAAAGACATTAAGCAAAAACTCTAACAAGAGCTAAGTCATTGTAAACATTCTTTTATCATTATTGCTCAACTTGGATTTCTCCAATGTGGGTACAAGATAAGCATGATCAATTATTTTCCATAAATCAAAATATTTAGATCTAATAAATAGTTTAAATTTAACACACCATTGAGCATAAGGAAAATTATTGAATTTTGGAGCAATATTAATATCATAGCCTAAACTATGTGCACCATGCATATCCATGATAAATATGCAAGCAAAAAAATAACAAAACTAGATTAGCAAAATATAAAAATTTGGACCTTTGACTCTAAGTGATTAAGCCATAAATCAAGAGCACCAAACTCTAATACTAAATAAAAGTACTTTAAAGGGGGATGAATATGGTAATTACTAATCTAATCAGATATTAATGTCAAATAAAAACTTATTAACTAATTTCCTAGCAATTTATGATATGCAACAAGATAAGTGTAAGGATATGTAATTAAAGCCCGTTAGTCGACTGATGCACCATCAGTCGAGTGATGAGCTGCTTCGGTCGACTGATGGGGATCAGTCGAATGAGAAGAAATAATTGATACTTTTAGCAAGTTTTTTCAGGCGACTGATGAACCTTGTCAGTCGACTGAAAATATGCACAAGACAGTTTGCATAGCAAAATTAATTTTCAAAGAGCTTTTAAAAATAGAAAATAAATTCTAAAAATTATAAAATTTGGGGAAATGTTTATAAACATGAAAATAGACATATTATAAAAAATTAAAATATCATTTCTCGTTTGTGAAAACTCATCATTTTACAAAATCTCAAAAATACGTGTTCGTTAAAACACTTGATTTTGACAAAATGACTTAAACCAAGTTTTGAAATCTTTTGAATGGTTTTATAGACTTAGGAAAAGATGTAAACTAGGGTTATTTAGTCCATAGTCCATAAACCAAGAACACAATATTTTCTCAAAAATACACATATATTATGATAAAAATAAGAAATACGTGTGTGTATAAAATTGAGCTTAAATTATTATCACATAAAATATAACTCCTAAACTAATATACCCAAGTTGATTGTGTATGAAGCTTGTTCTTGAATCGTTGACTTGAATTGAGTTGGATTCATTTTAGATATCGTCGTTGCGCAAATCCTTTCAACCTGGATACATGTCTGGAAAAGAATACATAGTTATAAATTGTTTGTTAATCATCAAAACTAGATTAGATAGTAGGCTCATAAACATGA
>BQKN01063509.1:152947-166887 GCA_022839385.1 Asparagus kiusianus
ATATATATATTCCTCTAGCTTTTAGACGATGTGTTATTATTGGAGAGGGATGTTGAACAGAGTATCAGCTTTGTCTGGTATTGCTATGAATGGCTGTTACCCTATGTAATCTTCGTATCTAATATAAAAGGACTCGGTAATAGAGTTTTGACTAGTGCTTGAACGTTTCTTGATTAGTTACTGTGTTTCCCAGTAGGGCAGCTTTTTTTTCTTTTTTTTTTTTCTTTTTTTTTGGGTCAGTAACTAAGAACCTCATCAATCCAAAATCAGGAGACACATCATTACCTAAGGCATACCTGTGTAGTTACACTTGAGCTAGCACTCTCTCCTATATCACAAAATCTCACCAAGAATCAGCTGATGAATAACAAGTGAAACCTGCACAAAACTGCCAGGTTTGCCAAATTAGAGACAACCTCCAAGCTTATATACCTGGGCACTCTCAGTACAATATAACGTGTTCCTTTGCCGCAGAAAAACAAAATACCAGAAAGCAAGGGAAACAACTAAATCCCCAAATTCAAATAAGCCAGAACTAATCTGAAATCATGACAATGTCTTAATAAACATATATATGTAAGATAAAACAATACATATCAAAAGAAATATTTTTTCCAAATCTGAAACCTGGTAGTAGTGCTGTTGGGCAATATAGATATGAGATCTTGATGTACCTTTCAATAGCCTTAGTACTTCTCAATACCTTCATATGCAGCAGGGGCGCACAACTGTATCCGTATATGTGAAAATATCCATACCCGTATCTGTTGCAGCGGTTCGATCAGTGTGACCTACGCCCACGGACGAGAACAACAGAGAAATTCATTAATCACAAAAGAGAAGATTATAAAGAAAATCACTCTCTAACCTCACCGGAGAATCACACAAAGAAAAAAAATTAATTTTCTATATAAATTAATTCTTTCTATCTCTCTCTTCTCTAAAACTCCTCTCTGTCCCGATGCCATTTCCTCATACTTCACAACTCTTTTTATAGGCAAATGAGGGAGACAACTTGGTTGGTGAAACATAGGAGCTAAGGTTGAGCTAGGCTTACGAGAGTTGCAAATTTTGACTAAGTGGTGCCGCAAGATTAGAAGGCCATCTTTGTAGAGTTATTCAAGTCACTCTCACAAATCTTCACCTTGACTTGAATTTGATAATTCTTCTTTTCACTCTTGTTGTTTTAAGAAAAGCCCCTTATGGGTTTAACCTCCACTTTGTTGAACTCCAAGTAATTCAAGACAATGCTCGAACTTACGCGAAGGTACAGGCTTCGTCATCATATCCGCTGGATTATTTGAAGTACCAATTTTTTTAATCTTGATGACTTTAATTTCTCTGATAAAATGATACATGATATCTATATGTTTAGTTCTTTCATGATACATCTGATTCTTCGTCAAATGTATAGCACTCTGGCTATCACAAAATACTGTAGAAATACCTTGATGTAAGCCGAGATCTTCAACCAAATAGCTTCTTTCACTACTTCTGTCACTGCCATATACTTTGCCTCTGTGGTAGACAAAGCAATTGTCGACTGTAGAGTCGCCTTCCAACTAATGTCACTACCTGAAAGAGTGAATATATAACCTGTTAGGGATCGTCTCTTATTCAAATCACCCACATAATCTGAATTAGAATAGCTAAGTATTCTGCAATCTGAGTTTATATTTCTGCCAAAATATAAACCGATATTAGCTGATCCTCTCAAATACCTAAGTACCCATTTCACAGTCTGCCAATGGACCTTTCCAGGTTAATCCATATACCGACTTACAACACTGACTGCATGTGAAATATCTGAACGAGTGCAGACCATAGCATACATAATGCTTTCAACTGCACTTGCATAAGCAATATAAGACATGTACTACTTCTCCTCCTCAGTCTAAGGTGATAAATCTGCTAAAAAAGAAAATGAGCATCAAGCGGATTTTTCACAGGCTTAGCATCAAGCACGCCAAATCTCTCCAACATCTTCTTGATGTATTTCTCCTGAGATAGGAATAAACTTCCTTCTCACCTGTTCATGTGGATCTCCATCCCCAAAATCTTCTTTGCTGCTCCCAATTTCTTCATCTCAAACTCATGTTTGAGTTGAGATTTTAACTCGTTGGTTTCTGACATATGTTTAGATGCAACCAACATGTCATCAACATACCAAAGAAAATACACAAAAGAACCATCATTCAGCTTTTTATGATAAACACAACTATCATATTTACTCCTAGAGTAACCATCTTCAAACATAAAAGTATCAAATATCAAATATCACTGTCTCCGAGACTTTTTCAAGCCATAAACAGATTTCTTCAACCTACATACATGATCTTCTTTACCTTCAATAATAAACCCCTCTGGCTGATGCATAAAGATCTGCTCTTCATGCTAGCCATGTAAAAAGCTATCTTCACATCAAGTTGCTCAAGCTCCAAATTAAAATGAGCAACCATAGCAAGAAACACGCGGATTGAGGTGTATTTTATAAGTGGAGAGAATACTTCATTAAAGTCTATACCTTCGGTCTGACTATAGCCTTTAGCTACCAAATATGTCTTGTATCTTACAGAATCTGTATCTAGAGTTTCTTCTTTCTTCTTGAACACCTATTTACAACCAACTATCTTCTGTCCCGTTAGTGGCTTCACTAACTCCCATGTATGGTTCTTGTGAAGAGGCTTCATCTTTTCAGTCATCGCAACAGTGCAATTTGCAGCCTCATTGCCACTAATAGCCTCCTTATAGATAGAAGGCTATGGAATCTCAATCGACACTGCTATACTCAAAGCATAAGCAAGCATGTATGCATAACATTGAGGAGGTCAGATTTGCCTTTTTGTTCTCCGGTGGCAATATTATACTATTGCTCTTGTGGTGTATCATCATCTGAAGCTGAACCTTTCCTATTGTCAACTGGTTCAACATGAGTGCCCTCAAACATCCTCTTTGAAGTTGAGCTCTCTAGCTCCACCTGCTGCTAAACTCATTTTCAGTACCTATAGTATCAATAATAAAATCCTTTCTCGGATGAAGCATGAATTTCTCATCAAAAGTAACATCCCTACTAATAACAAACTTAGGTGATTTAGGATCAAAACATAATAATCTACATCCCTTCACCCCCGTGGCATATTCTAATAAGATAGCTTTCTTTGCTTTGGGTTCATGCTTTCCATCTTTAACGTGAAAATAAGCAGAGCAACCAAATACTCTTAAATGAGAGTAATTAGCAGGGGCACCAGACCATACCTTTTCTGGAGTCTTAAAATTAATTGCTGTAGAAGGAGATTTTTTTTATCAAATAGCAAGTTGTATTGACTGTCTCGAACCAAAAGTCTTTTGACAAACCGACATTAGAGAGCATGCACTGAGCTCTCTCTAAAAGTGTTCTATTCATTCTTTCCGCAACTCCATTTTGCTGTGGTGTATGACGAACTATACGATAATGCACAATACCTTCATTCTTGCAGAATTAGTCAAACTATGCGGAACAAAAGTCCATCCTATTATCGGTTCTGAGGCGCTTCACTTTCTTTCCTATTTGCTTCTCAATCATAACCTTTCATTGCTTGAAGGTTACAAACACATCACTCTTATGCTTCAAAGGATACATGACGCAACGCGGAAGTGATAACCTCGGAATCCACCCAGGGTGTTTTCTAAATCCACGAAGAACTTCGAATCCACGAAGAACTTCGAATCCACGAAGAAAATATTGAAAAAGAGAAATTTTATTGATAAAAAATTATTATTCTCCCTTTGGGGTTACATGACTCTTCTTATATAGAAAAACAAATAAGACTCCTAGTAAGATTAGAATTACAAAAAAATAGAAAGTATCAAATTCTATCCTAAAAAAGACTCCCTATAATAGAATAAACAAATCATGAATCAAAATTGAATTGAGCTTTGCTACAGGGACCCAAAATATGGGACCAATAGGGGGGACAAGTGAAGTGTCCTCCTCCTATTGGATAATGAGTTGGTCATCATTAATGATGACCAACTCATTATCCAATAGGAGGGGGACACTTCACTTGTCCCCCCTATTGGTCCCATATTTTGGGTCCTTAAGGAATTTTTCAATTGAATTTGTTTCCTAATCTAATTTGACTCTAAAATTAAATTTATTTCCTAATCTATATTTCCTAATCTAAATAGACTCTAACTCAGATTAAGTGTCCTACATCAGTCTCCCCTTGTTAAAAGAAGCTCGACTCCGATCTTATATTTGTTAGAATAGTAGCTTCATTGATAAATAATTTTCTTCTCTTGCAATGATCAGCATCCGTCTTGTATTTAGTATTGATTTTCTCCATTTGTTCTTTTACCTCCTCTGTTAGGACTTCTTTTGTATGAAACTTTTGTATGAATCTTTTCCATGATAAGTGTATGTAACTGACAGCATGTGACTCTGTAGTTGACATGAAAAACTCCTCCAAATATTTTCTTTGTTGCTTCCCATATTCTAGTGTCGACGGTATCATCTCACCATTGTTAAAATTATTAATGATTATTGCTTCAAAAAAATAATTTTCTTCCTCACATTCCATACACAATTCTTTCATCTCCTTTATCTCAAGCTCTCCACCAAGCAATGCACACATACCATCAATTGTCTTATTCTCTATTTTATCTTTCTCCTCCATCGGGACAATATCAATATGTGTAACATCACTCACAATATCATGTAGAATATTCATCTTCATTAACATATTATCATCATCAATATCAGGAACCTCATGATGAATATTGATGGTGGCAAAATCTTCCTTTCCGGGGGTGAGCGTCTTGTTGTTTGCCACTAGAAAAGCATTCTCCTTAGCAATCTCTATCTTAAATGCATTTGGTTCTAGGATTGGCATAATTGAAGAAGTCTTTATCGGTTCTTCCTCGGTGCTCTTCACAAATCCAGACTCTTTCTCAAAGATGAATTGAGGTTTCTTAATTTTCTCATAATCATAACTAGTTTGATAACTCTCTAAAAACATCCATGATAAAGGTCGTATGTCATTCTGCTCAAGTTCTTGCTCCACCTTCTTCGTTAGACGAACCGTAGCGGCTAAGGTAAAAGAATCTTTTAAAGATACCTGATATTTCTTGTAGTTAGAAGGTAAGAAATGGTCTCTCAATAATTTCTTCATCTTTTCCCACCTTTTGACCTTCGGCTTTTCTTGACAAGATCGATTCAAACAAACAGATTCCCACTAAGCTAAAGCTCCCCCTTTGAGTAGATAGGCCACTAATTTTACCTTACGCTCTTCTGGGATCTCCATATACTCAAAGAACCTCTCTATTTCTGCAATCCAGTCGAGGAATTCTTCGATATGAAGTTGCCCGTTGAAAGATGGCAGATCCATCTTTATCTTGAAACCTCCAGCGTCATAATTTTGCCTTCGTCGACAGTCTCTGTGATAAACACCACGGTGTGGGGATACATAGTTATTTTCCTCGTTGTCGGATTCATCATATGGAGTCGGTGGAGTCGGATCACGTCGTTGGCGACCATCAACGCGATTTTGATCTCCCGTCGTGTTCAGATGCTCAACTACCAACGCAAGTCGCTCCATGACAGTCTTCATCTGATTAACATCGGTCTTCAGCACGTCGAACTTAGTTCGAGAAATAGGGGCTCCATCACCTGCCATCGGATCAGAGGAACAATGCTCTGATACCAATTAACACAGCGCGGAAGTGATAACCTCGGAATTCACCACGGATGTTCTCTGAATCTATAAAGAACAATCTTTGAATCCACGAAGAACTTTGAATCCACGAAGAAAATATTGTAAACGAGAAATTTTATTGATGAAAAGTTCTTATTCTCCCTTTGGGGTTACATGACTCTTCTTATATAGAAAAACAAATAAGACTCCTAGTAAGACTAGAATTACAAAGAAATAGAAAGTATCAAATTCTATCCTAAAAAGGACTCCCTATAATAGAGGAAACAAATCATAAATCAAAATTGAATTTGTTCCCTAATCTAATTTGACTCTAAAATTGGATTTATTTCCTAATCTAAATAGACTCCAACTCAGATTAAGCGTCCTACATCAATACACCCAAACTTTTCTGAAATAAGCATCAATCGGTGTTAGCAGAAATCAAGCGCCACCTTTCGATGGAACCTGAGAGGGACCCCAAATATCTGAATGAATATAATCTAAAGTAGCATTGGTTATGTGGACATCGGTGTAGGCGTCAAAATTTGTCTATAGGTTCTCACACGCAGCTCGAAATGAAAAAAAGATAATGAACGTTGATGTCCAAGTCAAAGAAGTTCATTTGATGCCAAAAGGAAGCAAAGGAACATGCGAAGGAAAGCGCGAAATGATGAATCAGTAAAACAAAGAAGCTCAAAAATCAATAAAATAGCAGAACGAAACACCGCCAATGTGTCTTACCTGCGAGACACTTCAAAGTGTCTCATCTGTGAGACACTTTAATGTGTCTCATATGTGAGACACTTTAAGGTGTCTTGCTAGCGAGACACAATGATGTGTCTCGCACACACATGTTGTCTCGCCCGGTCAGTCTCCCGATGACGCATTTTTTGATAAGTTTCTCGTGATTCGTTCATTCCAACGGCCTCTTAACTGCCTTTGGTTATCCCTGAACATGGTGAAGTTGTTATAACGGAAGATAAGGCCAAATCACGAAATCTTATTCGTGAACATAGCTTTCAAGCACTATAAATACCCCCCTTCGTGCATTCGTGAAGGGTATTGACGGTTGACTGACGAATGTGCGAGAGAACCCATGTTTTCCAGAGCAGAGCCACGATTTAGAGAGAAAGAGAGAGAGAGAGAGAGAGAGAGAGAGAGAGAGAGAGAGAGAGAGGTGAGGTCTTGGCTATTTTCTGAACATAAAGGAAGAATTTCGAGAGATCCATAACCTTTCACCCGTTTCCTTGAGATTAGACCCTGTTTTGATCTTGAGAAGAGTGGTAATCTCAATTGAAACAAAGAACACTGAGCCTTCTTTTAGAACAACTCAATCTATTGTACGGTAGTTCATAGATCAAAGCGTCCTCGGTACAGGTAAAGATCCCTTGTAAGCACAGATTGATAAACGATCTCTCCATGTATTTCTAGGAGATCTCATTAGTTTTTTTCGTTGTAACAAGAGAACTTATAAAAATATTAACCCTCTTGAATCTGTAATTGATAAACAATTATAATGGATTCAACAATAAAAATGATTTCCGACGCAAACAACCAGTACTAAAGGAGACTACGGTGTTTGCCGAAAATACAATGCTCACAAAAGTCTAGGTTACTAGTTTTCTGACCATAAAAGAGACCTTGTTTCCTCAATACATCTAGTCTTCTCTCATTCATATGCCCTAATCACATATACCACAAACATGTGGTGTCAGAATCTGAATACTCTGAGGATGATATTGCTGCAGCACCTGTCATTGTGCTGCCTTCAAGGACATAGAGAGTATTTACCTTTTTTTCCTTTCATCACAATAAGAGAGCCTGTACTAACTCTCAAAACTCCACCTTCAGCCAAAAACATAAAATTATTTGAGTCAATGGTGCCTAAAGAAATGATGTTCTTCTTTAACTTTGGTGTATGTCGGACATTGCTCAATGTTCTAACAATACCATTATGGGTTCTAATCTTAATTGATCTGATACTAATAGTCTCGCAAGAAATGTTATTTTCTAATAACATATTCCCACCATCGATAGACTGATATGTGACAAATCAACCCTTATGTGAACACATATGGTAGGAACAACCCGAATCAAGAACCCACTCATCTTGTGAATGAGTATTAACACTAAATTAAAGAACTTCATGTGAACTAAAAGACTCTTCAGTTATAGTGGCAATTGAAGATTTTACCTCCCCAGACTTCGACTGTGAATTATCCTTTGCTTTGAGCACTAGACAATTAGGTTTTATATGTCCATACTTGTGACAGTAATAATATTCAACATTTTTTTCTTGGCATGGACTTTGATCTAGACATATTTATAGATTTGCCTCTACCACCAACACCTTTTTTAGGATGACCACGAGCTAATAAGCTTTCAGCTTGATTCTCTCCTCCTATGATAGATAATTTCTGCCTTAACTCTTTTGAATGTAAGGCTGATTTAACATCCTCCAAAGAAAGTGTATCTCTACTGTATAGCATGCTATTAACAAAATTTTCATAGTAATGAGGTAATGAACATAAAAAAATAAGGGCTTGATCTTATTCATCAATTTTAATATCAATATTCTTTAAATCCATAAGAATAGGGTTAAGTTCATCTAAATGGTCTTTAATCCGCATACCTTCCTTCATGCGAATAGTGAAGAGACGTTGCTTCAAGTAGAGCTTGTTCGTTAGAGATTTTGTCATGTACAAGCTCTCCAACTTGAGCCACAGGCTGACGGTGGTATCTTCATTAGAAACCTCCCGCAGGACCTCATCGGTCAAACAGAGTTGAATGGCATTATGCGCTTTCATCTCCAGCTCTTCTTTCTCATCATCAGGCATAGATTTTAGCAACTTATCCTTTCCAGAAAAGACTTTAAACAGTTCTTGTTGTACTAGGAGAGATCTCATTTTACTCATCACCAGTAATCATACTTGTGATCAATAATCGTACTTGTGAATAGTAATAGTACTTATGAATAGTGTCATACTCATGAATAGTGTCTAGTGCCTTTAAAAAGTATATGATAATCTAACTTATTTTCTGATGAGGATGATCCACTTTTAGTGGCAGCCACAGAGCATACGATAAGCAGATTTACGCACTCTAAGCCAGGCTCTGATACCAATTTGTTGTAGCGGGTGGCTTCATAGACACATGTCTATACAAAAGTGGATAATAACAACACTGAATAAACACAGTGAAGACAAAGAGAACAACACATAAGGATTTAACGTGGTTCGGTCAGTGTGACCTACGTTCATAAGCGAGAACAGCAGAGAAATTCACTAATCGCAAAAAAAATTACAAATAAAATCACTCTCTAACCTCACCAGAGAATCACACATAGAAAGAAATTAATTTTATATATAAATTAATTCTTTCTATCTCTCTTTTCTCTAAAACTCCTCTCTATCCCGATGTCATTTCCTTATACTTCACAATTCTTTTTATAGACAAATAAGGGAGACAACTTGGTAGGTGAAACAGAGGAGCTAAGGTTGAGCTAGGCTTAAGAGAGTTGCAAAAATGGACGAAGTGCTGCCGCAAGATTAGAAGGCTGCCTTTGTTGACTTATTCAAGTCACTTTCACGGTATCCTCAGGATACGAATATGGTAATTAAAATATATAATCCATATGATATGATTACGGATATAGTTATATAGTGAAATATTCAGACCCGTATCTGAATATATGTTGATCATACAACTATAGTTGTTTTAATACTTAGATTAATGGTTTTGAGACTAGTTTTAATAATCAAGATATCTAATCTTAGCTTTTCAAATAAAGTAAGCACGTTAATGAACTCTCTTGGTCATAGAAACTATTTTTTAATTTATCCTTTATTATCCGGTTATCTCATATCCGTTTGTATTTGCACATATATTCGCATATATTCGTATTTATATTTGTATCCATATCCAGTTTCAATAGATACGGATACGAGTTTTCCTTACCGAGTCATTTTCATATCCGTATCCGCATCCGTGATTGATAAGCAGATATGAATCTAGTAAGTGTCATATCCGAGCCGTGTCCAAACCACAAGTATCCCTAATATGAAGCCAACAGTTCCTCAAGGCAGCCATTTTCACTCTTTCATTATAAGAGCCTCCATTCCAATTTAAGGTGCACTACTACATCAAGTGACACTCCACAGATCTCCATATTCTAAATCCCAACCACTTCGTCACATCATTCCATGCAAGATTTGCTGCTAGCTATCACAAGATTTGCAACCTGTCTTGAATCAAAAGCACTTGCTGAAGTGCAAGCCACAATATATAAGCATGCTGTGGGATACTTTATCTTCCCCACATGGTATGCACCAAGGTACATGAGGAGTGTCAGTAAACGAATATTCATAAGCTCTAGATATAATGTCTCTCCCCAGACACCTAGTTGTGAAGGCATCACACGGACAACATAACCTTGATATCACATAAAAGAATTGCCATTTCCCTTTTATTGACCATCCTTCCATACAAGAAGAAAGCAAGAGGCTTTTATAATAAATCTAGACAACTTAAGCCTCAATAGAAAAGTCTTTTAAAATCTGGAAATAGAATATCCTAACTAACTTGAAAAATTATCTTTATCTCTAACAACTCAAAACTAATAATAAAACTCTAATCAAATCTTTTGTAGGATTTTGATCATTAGCTGTTCTGCATCAGTTTTCATATACCAAATAAGCATACAAAATCTCGTTCCATGTATCTGGGACGCCAGGCAAACACCAATGGATACAGTCAGCGTAAATATCCGGCTGGGACTTCTCCTTGCTTGTCAACAACTTCCCTCTTCTCTCTGTATAAACAGACGTATGCCCATCTTTCCTGTACTCAGACAACTGTGTAATGTTGAGAAGTGTCACCTTCGCCTTCATTCCTTGCAATGTATCATTCAATATCCCTGCTATCTCAAGACTTGATCCTGCGCCCCAAAACGGTCTTTGTATTGGATATGTTTCGTTGAAGCAGTTCTCTTTGCTTCCTGGTCTCCATTCCCAGCTCCTGTTTATTGCTGCTTAAGTTTTCAATATGGATAAAGGGTATATTGACAGAGTATTTATGAGTAAATTATCCAATTACCAAAGATGTGTTGGTGATAAACTCATGAAGAAAGCTTTCTGGATTTGGGGGTTGAATGTGGATTCAAGCCAATTAGCCCATGTCTTTAGTGCCAATTTGTAGGCGTCAAATATATTGTACTCTTTTACGTCAGAAGATCCAATCCTGAAAGATATTTGAAAGTTAATAATTATTCTCTTAAATCTAACAGTAGTATAGAAAAAAAATTGTTAGAGGAAGCGGGAGACAGGGGATTAATGTAACTAACGTTGCATTAATGAGAGGCTTGTACATCCACCACACGTAGCTCTCAAACACCAAGACGTCTACTCCTTCCCACTTCTTGCTATGCTTGTCGACTGAATCCAACCTCACTTGCCTCTTCTGCACAGTGTGTTTTGTGGCGTGATCGCTGTTGGACTCAACAATGAAAGGAGCCCAATAGAACTCAACTGTGGCATTGTAATCCTGAATGAGAATTCAAAGTAAATGGCTTCAATTAAGCACATTGTGTAAAAAAAATTGAAGTAGAGAATTCAAACTAGAAAACAATTTCATCTCCCAAGCCAAAATTTTTAGACAAAAGACATAAGTGGACTAATGCCTTGCGTGTAACCAAGTAAGTGAAAACATCCTCGACAATTTATAGAAAAGCCTGAGAAAAACAATTGCAAGATCAAGTGTTAAGCTGTAATAATTAAGTCTGGATCAAATATTAAACATTACTAATACAATTGTTATATAACTATTTCAATTGATACGTGTGAGCTAAAAATATATATGAATTTTTAAAAAATATATTCTTTCATAAAAGCATCCTACCTCCACAAAAAATATTCTTCTAGGAGGATCCTTGTACACGGACTTCCTCCTATCCGGCACCACAGATTGAAGAAGGCAAACCATGGACTCCCACTGAGTTCTCTGAAGAGAGTCCCCAATAAACATTAGCCTTTTATTCCTCAAACTCCTTAATAGCATCAAAGCATCAAACCTACCACAAAATGTCAAACCAATAACTACCTTTTAGCCTCGCACAACTCTTTGCAAAAAGGATAGATAAAAGTAGTTAAGTTTCACAAAAAACACCATTTAAGGTTGTCCTAGTTTAAGATTATTGGGTTATCCATGAATTTCAGCGCTAAAAAGATAAAAAGAAGAAAGAAGAAAGGAGGTCTAAACAGCAGCAAAACAACAAAAAAGAAGCTACAAACAGCCCCCGGAATTTAGCCTGGCGCTGCCGGCAGTCATTGGCCGGAGTCGCTGCTGGCGGTTCTTGGTCCGAACTGGGTTAAAACCCAATTTGGGTTAGTTTAGGACTGGTTTCTTTAGGAACTCTTTTGTATTCGGGATTCTACCCTATAAATCAGGTTGTTCCTAAGATCTAGGGTGAATGAGAGCCAAAGTAACTTGTATGTTCTTAATCAGAATGAAAGTAGGAAAATACTATGGGAAGAGCTTCAAGCTTTTTAAAAGGAATGTTAATGGCCTATGGCTGGTAGGAGGGGATTTTAATACTGTTATCAACAATGAAGAAAAGATTGATGGTACACCAATAACTGATTCTGAACACTGAAGACTTACAGAATTTTATTAGTGCAATCCAACTAAGGTATATTAAGTCAATAGGATGTTTTTTCACTTGGAATAACAAGCAAGAGGCAGACTCAAGAGTTTGGTGTAGACTGGATAGAGTATTGGTGAATGAGGATTGGATACAACATTATACTTCTAGTCAGGTGGAGTTCTTGATACCTTCTTGTTCTTATCATTCACCAGCCCTACTAATAGTAGGGGATGAGAAGTTTGAGGGGAAAAAGTCATTCAAGTTCTTTGATATGTGGACAAAACACCCTAATTTTATATTTGTGGTGCAATCAGTCTGGGGCCAAAGTATCAATGGATACAAGATGTATAGATTTCACTACAAGCCCAAGAAACTTAAACCTGCTCTAAGGGGGTTAAATAAGAAACAATTCATGAACATCAGTGAACAAGTAGCAAGAGCAAAAGCTGAATTGTGTGACATTCAAACACAGCTGAATAATAATCTCTTTGACAAGGGAGAAAGAATGTGTCAAGAAATAATCCAATCTGGTGGAGTGTGAATGCTCTTTCTATAGGCAAAAGGCAAATATTAATTGGGGACTACATGGTAATAAGGGCACTCAATTTTTTCACTCCATTATGAAAGTAAAGAGGCATCAAAACATAGTATTATCCATTAATTCTAAGAATGGGTCTAGGATAACTGATATGCCTAGAATCATTAATGAATTTATTGAATACTACAAAAAGCTCCTTTGTTCTACAAGTACCACTTTAGCACCTGATCCTGGTGTGATTGCTAATGGTTCGATTCTCACCAATAACCAATGCAATGACCTGAGTTGCCCTGTTACTAGAGAAAAGATTAAACATGTTGTTTTCTCAATGTCAGAGGGGAAGGCTCCTGGGCCTAATGGCTTTATTGCTGTGTTCTTTAAGGAGGCTTGAGTGTCATCAATGAAGATCTATATCTGGCAATTGAGGAATTTTTTTGTTTACGTAAACTTTTTAGCACTTATAACACTACATCAATTACATTCGTACCTAAAATCCTTAATCCTAGCTCCCCAACAGATTTTAGACTCATATCGTGCTATAATGTTGTTTACAAAATCATCACAAAAATAATAGCAAGGAGAATTCAAAAAGTTATGGGTTATTTTATCAATGAAGCATAAAGTGCTTTTGTGAAGGGGAGGCTCATATCCAGTAACATTCTTATGGCTCATGAGCTCATCAAGCATTATGGTAGAAAGAAAAATTCTCCTAGAGCCATCCTTAACATTGATCTGAGAAAAGCTTTTGACACAATAAGCTAGGATTTTATTAGAGATATGTTAATAGGCTTAGGATTTCCAAATGCTATGCTATGCTGGATTATAAAATGTATCACCACTCCCAAGTTGTCTCTTTCTCTGAATGGAGCTCTGCATGAGTATTTTCGTGGAGCTAAAGGATTAAGGCAAGGGGATCCCCTATTCCCCTACTTATTTGTGATTAGAATGGAGTATCTATTGTTTCCGGTAAAAGTTGCTGTTTTCATTGATGTTCTCTTTTTCGAGATCTGTTACAACTTCGAGCGTTACAACAGGGTAAAATAAAAACAAAGATATTACAACTTTAACGAAAATAAACACGAGATCCCGG
>BQKN01063509.1:173085-204978 GCA_022839385.1 Asparagus kiusianus
TGGCCGAGACACCCTTGGGGTGTCTCGGCCTGGCCGAGACACCCCTGAGGTGTCTTGGCTTTGCCAAGACAGCCCTCGGGTGTCTCGTGCCTGCCGAGGCCCATTCGGGTGTCCCAACGCAGTCCGAGGCTGTGCCGTTGTTCTGCCGTTGTCCGGCCGTTGACTCGCCGTTGACTTTTCGTCCGAACTCGGATTTGAGTGATTTCGGATGCGTTGGAATCGTGACGGCGAGCTCTGTAGGCCCCGATGGTTGGATTATCCGTGGGTGATCGGGGCACAGCGGGCGTTGGTCCAATTGCGGTGATCGCGGGGTTTTCGGTCAACCCGTATCCTCGTGATTCTGACATTCTGTCGGCTCACGTAATCAGTCGGTTTGCTTCAGTCGCTCACCGGCGTCATTTGAGCTCTTGTGAACTGGGTAGTGACGTTCGATCGTCGATCGTTAACACCGAGCTGTGAGTGGGGACCTATCGGCAATTTTCGATGCCTACATCTATCAAGAAAACTGAGTGCTCTCAAGAATGATAAAATGTTCAAACTCCATCCAAAATGCTCCAGGATGAATATTACCCACCTGATGTTTGCAAATAATCTCTTGTTGTTCTGCAAGGCTGATATGAATTCAATCTCGAGGCTAAAAATGTGTCTCCAAGAGTTCAGCCAAGTATCTGGATTGGAAGCTAATCCTAAGAAGTGCTCGATCTTTTTGAGTGGGATTGTTGACAGCTTTAAAAATCAAATATGCAACTATCTTAACTTCTCAGAAGGGGATTTGCCTATGCGTTATCTAGGTATACCTCTGGTCACTAAGAGACTTTCCTATTTGGAGTGTTCTTCTCTTATCAGTAAAATTTCTAGACAACTACAAACCTGGCAACAAAAGAGGTGTTTATCTTATGCTGGAAGGCTTCAATTGATAAAATCTGTAATACTGAGAATTCAAACATTCTGGACCAGTAGCTACATTTTACCAATTAAAGTTCTTGAGAAAATAGATAGGCTATGTTCTAATTTCCTCTGGGGGCAGAAAATCCACCTGGTTGTGTGGAAAACTGTGTGTCAAAGCAAAGAAGCTAGGGGACTAGGAATTTTCTCAGCCAAGAACTAGAATTATGCTGCTGCAATCAAACTGTTGTGGATGATTCATCTTAAAAAAAATTACTTTGGATTAAATGGATTCATGAAAATTACTTACAAACTTCAGATGTATGAAAAGTTCAGACTAAAGTGAATGATTCATGAATGTGGAAGCAACTCATTAAAGTGAGGTACTTGATGCTGATAAGGTTTGGTAATATCGAAAACCTGCAGAACACTGTTCATGCATGCTGCATAGATGGGAAAGTTTAGTTATCGACTATTTACAATATCCTATTACTATCAACCTCCTCAGCTCCCTGGTTTAAGACACTTTGGAAAGATTTTCATTATCCCAAACACTCCTTCATTCTCTGGTTGGTTTGTCGTTCCGGAATTCTTACCCAGGACCATTTATGTCGTATGGGAATTTTGGATTCAAATGAATGTATACTATGTCCTAATCAACATTTGGAAACTTGCAAGCATCTCTTCTTTGATTGTCAATTTTTAGAAAAAAATCTGGAATGAAGTAATGGATTGGTTGCACTTCTCTTGGAAGAGGAGTTGGTGACAAACTTAGGATCTAAGGAAGAGCTAAAACGGGGTTCAATACCAGGTGGAGGAATCAAGAAGAAATCCGCAACAAGTCCACAACTAGGTTTGGAGAGCGCAACAATGAAGGTTGGTGTCAAGTCATCAAAAGGCTTGACATCAATGACGCGAAGGTTACAAGAAAGAATTCAAGGTGTTCATTCTCTATAATTTTACAAGTTTACAGCAGAAGGTTACAAGAAAGAATTGGTAATCTTGAATGTGGCTTCATACAAGTCTAAGATGAAGGTTGTTGGGGTTATCCTTGTATTTCAATCCTAAGAAGGCAACAAAAGAAGATAGAAGAAAGGATGTTTACAACGACAAAATAACAAAAAAGGGCTACAAATAGCCCAAGCTCACAGCTTGGCACCGCTGGTGGTTACTAGCTAGAGTCGTAACTGCCAGCAAATACTGTTGGCAGTCACAAGATAGAAATGTGACCGCTAGTGGTCAAAGTTAGTAGTTTTCATGGGCCGAACTAGGTTAAAACCTAGTTTGGCTTAGTTTAGGACTAATTTCTTTGGGACTTCTTTTGCATTTGAGATTCTACTCTATAAACAGAGTTGTTACTAAGATCTAGGGTGATTGGGAAGCCGAAGAGAGCTATGTATTGTGAGAGAGAAGTAGAGAGAATTAAGAGCAAAAATCTAGGATTTGTGAGAGAGTTTTTGCTCAGTTTGAGAGGGTTTCTCATGGGTTCTTTATTAAAAATGCAAGAATAGATTATCTTGTAACCTCTAGAATAAAAGAAGACTCAACTCTATCTCTATGGATCGGACGTAGGCGATTGCCAAACCACGTAAATCCTAGTGTCTTTGTCTCTTTATCTATTTTCTGGTATGTTGTTATTCTCTTTAGTTCAAATAGGTTTTCTCAAGGTTTCTACATAACTTGGTGATTGATTGGCCTACGAAGAAGAATTGAGATCTAATCAGAATGTTAGGTGATGCTTCTACAGGCATGCGCAAGCAAGGATAACCTCTTTAGATTTTGAAAACGTCACCTAACCTCCATTAAGTGTGGATGGTTTTAGAAAACCGACCAAACTTCAATTTTCAGCTAACCAACCTAACAAAATTTGATGAACCATAAAAAAACAAAAATACTAATTTCTATTTTACACTCTAATTAAATTTAATTAAGGGTAAGTTACACTAACCCCCATGAACTTTAAGAGTTTTGCAGTAAACCCCCATGAACTTTAAGAGTTTTGCAGTAAACCCCCATGAACTTTCAAAATCATGCTAAACCCTACAATAACTTTTGTAGAAAACCCACAATGCCTTTTGGGTAAACTACACTAATCCGCCAATAACTTTCAAAAAATTTTGTTGTTTTCAGGTTCTAATTCATAAGGGTTTTATGTAAATTTTGAAAGTTTATGGGAATTTAGTGTAATTTATCCTTCAATTATTTAATCAACGGTATTTTGGCCAAAATTAGACCAAACTAATGGTTTTTTTGTGGGGGGAGGGGTGTGGGGGTTGTCAAAATTAACTTTCAAAATTATTAAAAAGAGCATGATAGGGGTTTCTTCCAACCAGGGTTTTTTTGGTTAGTTCGACGCACATGATTTTCACGTGCACGGTTAAATTTAACGAGATACGTAAGGGGTTACCTGACAAAACTTAGGAGCGATTAAGCGATATTTCTGAACGTAATTTAGGGTTTTCACCTGAAAAATTGTGAAACTTAAAATGGGTTTTGTGACATTTACCCACAAAAATATATGCAAACCTTGGCAATTTGCATTCACGAGGCTCCCACTTCCATCTCTGATACGTTGAATCTGGCCGCCCGTTCCTCTGGAAAGTAACCGGCTGTGTCAAGTAAGGGCAACTATCTTCAGTGTAGAGTGGCCGAGAACCATCTTCTTCCAACGCCCACTTCCCTTCAAAGAGATTGCATCCGTTCCTAAAAGCATTGGCAAAATCCTCGTCGAAATGATTGTAAAAAACCGGCGAAAACAACCAATGATGAATCTCATGGATCCATGCGCCGGTTGAGCCGGAGACATCGGTGACTATGCGCACAGCTCCGATGAGCACAAGAGATGCTAAGAGGAAAGTGAGGAGGGAACTCATTTAGGTTGGGCGCGCCTTGCAGATTGGGAGGAAGCATTTGGTTTATTTGAAGCTTAAGTTACACTTCTATAGTTGGTGAGGGTTTGATGCCTTAGTGTTGAAGTGATTTGTAGCATACTCATCTAACAACCTCTTGTCTGTTACACAAGGGATTATTGAAGTTCGCTAATTAATGTAGCTACAAGGTGAGCGTACTAGACATTTTCATGATACATTAAGTTGGGCCGAGAGCGGCAACTAGACCCGTACGTCACTGTTTTGTGCAGCCTTAGATGATTGGGCCCCGTTTTAGTCGGGCTTTGGGCTTTCGACTTCTGACCTATTTGAACTAAAGAGAAAATTAAAAGTGGAACTAGTTTCCAATGTTTGGTTAGAAGGAAAGATAAAAGGAAACTGAAACTTGAAGAAAAATGTGCTTCTAAAATTTTCATTTCAATTTTCTTTCCAGGGAATGGACGGAATATTTTGTCGGGGCCGAGTATAACCCCCTTCACAAGTCCAGGATGCGCTGAATGTAAGTCATTATCACGTGGGCCTCACCAGTACGATTATAATGTGTCACTGGACTAACATGCTATTTATAGTTGCACATAAAGAGGGATGTTTCTACACTAGACCCTTTAAACTTTCTTATATCAAATTTAGACCTCAAATCATTAAACATGTTTTAATGTACCCCATCTTTTAAGCTATTTCAAAATTAGTACCTAAAATCATTGAAGTCGCCATTAGGTCTCAATTCTCATAAGTTGTATAAAAAGATTCCTCCAATTGTTATTGTTGCTGTTGCTGAACTAATCTGAAACAAGTTATGACAATTGGTGAAGTTAATAGAACTTAAATGATTTGAGGACTAAATTTTGAAAAAACTTAAGGGGGTTTCGTAGTAGCCTCAATAATTTTTGGGACTTATTTTAGAATCTTAGCGGTTATTGTTGATTGTTTTTGTTTAAACTGACTTTTTATTGTTTGTATTGATAGAAAATTGTTAGCAAGCCACTTGATTTATTCTTTTTCTCGGTGTGATTTCTAGCGGTTTAAAATCTTCAGTGTGATCTGCTTGTACTTATTTTCACTTATATGGATTCAGTATACTATTCTCAACGATTTAAAATTGTAACAAAATATATTACTTTCTCCTATATAGTTTTTTTGTTGAAGGCATTCTGCAAGCCTCTTTTTTCCCCTATACAAAAAAAAAAACAAAACAAAACAAAACAAGAACAAAAAAAAAAAGCAAGAACAAAAACGCTTGTACCTTTCAAAAGAAAAATCCTGTATAGGATCCACATATTGTCCTCATTAAGTCATTATAATTAATTTAAAATTGAAAATATTTATAAAATTAATAAATTGATGGGAACTATTGTATAATATAACCAATTGTATTATCTATATCTTTGTTTTTTTGAACAATCAAACATAAATTGGTTGTTCATTATTTTCCTTCAAATTCTTCTTCTAATTTTCATCCTAACCAAACATGAAAAAGTAATCCATTTCTATTTCTTTTTCTTTCCCTTTCTTTTCCTTTTCCTTTTCTTTCATTTCCCCTCAATCCAAACACAGCCAAAGTATAGGATTTGGGTGGAAATTAAAGCAAGAAAGTGAACAGAAAGTACCTCTTTTTGCATTATAGGATGTCGTATATTTTACTTTTTTCAAAAAAAAAATGTAAGAAATAACCCAACTTTAGAATTTGTTAAATCCCAAGTTTTGGAGGATTAGCATGGAAAGCTTACACATTAATGCCAACACAAAAAATCTATGTAAGGTTTAAAGTGAATTAGCATTTTATTAATTAGAGAATCACTCTATTTGAATAGATATTGATTGAAGGACTAAAAGAAAGCTAGCTTACGTGTGATTATCTTTGAGGATTCATATAATTCTGCTGCTGGCGCAAAAATAATTCTCATGAGCAAAATTGAATCAGTAGAGGCCACTGAAGTTTTAGCTACTCAAAAAGGGTTTGGCCATTACTTACGAGTCGCTTCCCAATAGCCACAATAAAAAGTGATGCTCTTACGAGGTTATTGTTTGATGTAACTTTGGGAATGAATAATTTTTAAGACTTTACTTTATTGTATTATTTATTAGGACAATGAGATAAAGATTTTATTTTAAGGTGTTATTCATTAGGATAATGAGATTGAGATACAATTATCCTTTTTTAACCTTGGCACTATCATGGAGAAAGTAGGATAGTTTTAAAGAATTAATTTATTAAATATCTAATATATGTTAATTATATTATAATACATTACATATCTTAATTATGTTATATTATAAAATTCTACTATAACGTTAGATAATAAAATATTATATAATATAACATTATTATATATCATTATTACATATTAGTTAATAACATTTTATATATTATAATATTAGTATTTTATTACTTTATATTATTTAATATATATTTTATTAGTTAGAATAAAAATATATCATAGTATTTTTATGATATAAAATATTGTATTATAATTTAGTATTTATATATTTAATATAATAATATATTAATTATATTGTAATAAAATTTAATATGATAATATATTATATTATATAAATTATTTTAATGTATATAATAATTAATTATTTTCTATTATAATTGAATATATTAATTAGCAATCTTAAAATATATTGTCAATATTGTAGTAGTTATAATATTTAATAATATTTCATTGCTATAAGAAAAATGGTAATAATCTACTATTTATTAAAGTATGATGTTATATATAACTTTATATATAAAATTAATATAATATAATATATTAATTAATAATATATTTAACTAATAATATTGAACATAGAAATAGTATATTATGATTATTATAAATATTATATTTTAATAACGTGTCATGTCATCAATTATCTCATTTAGACCATAGTAATTATCATAAAATCTAATATTATATTTTAATAATAATATAATATTTTAAATAATATTATATTAAATAAAATTAAAATGTTATAATAAATATATTTATATTAAATTAAATATTATATTATTAAAATATTATCATAAATATATTGTTCATATATTATATCAATTATTATATAGTATATCATATTGCTATAATATAATATATTATTTAATAACATTAAACATAGTTATAATTAATTAGTAATTATAATATAACATATTATATTTTAGTATAACGTAAAATAAGGTATTATATTTTAGTATAAAGTAAAATAATGTGTTATATTATAATAACATACTAAATAATATACTAAATCAATTGGATAAATTAATTTAAACTCAATTGATAAATAAATATTATATTTTTATAAGGTGCTATATTATCAATTATCCCATATGAATTGTCAAATCAATGCTTTTAATTGTACCACTTTACCCTAATTATAATATTCCAAAGGGATAAAATTATTCCATTGGAATAATTATCCCACTTAGCCCCAACTTGTCCCAGCAAATACCCCCCACACCCTAATCATATACTCTCTTTAAAAGTACGAGTTCGGGAAAATTATGAGCTCCTGGTTTCACACAATGCTGCAGTCCAATGTGAACCCAGAGATGTCAAAATTGTCATGTACCTACACTATGCATAAACACGTTTCACCAATCACAGCAATATCCTCTAGTGGAGTCAAAAGAAGTGTAGGTACAAAAACAGGCAAAATAAAGAAATGAACGTAATAGACATGATATGGAAAGGGATATCTCACAAATAAAAATCATGTCTCAATTGAAGTACATCTGATATATGGAATAAAGAAAATGTCTCAACATGAATCAACCGGAAATCGTACTAAAGCACACTGCCTTTACAATATGAAAATAAAACTCTAAAGTCTGAATGAAATCATAGAAAAATCTATTGTGGAGCTTCTACTAATAACTCATTTGACGGCGACTATGTAAGAACTCTGTCATCCTACGGCTCTTCGAACCTCTGTACTACCTGGAAGGAAAAAAACAACAAAAAGAACCACATAAAGAGCGTCAGAGCGTTACAGTAAGATCACCTCCATCCGCCCCTGGAGAAGGGCTACTAGATAGAGTGGAGGCTCTATCTATATGCATAATCTACCTAGATCATTTTTCTTTTATCTAAGTGGAATTAATATTTAGACACCTATAATACGAGATGTAGTACGTCGAGCGAAATAAGCCAAACAAGAAAACCCTCATGTATATACCGTTGTCTCAAATTGTAGATATCTAAACATTAATACCGAGCAAAGAATAAACAACCCATATGAAGTCAACAATTAAAAACCCACAACATGAGACTGGTACGTTGAGTGAAATAATCCAAACAAGGAAACCCTCATGTATATACCATATATCTCAAATTATGAATCGCTAATCATTGATCCCAATTAAGACATAAAGAAAGCAATAAAGGAAATAAAGACATCATTACATTGTATTTATATTATCCTCCACTATCACTGTGGAGATAGAATAAATACTTTCAAGAGAAAAGTATCTCGGTCATATACCTCAATGATGAATCACATTTATAACTGACATCTACCAAAGACTCAGGCTATTAATTAGCTATCTCAGTGCAACCCTTTACAAGATTTTGAAACTTAGTATCATCATGTGAAACGGACTACCATGTAGGTATCTTAAATAATGTACACATCCCATTAGTCTCATCGCGATCTCAGCACAAATCCTAAGTGCGGGACGACCTACCATATAGGTATCCAAATAGATGGCTGTAGGCATCAAAAATTACCTACTGGCTCTCGCACGCAGCTCAAAGTAGAGAGAAGACAATGAACATCACTATCCGAATCATAGAAGCTTAATTGATGTCGATGAGCGCACGAAGTAAGTCGACGAACCGTGTGAAGCAACGGAACCGCAGAATAACGAAGATACGAACTGATCGGGAGCTACGCTTCGCTTACGAAATACGAAGCACCCCTCGTGTCCCATCTACTCCATATGTGATTCAAACATAGGAGCTTGTAGATCTCCTCATCGACTTTCTTTCCAACTTTGACTCGTGCAATTCTGAGTTCAAACGACGAAGATACAGCGAAAATGGACGGGACGCACAAAACAATACCTCGGGCCTTAGCGGAGACACTGCGAGTGTCTCGACCAAGGACGAGACACCCCAAGTGTCTCGGCCATGGCTGAGACACTACGAGTGTCCGTAGACCCAAAACATTGCTTTGAGCCATTTTCAACCATTAACTACCTGAATTTGTTCCAACTGATCTAATGTTATCCTAGAACGTGATAAAATGGTTATAACTGAGGATAAGAGTGAATCAGTCGTTCTTATCCGAAAATGGAGGTCCCAAAGCCTATAAATACAGCCCTAGAGCCTTCATTTGCACGGATCTAGAATTCTCGAGCCTTGGTGAAGCCTTGCTGAATCAGAGACTCAGGAGCATGAATTTCAGAGAGGAGGAGGAGATCGGATCAAGTTCTTCGACATAACGAAGAGGAGTTCGTCATATCCATAGCCCGGTTCCTTCCCTTGAGATTGTACCTAGCTGCGATTTCGAGAAGAGTGGTTATCGCGCTGTTGCCGATATAATTGCTTCGGTTTCTTGATTCCTTCCCGAATCAACAAAACTCTGGATTGATCTGATCGCTTGGTAGTCCTTGAATATTAACGACCCCGGCACAGGCAAAGATCCCACGCAAGCAGCGGTAGATAAATATCTGTTGCGTTTGTTTGAGAAGAGTTATAACTTTATTTATTTTATTGTGTAGGGAGATCTTATAAAAAGATCAGACTTTTAAACTTATTATAATGACTAAAGCTGTAATAAGTTGCATAATAAAAATATCAACTTTCCACTCAAACAAGCTAGTGACCATAGTGGGAGCGAACAACCTTACTGCCAAGGCTGTCGTACCGCAGCCAACGATCAAGATCCTCGTAGCTGAAGAGGTCGAATACGAGTTCGATCAATAGAAGTTCGAAGAGTACGTCTCCTCCTCCTCCTCCTCCTCCAGATCCGTCTCTCCTCGCAAGTGCAGGAAGGTCTCCTCCTCCCGGAAGATCCGTTGGTCTTCATATTTAAAGACCTAAAAAGGCGATCTCCCTACTACCGCTGGTGCAGTTGCACGTTGCCACAATTCGTCGGCATCCAATGAAGCCAAAGCCGCAGATCCGGATACTGCCTCTATTAAGGAGTTGCATGCTGAAGGTGCACCAACTTTATCAAAGAAGGCTCGTTAGAGGCGCCGCCAACATCTCACCCGCCAATTTGCTAAGGCTTTGGAACAAGTGGATAAGCTCCGTTACCAAGCGGATCTGAAGTCCAAAAGACGCCAAATGACTAAACCATCTTCATAGCAAGCTTCGAGAACCTCCTCCTAATCACCTACTAGCGAATGGATTCGTGTCGAATGGAACCGTTCCACTCTAGAGGAGCGTATTTAGAAGCGTCGCGCACTTCTTGTGCATACCCGGATCCTTGTATGAAAAGAACAAGAAATGCAAAAGGAAGAGGTGGTTAAGTGATCGCCATGATCCGAACAAGTTTGGATACCAAAGACCAAATCAGCGCCTAAGGAGAAAACAGGAGACGTTGCTCCCCAGCCTTTGTCAACTTCGGATCCCGCTTCTTCTGCCACCACACCTTTAGTGAAGTCATACAACAACGTGGATCTCTCTAAATTTAGAATTCCTCTGAAGGATCGCCTTGGTCCTCTATCTGAAGATCAAGGCAAAGCGCCTGTTAAGGAACGCTTAGGACCACTGAAGGAACCCCGAGCAACCATCCAGACTGGGGGTCGTACGCGACCTCCTAACAAGCTAATTCCCATAACCACCCGCTTGGGGGTGCATGCACAAAACTAGGATCTCTCTAAGATTTCACCCTCACACAGGTGTGATTCCAAACATGTGACTCCTACTAACGTTAATAAAGTACTACCTATTCAGAAGAAGACGCGTCGAACAGACGACAGTGTTACACCTGAAGAATCATGTAAACAGCCGATAAGTTGCTCCGACCATAATGCCGATAAGTTGTACTATCAGGATTAGGGTAAGTCTCAAAAGAGGAATACCCCAAAAAACACTCTCACTGTCCATGTGAGAGATTTATCCGGGCAGTATTATTAGAATGTAGCTGCCCCAAGACCGCTCCACAGAAGGTCTTCATGTTCCAAAGGCTTTCCCCTGAAGCGTTGAAACCATGGTTGACAGGGGGTAAGTCAAGGCGTTTCCGTAAAAGAAAATCAACCAGTCAAGATAACGAATTCCCTGAAGTCACTATCAACATGGTTGATAGAGGAAAGTCTGCGATTGCTTCAAATGGCTCTAATCCTGACTTTTCTCCAGGAAGAAAAGTCAATTTAGGAATAGCCCAATGGATGTCTTGGCTTCAGCTAGAAGCCATCAAACATAGTGTTGACCCAAGGATATATGAAGGACTGTCTTCAGAGGATGAACTTTTAGATACTTGCTCCGCAATCGCCTCCGATGACACAATGTCTAGCGTGGGACAAGCTCGGGAAGTGTTTATGATCAACACCGAGCAAATGACCAAGATTCTTGAAGATGCTTTGGCTAAGAAGAAGGAGAACTTCAAGTTCGAAATGGAAATGGCTATGCAGCAGATAAGAGAAACGTATGACCAATAGATTCGGGCTTTGTCTAATCAGATTGGTGAATCTAGTCATCACAACAATGCTTACCGGGCAAGTGGCGATTCAGACGTAGACGAACACCTCAATGTTGATAACCCTCCCATTGATCAAAACGCTGGGGGTGACCCCACTAAAGACAACAGCGCTGGGGGTGATCCCACCGAAGATGACAATGTCGGGGGTGGTCGTGTTGTTCCTCTCAGAAGTCGTCCAAAGCATGATACAGACGAGGACGAAAAGATAAAAGACCTCAAGAGAAAAATCAACACTCTGATGTCTGCTCGAGAGGTGAAGAAGGCCGATATTCCATGTCCTTATCTGAGAGAGTGAGAGTCGATCCCATACCCAGTAAAGTTTACCTGATCAACTACACGCGGTTCGACGGGAAGAGCTCGCCCACTCAACATCTGATCTACATCAAGTCCTACTTGGGCATGATTTCTGGCCATGAAGCCTTGATGGTTCGGTCATTTGTGGGCACCCTTCGCGGGGCTGCCTTCGATTGGTACCGTCGTCAATAATCATATTTTATTACAATTTCATACCATCATTATCTATTTTATATGAATAAACATGCCACTAATAATTATTTTTATCTTTAATTACAGGTTAATCAAAAATAAAAAGCCTACTATCTCTTCTCTTAACAAAGCCCACAAATTAAATGAAGAACTCAAGCATGAAAGCCCAAAAGAAGAAGAAATGCCAAAGAAGCCCAAGCCCAAAGCATAAAAGAAGAAGAAGCTGCGGATTGCAATTGCAGCGCACTGGGCATTGATGCCAGCATCGATGCCCGCATCGATGCCAGCATCGATATCCCTATCGATGCTGGTATCGATGTCATCATCATTTTGTTACGAATCTAAGGCTGAAATTCATGTTTATTATAAATAGGGGTAGAGAGTGAGGGGTTAGAGGTGTAAAAATTTTTGTAACTTTATTTGGAGAGGAATGCCACTCTTAATTGAGAAGGCCTTCCAAATTTGTAACTTTAGTTACAATTAATAAAATAATTTTTTCACCACTTTAAATATTACTTCTCTTTGTTGGATGATGAAGATGGAGATGAAGAATTATTTGGAGGTTTGTATTTCTTTTATTTTTTCTCTTTTATTTCTTTTTTATTGTTTATTAGTTTAGATTTATTTCTATGCTTGTAGTTAGATTTTATTTTCTTGTTAAATAGCCAAGAGGCTAGAACCCTCTTGCCTTAGATTTATTTCATACTTATAGATTAGATTTATTTCATGTTTATAGATTAGATTTATTCTTGTAATTTATTTTGTAGTTTAGATTTTACAATTTATTTTATAGTTAGATTTCAATTTCTTGTACTATTCACCTTGAGGCTAGAACCCTCTTGGGTTTAGTTTTTTTTATTTTTTTTATTTTTTTGATTCGCCTTTAAGCTAGAACCCTCTAGGGAATTATCATTTTCTAAGAAGTGGGTTCAATTTTAGATTACTCATATATTTAATTGAATTCATCATCTTTACTTTCTTGAATTTTATTTTTCATTCTTGATTTTTATTTGTTTCTTGATTTTTCCTTCTTGCCTTGTTGATCACATTTATTTTTTTATCACTTCCACTCTCAATTATATTCATTTACATAATCATTTTCATTCTCTCCATCTCTCCACAATCACAATTATTCTTCACTCCTATTTGTCACGCACACAACATAAGAACCGAATTTATATTTTCTCCTATAAAACACTTTTCTCGTAGGATCGATAATTTTTTATACTATAACATGGCACGGTTGTGCACCTGTAACATTTTTGGTACATGTTTATGCCGCATCAAGTTTTTGGCGCCGTTACCGGGGAGGGTGCTTAAGTAGAATTTTATTTAATTTGGTTCTTTAACTTGTGTGTTTTTTGTGAAGGAACCGCTTGGAGTTTGAAGATTGCGGATTGGAGATCTAGAACTTGGAGAATTGCTTTTAGGTAACTCTTCTTTCTAGCATTTTTAATTCTACCTTTTTTAGTTAGTTTCACAATTAGAGACAATTAGAATTAAAAAAAGAATTTTATTTTTTGTTGTTGACCATAATAAAATTCACCTTTCACTTGGATATTAACTAACAAGATAATAAACTCAAACAATATTCACCCTTCTCATAGTTGTTTGATTGTTAACCCTAATAAAAAATATAAAGATTTTTTTTCTTCCATCCTTTTTAGTCGCTTTTAAGTTATATGGTTGCATTTCATATAGTTAGTAGGAATTCACCAAGGTGATTTGAGCATCTTGATTTGGCACACACTTAAAAATATTTTTAAGGGCAAATCCCCATAATCAAGATAAGGTGAGGGATTTCATCACCCTTTCCTTAGCTCAAAAATCACTAATTCCTCACTACACCATCCAAGCCTAATAAAACTCATTAGACGTTGGCCCTAAGGATTTGAGTTCAATACGGAACAAAGAATCCTTAAGTGAACCGGTTTAAGTTTTCTTGGATTAGTTGGTATCTAAGGTAAGATTTAGGGATTGCGTAAAGCACTCCGTAATGAACGAGTTACTTAATTGATCTTTGGTCACCCTCTAGTACTATCCTTACCTGGCTAACTACCCGGGTAAAACTTTAATCTTTTCACTTTAGGAGTTTTTGGTTAGGAGTTAGTCTAGTTGAGTTAGGCTAAACCCTAGAGTTAGAGTGATTAAAAAGTGATTGCTTTTGATTTGTAATAGTTAGGATTTTTCCTTTTTCTTCTCCAAAAAAACAAATTTTTTTTCCTTAAAAAAATATAAAAAGAAGTTTTTTTGGGTGTATGCAAACGTGGATTAGGGATAATACACATCGATTAATTCGTTTTGAACAAATTCCAGAAATGGCATATCCTAATTCACCCGTTCTTCAAGATATGTGCTATCCCACTAGGAATGCAATCCCCTCTTACATTAGGCTCCTCGAGGCAAATGGAACTAACTTTGAGCTTTGACCGTAATATATCAACATGCTTCCAAAATTTCTAGGGAATAAAATGGAAGATGCATATATTTTTATCTCAGAATTTGAAGAAGTATGTATGATGATTAAAATGAGAGAATTAACTGAAGATGTAGTCAAACTCAGATTTATTCTTTTTGTCCTTAAAGACAAAGCAAAAAAATGGCTATACAGCTTACCCATAAATTCCATCATAACTTAGGAGGAATTTATCATCGTTTTTCTTAAGAAATTTTTTCCGATCCATAAAATGATAAAGCTAAGAAATAGTATTATTAATTTTAAAATTATCCCGGGAGAACCTTTTTGGATGTATTTTGACCGATTTAAAGATCTTCTCATCCAATGTCATCATCACGGTTTAGAAAAATAGCGATTGTGCTAAATAATTTATGAGGGATTAGATTATTCTTTAAAAACTTCCTTAGAGTCAATGTGCTATGGGAATTTCATGAGGAAAAACGCTGATGAAGCTTGAGAGTTTTTAGAGAGTCTTTCTAAAAAACCATGCAATGAGAACACTGTGATGATCGAGTGTCATCAGTTCCCCAAACCAAGTCCAGTGGTATTTCCTTAGAGTCGAACATTGCATCTAAAGCTAAGATGGCCGCAATCATGCGTAGGTTAGAAGCCTTAGAAATCAAGGAAAGAGCCCCGGCTCAAATCAATCAAGTTTCAGCCTCAGGATGTCACAACTGTCTGTCACCATCTCATGTTTCAGAAGAATGTCCTCTCTTAGGAAATAATCAGCCATTAGGACAGGTCAATGCTACATTCCAACATTACACAAATGATCAATTTCTTTCCAACCTACAACCCAGGTTGGAGAAATCACCCAAACATTGCATGTAATCAGAGAACTCACTCCGAAACGCAAAACTTCACTCTCTCTCTCTTCAAACCAACAATTTCCTAGGGGAAACACAGTTCCTTTCAATTCTCATCCACAACTTCAACAACCTAATATGTTGTATCAAAATCAATCTCCTCTTCATCAAGCTGTAATTCAGACTCCTCACAATCTAGATTAGGATAAACGTCTCAATGTCTTGGAAAGGGGTTTGGAAACCATAATTAAGGCCTCCACTCAAACCACGAATATGTTGACTCAAACGTCCATCACTTTGAATTCCTTTATGCAATCAACCAGACAAATGCTCAACTCCAACACTCAAGCTATAGCTAGATTAGAATCCTAACTTGGTCAACTAGCTAGTGCCGTGAGTGAAAGAGAGAAAGAAAAATTTCCGAGTCAACCCATGGTCAACCCTAAGGACACAGGATGTAGTTCATCCTATGAAGCTCAAGTGAATGCAATCCATTCACTTCGGTCAGGTAGAAAGATCGATAATCAAGTAAGAACTCCTCCAAGTCAAACTCTTGATCCAGTACAAATTCCTTCTCCTTCTCCCTCTGATGAATCTATTCAACAATCACCCCCCTCAGATGACCAAGAACCTGAACTCGAACCTGAGCCTGCTTTTGATAGGTTTAGACCAGTTGCTCCTTTTCCAGATAGACTCAGGCCTAGGAAATACTCTCCTCAAGAAGAGAAGATCCTAGAAACATTCAAGCAGGTTAAGGTCAATATTCCTCTCTTAGATGTAATTGAACAAATTTCATCTTATGCCAAATTTTTGAAAGAATTTGTCACTAAGAAGAGGAGAATAAATGTTCTAAAGAAAGTCTTTTAGCCGCCAATATCAGTGATATGCTCTCAAATCCCATGCCTTTGAAACGTAAGGATCCAGGTTCTCCTATCATTTCATGTGTCATTGGTAATACTCACATTGATAAGGTGCTTTTAGACTTAGGGGCCAGTATCAATTTGTTTCCATATTCAGTCTACCAGTAATTGGGTCTAGGTGTACTGAACCCGACCCGCTGCACTTTGCAGTTGGCTGATAGATCTGTCAAGGTCCCTATGAGTGAGTTAAAGGATATTCTGATTAAGGTTGGAGATTTTATTTTTTCAGTAGATTTTATAGTCTTGGAAACACAGCACATTTCCAATCCCAAAGGACAGACACCTGTCATCTTAGGACGACCATTCTTAGCCACTTCTAATGCTCTCATCAACTGCAGAACTGGTCAAATGAAGCTGTCCTTTGGGAATTTGACTGCTGATCTTAATATTTTCAATCCAGAGTACCAACCAAATAATCAGCTTCTAGAAATAAATTACATTCAGGAAAGATCAAAAGAAGAAGAAGAAGAAAAGTCTGATTTGAGTTTTGAGAAAATTTTTGATGAAGAGTTGGAGTTTTTAGAAGAAGAAGATCAAGTCATTGAGAATGATGAAACTATGTTAAATATTTGCTGCCTTAAATTAAATTTTAAAGAATTCTTTCTTGATAAACTTAGATTCTTAGAGAATAATCAAGAACCAAATTTTCAGAACTCAACCATGAATCTTGGGGTTGAGGAAAATGCTACAGAAGAATTGGTTGTTAGAAAACAAAAATTTACAGTACAAGAGACTAAGTTCATTAAGAAATGCAAAATGCATGACACCAATAATACATACCTTACTTTGTTATTGAATATATTGAAATGCTTGGAATTTCACATTATTGATTATATCATTCTGAATGTGTTTAAAATCTGGGGAAGAATTTTCAACAATAAGGTGGGATTCAATGTAGAATATGAGCTTTTCATGTTGAACCCTTCATTCTATATTGTTTGTTTTGTTTTATTTCAGAATAATAAAAAGAATTTATTCTTCTCTCATTTGAGAGTTTCTTATTCAGTTGTAAAAAAAGAAGAAGAAAAAAGAAAAAATAAGAAAAAAAGAAGTATAAATTTTTTCCATCCTCCTCAGACCAAAGGTAATTGCAAATTTTTATCAGCTAACCAAATATAAGTACTTCACTTCTTATCTGCTTTACTTTGTACATCATAGAGTTTGCATTGAGGACAATGTAAAATTTAGATGTGGAGGTGGGAATTAGTTATTTTTTTGGAGGGGAATTAGGTGTGGGCCTTCGATTGGTACCGCCGTCTCAAACCTGGAAGCATCAACAGTTGAGATAATATGGAAAGCTCATTTCTCGTCAATTTCTTTGATGACGACACCGACGTATCAATCAAGTCGTTCTTTGAGGAGAAATAGAAAGACGAAGAGGCGGTCGATGACTTCATCAAGCACTTTTGAAATAAGACAATGAATTGTCGAGATCTAGTCACAGAGGACTTCATCCTCCAAACCTGTCTTAACAATCTATCCATTGATATTTTGAATGTTATGAGAGTATCACCGACCAATACAAGGAAAAAGATGAAGATGCGCGGAGAGCAGGCTGAACACTTCCTCAGAAGGAAGAAAGCCGAAAGAAGCCAACCGACGGCTAACCCTCCAAACTCAAGCTTCGTCTCCCGTGGTAAGGGTAAGGCACCTGCAGCAGTTGTTCACGTTAATCAGATGTCGTAATAACAACCCTAAAAGATAACAAAAGATTTCGGATCCGAAACTCCAAAAAGAGTACTCCTTCAAGGACAAAGACGTTCCAGCCATTTTCGAATCCCTCCTTGAAAACAACAAGATCAAGCTACCACCGATCGAAAATCAGGAGGAAGCCGACAATATTTCGGATCCAAAGTACTGTACGTGCCACAGGAGGATCTTTCATCCCACCAAAGCTTGCTTCGCTCTCAAGAATAGCATCCAAACCTTGGTTGAAGCCGGCGTCGTAACGCTAAATTAAGCCGAATGAAGACTTCGACAAGTATAAGAGTATAAACTGCTCCTTCCGAGACTCCGATAAGTATAAGAGTATAAACTACTCCTTCCGAGACTCCAGAGAGTATACGAGTATAAACTGTTTCTCAATCCTCCAACAGATGTATGAGGTTAAACTGCTCCTTACATACTCCAATAGATATATGAGTATAAACTATTTCCTACTTTTGACAGAAAGTTCCTGGAGAATCTTATATTCTTAAGGATAACCTGAACATGTGATTGAGGACAATGTGTTCTCATTGGACTCAGTTTCGCAAAGAAAACTTAAGATGGATAATTCATGTAATGGAAAGTTCCCAGAAGAATGTTACATATAATATTCTTAGGGATAACCCGATCATTACAAACAAAGTGATAAACACTAAACTCCCGCTGTTAAAGTCCTGAGATAGCACTGGAAATTTTAATTTGAACGGTCTATTGCGATTGTCAAATTCTCTCTGTGTCAAGATCTCATCATTTGACATCGAATACCCCCACCAAGTGATTCGTACAAGTCAACACTCCCACTGTGATTTATACTTTCACTCCCACTTTGTCAAACCTTTAAACAGTTAGGACCATAACCAAAATCTTCTCTCGGTTCTTTCCATGAATAAGAGGTCTGCAAATTAAACGATCAAATCTTTAAACAGTTAGGATCATTCAAACCTCTCATTTGGTAAAACCTTCCTACAGTTAGGGCCAAAGCTAAAATCTCCTCTCGATTCCTTCCATGAACGAGAGGTCCACTTTCAAATCGAGTGATTAAATCTTCCTACATTTAGGGTCACCTCAAACTCCCGTTTGGTCAAACCTTCCTAAAGTTAGGGCCAAAACCATAATTCACTCTTGATAAACGAGAAATTCCCCTTTAGTTCGGTAATCAAACCTTCCGAAAGTTAGGATTATCTAAATCTTTTTGATTCTCGGAGTGAAGATCCCACTCTTAGTTTCACTCTTCAGATTCGCGAAGTGGTGATCTCACTTTGAGTTTCCTTTACAACTAGAGATAGAATATAAAATTCTTCCTCTCCAGCATCGGTTTCGTCTTTGCCCCAAGAGAAGACACCACTTTTCAACTCTCAAAATCCGTGCCTTACACGCCCGAGGAATTTTATTCCGAATCCTAAGTAGAGATAAGTCAGGTTCTAACACGCGTTGCTGGTTTAGTCTTTTACTGATTAAAGAAGACACCAGAATCCAAGTCTGAAGAATTTTATCCCAAAGCCTAAGTAGGGATAAGTCAACGCCTAACACGCGTTACCGGTTTAGTCTTTTATCGATTGAAAAAGACACCAGAATCCACACACAGAGAATTTTATCCCGAAGCCTAAGTAGGGAAGTCAGCGCCTAACACGCGTTGCCGGTTTAGTCTTTCGCCGATTGAAAAAGATACCAGAATCCAAGTCTGGGAAATTTTATCACAAAGCCTAAGTAGGGATAAGTCAACGCCTAACACGCGTTGCCGGTTTAGTCATTCACCGATTGAAAAAGACACCAAAATCCAAGTCTGGAGAATTTTATCTTGAAGCCTAAGTAAGGATAAGTCAGCGCCTAACACGCGCTGCCGGTTTAGTCTTTCACCGATTGAAAAAGACACCATAATCTAAGTCTGGGAAAATTTATTCTGAAGCCTAAGTAAGGATAAGTCAGCATCTAACACGCATTACCGGTTTAGTCTTTCACCAATTAAAAAAAGACACCAGAATCTAAGTCTAGGGAATTTTATCCCAAAGCCGAGGTAAGGATGAGTCAGTACCTAACATGTGTTGTTGGGTAGTCTATTCCCATAAGAAAAACAAAGTCTACGTATTCAATATTGTAGCACTAAAATGGTTAACTCTTTTAGCATAACGTTACATGCAGAACAGACTTAAACAATTTGTATGCTAGCCCAACTCAAATGGTAGTCTGTAAAGGCTAATTAAACCCGTTGATGGCTGAGGGTTTACCAAAAATCCTATAAATATGAAATTCATTGATGCACCAGCTCCATTAGTTGGTCTCATGACTTAAGGATTCGACAACTTCAGGATAAGATCCATACATGCAGATGAATCAGCTTTAAAAGTTGGTCCTACAGCCTCGACATTTGGGACCGTTATGCTCTAACACCTTAAGAGGTTAAACTATATAGACTCTATTAAACGTACGAGTATAAACTGTGTTAACGCCGATCGATGCGAAACCTTAAGGTCAACACCGGTCAACGTATATCCTTAGGTCAACGCTAGTCAACGCGTTGCGATGAAAGTCAATACCGGTCAATACGGAACTCTAAGGTCAACGCCGGTCACCGCATAGCTCTGAGTCAATGCCGGTCAACGCGTTGCGACGGAGATAATCAGTTTAAAGTCAACTCAATGACACGAGCCAAAACCAACTCACCAATTTTGATTCGAGACTTTGACGATGGCCAGACGATAAACGCAGCACCGGAAGAACTTTAACTATTCATCAAAATATTGAATAGACTAAAAATCGAAGAAGTCAAAGATCGAAGCTGACTACAGGTCCTTTCACACTGACTTAAGGTTGGACCGATCACATCCAAAGTATTTCAGGCTCTTCTATAAAAGAAACAAGACTGAAACACTTTAGAAGGGGTATCTGTAGGCGTCAAAAATTACCTACGGGCTCTCGCACGTAGCTCGAAGCAAAGAGAAGATGATGAACGTCACTATACGAGTCATAGAAGCTTAATTGACATCGATGAGTGCATGAAGTAAGTCAACGAACCGTGTGAAGCAACGGAACCGTAGAATAACGAAGATACGAACTGATCGGGAGCTACGCTTTGCTTACGAAAGACGAAGCACCCCTCATGTCCCATCTACTCCACATGTGATTCAACTATGAGAGCTTGTAGATCTCATCGTCGGTTTTCCTTCGCACTTGAATCGCGTAATTCCGAGTTCGGACGAAGATGATACAACAGAAATGGACGGAACGCACAAAACAATACCCAGGGCCTTAGCGGAGACACTACGAGTTTCTGGGCTAAGGCCGAGACACCCCAAGTGTCTCGGCTATGGCCGAGACAATGCGAGTGTCCGCAGACCCAAAAACACTGTTTTGAGTTGTTTTTAACCGTTAACCGCCTGGATTTATTCCAACTGATCTAATGTTATCCTAGAGCGTGATAAAGTAGTTATCACTGAGGATAAGAGTGAATCGGTCGTTCTTATCCAAAAACGGAGGTCCCGAAGCCTTTAAATACAGCCCTAGGGCCTTCATTTGCACGGATCTGAAATTCTTGAGCATTGACGAAGCCTTAATGAATCAGAGACTGAGGAGCACGAATTTCAAAGAGGAGGAGGTCGGATCGAGTTTTTCGACATAAGGAAGAAGAGTTCGTCAGATCCATAACCCGATTCCTTCCCTTGAGATCGTACCTAGCTGTGATCTCGAGAAGAGTTGTTATCTCGCTATTGCTGAGATAATTACTTCGGTTTCTTGATTCCTTCATGAATCAACGAAACTGCAGATTGATCTGATCGTTTGGTAGTCCATGGATATTAACATCCCCGACATAGGTAAAGATCCCACACAAGTAGCGGTAGATAAATATTCGTTGCATTTGTTTGAGAAGAGTTGTAATTTTCTTTATTTTATTGTGTAGGGAGATCTTATAAAAAGATCAAACTTTTAACCTTATTATAATAACTAAAGCTGTAATAAGTTGCACAATGAAAACATCAATTTTCTACCTAAACAATGGCCTCACAAGCCTCATAATTATACGACTCACAAGCCTCATCGCACACTCGTGCGGACGGACTGCTATACAAAGCATCCAATCCCGACTCAATGGCCTATACATGTGGAATATCGACGCACCACCTCATGTAGTACTAAGCTAAGCTCATCAACGATACTCGTCTTATGTATAAACTGTGTAAATTTGGTATATCGATACACTATCCCATACAATACTGAGCTGTGCACATCAACGATATCCAACGATTGTATAAACAATATCTAACTCTATTATAAACAATCCAATTCTTGTCAAAACCCACTTTGGGATACTCATGTGTGTGTAATACCACTGTACTTGTGTATTCGTGTAATTACATGTGAGGAAGTGCGGCTCGAACCCCACAAACACATCTCAAACAAATACAAAACAAAACTCAGGAAATCAAGCACTAGTAGTTGACTATTACACTTAGTTGCTGACTACTCTAAGCCCATCTAGAATCTGGAAATTTGGACTAAGTGTGGGTTGTCGACTAGTACGATCATTAGTCGACTACTCTGCTATGAAACAGACTCTGTGAATCAAAACTGAGACAGTGTAGTCGACTATTATGCTTAGTAGTTGACTACACTGCATCAACATGAAAACTGGCAGTGCGTATACATGAAATTAACCAAAGAACATACACATATGCAATGTTTAACGAGATTAAAAACATTATGTATACTTTTAACAAAGTCTAACTTGAACATGAAACATAGAATTAGCTTAATCTAATTAGGGTTAACCTCTTTTTTAACAAATTCTTCAATTACTTATATATAAACAACAAGATTATGAAAGCATGATAGAATCTAGACATGGCAAAGATATATTTCATTTTAAGTCTGATTACAAGTCTAGGTATCACAACCTTAGGTTTTAGCATGATTAGATTACAAGAAAAACTCAATTAATTAACTAAACTTGGGTTTTCACATGGGTTAATCTTAATTAAACAAGATAAAAACAAAACTAATATTTACCCTAATGATCATGATCATACTTCTAATATAAATAGCAAAGAAACATCAGATTTATCAAGGGTTAAAAATCTATTATCAAAAACCTATCTTTTATCACATGAATATAAGCATAAACATGCTAAACATTGAATTAAACTCATTAAATCTTTAAATTACTAAGGGTACAGGTTTAGATGAAGATGATCTTGCCTCAGAGCACTGTTGAACTCCTCAATCACGTGTATGCAAGATTCCTCTTCAACCATGATCATCAAACTCCATCTTCCTCTCGACAAACGCCTCGAAACTCTCCCAAAATTCACAATTAGGGTTAGGATTTAAGGAGGAAGGTGTCTGGAGCAAATCTCACATGAAAGACGGTAAAAAGGGCTTTAAAACGAGTATATATACGCATATATACAACCGAGTTCGAAACAAATTGAATCCGACCGAAAATCTGAAAGAAAAACTAGAAACAGCCCCGATAGTCGACTATTACTTAGAGTAGCCAACTACTAAGCTGGTTAGTCGACTACTCTGAGTAGTAGTCGTCTACTAACAGCCCAGAAATAGGTTTGTACATGTTTTCGTGCTTGTTTTCCATCTATACTCACATATATACATTGGATTGATCTCAAATCAATCCCTAGCATACTCAAACATCAATATATGTTATTTATCACCATATAACATATTTATTATTATTTATCACAATATATTTAAATTTACAGGGTTTTACATCTTTCTATGGTCAATCTTACCCTTATTTTTTAATATTATATTGTTATCCTAATCTATTCTAATTTTCCTATCTTCTTTGAATTGGTAATTAAATAATTTATCTTATTCATAATAAGACTTAACATGTTATTGGATAAAGGAGATATGTTTGATATAATTTAAATTCTTTACTTATTTCAGTTCACACACAAATCTATAAAATATATGCTAGTCAGCACCTAAAAGTATTTGGACTTTGTATAAAAAATCATCCAAGTTTTTAAATTGAAAAAACACCCCTACAAATTTAAAATTTTATTAAAACATCTTATAAATTATAAATTTTACTTATTTCAATTCAGTAAGAAATCTAAAAAACATATGCTAGCTACAAACTGAAAGTTTATTAACTTTGGAGAAAGTATCTTGTAAGCTTTAAAAATAACAAAAACACCCCAAAAATTCTAACCTAACATAATAATTTCAAACCCCAAAAATTCTAACCCCAAAAAATCATAATAATTTCTAACCTAACATTACATTGAAAATATAAGTATTACAAATATCTCCTACATAATTTATAATTTATAAAAAACACCCTTAGAGTTTCAAAAATTACAAACAAACACTTAAAATTCAAATATTACAAAGAACACATTGAGAATTTCAAACTCATTAGTAAATTAAAAACATATTAATTATAAATAGTCTATAAATAATTTACAATCTCTATAAAAGGCATATAAGTTTAAAAATTTTAAAAAACCCTAAAATTCATAATTTACAAAAAAAAAACACCATGAGAATTTTTAACCTATAAACACTAAAATAAATATACAAAATTACTAACAACCCCTATAAAATTAAAAATTTACAAAAAACTATCATGCTCCTTTAAAAGTACAGGTTTAGGAAAAAAATTCCATAGTCAATATTACCCATAACGTTTTTGGAAAGAACATAACTACTTAAAAATCTATTAAATTTGAAATTTATAAAAAAACACATTTAAAGTTTAATACATTGTAAATTACCCCTTCAAAGTTTAAAAATTTTTAATGACTTTTGGTAATTCCTTGATTTCAATGTGCTGTTTAATAGTTTTTTGTATATAAAAATTATAAAATTTTAGGGTTTTGTTTACAATTTTTAAAATTTTTGAGGGTGTTTCTTTTATAGTTTTCTAAATTTTTATTGTATTGTTAGTATAATGCATAAATACGTCAATTAACAATGATATTAAACAGTAAGTCGTTCTTAAGATGTATTGGGCCACACGTCACTAATCCTAGGCAGTATAGTTTATATATGCAAAAATTTTCAGATAATATATATAGTGGTTTAAATGATTTTGAATTTAATGTACTATTTTTATAAAATATATTTAATATGAACCCACCATATAATTTTGACTGTGATCATCATAATTTTGACTATATAGGTATATAGACTATAGATTGCTTTAATTTCTCTCATGAACTAATATTTGATGCTTAATAATTTAAATTATTATTTTTAATTTTAAGATAAAGAAGAGCTCAATAATATTTATTTATTTACCTACTGAATGAGCTCAATAATATTTATTTATTTACCTACTGAATAATACAATCTTAATTCATATTTTTTGTTTAAGATTTATTTCAAAGTTACGCGTACCAAATTAGTAACTAAAATAATAATTATTTATGCTTAAATTATGATGATTGTAGTTGGTCACTCACTATAAAATTTTCATGAAGACATATACCTTACTCTCTATAGCTATCTACACTGCCCAAGTATATTTATAAATTAGTTGTTAATTTGACATATTGAATTACTTTTCCCTTGTAAAAATTTCTTCTTTGACTTTTGGATTGTGTAATCACTATATCATTATTCTAGCATAGAAAAGACTTCACTCTAAATGAATTCAAGTCAATGTTTAAGTTGAACTGAAATATATACTATTGCTTATATATGAATTTTTTTAAGAAAACCATGACAATACTTTTTAAATAGAAAAAAAATATTCTAACCTCTGATATTATAAAAACTAAATATAGCCAATTGAGTGATTTGCAAAAGAGGACTTACATTAGAAAAACATGAATAATAAGTTAAAGATGAAAGATAATGGCATTGCCAACAATACTACTAATAGCAAACTACAATGTAAAATTAAGCTATTTTGTAGAGCTCAACTACTGGCCATAAGCATCGAGGTTTCCATATATATACTTTATAATTTATCAAAAAGGATCATATAATCTTATATAATAAAATTGATTTACTATTAAATAGTGATATCGTTATTAGGTAAAATTCTTCATGAACCAGTATGTTCATTACGATATATAAGCTATGCACTCTAAATTCTTATGTCTTTTATAGAGCCAAAAAAGTTTGAATACGATGCCCTAATATTTTGCTCTCACAGCAGCAAAATCCACTTAACAGATATGGATATTCCAGATGAGTTATATATCCTATATACAATACAATTGCCCTAGGCAAGTGAGTTATAATAACATTTTTATTCACATCGTTTAGGGCAAAATTTGATAGGAACCTTGCATCAAAGAAAAAAATTATATTTAGAGCACATGGTGAAATATATCATAATTTTCCTGCTCTAATTTCACAAGAAAACAATTCTTCATACTTTTACTTTTATTTCTATGGTTCGGAGAATGAGCTGTAAAATTGAATGAGAACATTATGTAATCTAAATATGAGTGAGACCATAACTAAAAGTTAATGTGAATATGAGTCAAACCATAACTAAAAGTTTAATGGACATATTGCAAGTAAATTCATATGCAATATTTCTTTTACAAAATGAATGATCACTCATCTTTTGAAGACTTCAAAACACTAATAAATAGAGATGTTGTATTAGATCACCATGTTTATAACTCACACATAGTAAATCATGTGGCCACAGTCTGGGTTAAAGGAAATAATGACAACATTTTATTTGAGAGAGATTATTGAGTTGATGATCAATCTTACAAAAAACTTTATTTTCTTTTTTATTTTTATTCTATTTTTATCAATTTAAATAATCATAATATTAAACCACATGCATTGCATGTGCATCTCAACTAGTGTTGTTTAAAAATACAAGATGTCTAGGAATCTTTATTTCTGATTCTCGTATCACTTTGTTAAAGGAAGTATAAATATGATAGCTCGTCGTTGGCTATATTTGCTTTAAACCTCTCAAATTGTACTTCTTATGCGGGTAAAATCCCTAATCAGAATTCTCTTTCATTAACCCATTGAATTCCTATAATAATATTTCTTCCAATTTCAAAAAAAAGGCTTTTGTAATGTTGAGAATATTCTCCACTTCTAAATAAAATTCCAAAAGATCTCCACTCTCTCTTTATAAAATAAAATAAAATGGATGAAGAGGGGGGAATCATATATTTCCACCATTTTAAAAGTTTGTGAAACAAACAAAAAATATTGTACTTACTGTACTTTCTACATCATAATTTTTGAAGTAATTTCTTTAAAATATTTTTAATACTTTTGTCACAAACGGGCTCTTAGGTGAATTAAAAGCTATTTTGGTTGTCCCTGCTACATATTTTCCATGGTAAGTGAATATTTTCTTGACAATAACCTTTCATTTTATTTAGAAAGTTCTTATTTATACTTAATATAACTAACAAAATATTCTTCTGGAAATTGCATTATTATAAAATTTCACTAAAAAATGCTGACCACCCCATATTTGAAAATTTAATTTTCGGATTCCCTTCCAAATCCACAAACAGGTCATCAATACAAAAGTCAAATTCATATGATAAAAATGAGTAGACTATATCTCCTAATTAAATTCCTTAAGATTCTCTATGACAGCCATTCGTATAAATAAGTTACTCCATGCATCCCCTCCATATTCTTTCCTTATTTAATAGCATTAACCTCCTCTCATGTCCTATGCAGATCTACAACCAAATATAGATCTCTCCAATTAAATAGTCGTAATTATTTACCGTAAACTAAAATTTGGTACCAAATAAGATCGAAAGCCTGTCAGTTTCTCTTTTCGTGTGGGAAACGGATTTGAGAGTTACCTCAACCTACACATCATAAAAGACAGACCTCTCATTTGTCTTCTCTCTCCTTCTAAGTATTCTTTCCCCCCATTGGCTTCTCTCTCAATTCCTCAAGACTTCTCACTATTTCCTCTTTATATATGTGTGTGTATACACACACAGACACACACCATTCTGCCTTTCTCAGTATCTCTCTAAGCTTAGTGCCCAAAGTCCAATATGGGATTTGGATTGGGCTACTTTCACTTTGCTCTGCCTTTCGCTTTGTTCCTGGCATTGCCAACCAGGAGTATTCCTAGTGGGAATGCAGATTGCGACCTTTACAACGGGAGATGGGTTTACGATGAAACTTATCCGATGTATGATGCCAGGACCTGTCCGTTTGTCCGAAGAGAATTCGATTGCCAAAAGTATGGTCGACCCGATAATATGTACCTCAAATATCGATGGCAGCCCAATGGCTGTGATCTCCCAAGGTAAGTTTGCGGTGTGAATTTATATATTTTATCTTATCCTCGTCTTGTAAGCTTTTTTTTTTTTTTTGTTAGAAGAATGGCCATGCCTATATTTGTCGGTGCTGAACTCATGGCCAGCATTACTTTGCTCATAGGGGACCATATGCTTTTAATCATAAATTGCCAATATTGCTAACATGGTAATTTTTATTATTTCCTTTTTGAAGGTTTGATGGGAGGAGTTTTATGAGGAGATGGATTAGGAAGAAAATTCTGTTTGTGGGAGACTCGTTGACATTGAACCAGTATGAGTCATTTTTGTGCATGTTGCATGCGGCTGTGCCTTATGCTCGGTTCAATTTCACCAAGACAGACACACTAACAACCGTTAGGTTTCAGGTTACTACGATTTTTTTATTTTTATTTTTTTTTTCATTTTTCATCGTCTCTACTAGTTATTATTTTATTTTTATTTATGGGTTTATATATAGTAGCCTCGTGTAGATTTGATTTTCGAATTTTAAAAAGGAGTAATTAGAGGGTGGTCCCTTGTGCAGTGAATTGTTTCATGATTGGCTTGTGAGGTGTGACTTTGTCTGCAAGATTGTTTGGTTTATAGTAGGATGACATTCGAACTAACCAACTGCTATTAGTGTACAAGGTTTAATGTCCATGTTACAAGTTTGCTGGCTTTGGTGTCTTGTTTAATTTGTTAATGCTGGTGGCTTAGTATAAGTTTAATTACCCAAAAGAAAAGTACGTTTGTCCCCGTGCATCTCGCATGCCATTGTTTAGTTCTTGTTTTTGATTTAAAAAGGAATTCAAAAGAGTAATGGTTTAGTATCTTCTTAATTTTTTATGCTGTTTGTTTTCTGTATTATCAGATCTATATATCCAAAAACAAGAAATTTTAGCCCTAGCCTTCAAGAATTTATATTCTTTTTGCTTTGTAAACAAGATCTTTTTTCTTTAACGACTAAAAATTAAAACTTTGTGAATAGGAAAAGAATCGTGTTAGCTCCAAGTACAATTAATTTTGACTTAGGAAAGTGCCAATTTACTTTATAAGGTTTTGTCAGATCTTGAGAATAAAACATTACGGAAAAAAGGGGACCAGTCTATGCAAAAGAACAAAAAAAAAAAAAGTATACTTGTTCAACTTAATTTACAATTTCATCTGGGTTTGGCCAAGGTAGTAATTGTGCTGGTGTCAATGTCGGGTGAAAATTATAGGTTATTTAAGGAAACATTAATAGTCATGTTTTATAATTATGTTCCTTTTTCCCCAAAAAACTAATTAAGATTGATGGTTAAAGATGCATTCTAATAAGAATATAATATGTGGACAGTGTATGCGATGAAATAATCTTTGATGAAAAATACCTTAGGGACCCAAAAAACATGGGACATCTCCCTATTCCACGATGCACTGTTCATGAACAGTGCATCATGGGACAGAGAGCCGACACCATGAACAATGCATCATGGGACAGGGAACCGACACCTCACATGTCTCATGTAGGGTCTCATATTTTTGGGTCCCTGTAGCACAACCCATCTTTAATGTCTAAATTGTGTAAGAGTTATGCCAACGTGATCTTGTCCAATCCAATTGTGTGCGGCCAATGAAAAAAGTGAAATGTTATATAAAAGGTAAAAGGTAGTTAATATAAAATCATTTGGACCATAAAAAGCATCTTTATCGCTCTGACATGTAGATTTAGCCACATGGCTAACTTTGATAGGGTTTCAAATGGTAGACACACAAATGACACGTGTGAGACTCGTAAACCCTTTTGTTTCTTCCGAACAACTCAACAAAGAGATCCTCGTTGAGCTGTTTGGCGCTTTCTGTTGCCAATCTCCTCATAGTGGCCCACAATCACATGAACAAATTCATATATATAAATACAAGCCTCTAAAAATGAGGGCATTTAGAGACATTGTATGGATCTTGGCGGTGATTTGTGAATGTCACATGCATACACTAGCAAGGAGTTGGAATTAAGTGTCATTTGCTCAGGTTCTCAGAAATTTCCATGCATCTTCTCTCGTGCCCGGATACATTTTAAAGAGCGCTAGCTGTAGAATATGGGAATTGAATGCCTCGTCTGCTCAAATCTTAGTTGAGCAAACATTCTCATATGGAGCTTGGCTCGAGACGCTCTTATTAATAAGAAAGTTTGATTTGGAAAATGGGTTTCTTCAAATGGAAGTTATGATCTAATCTTAAAATTTAGGACGTATTGTGTAGTTGGACGATTACAACACTCTCTAAACCATTCCTACACTACTAGCTAGAGACAAAAATGTAGCGTCCTACTAGTTGGATTACTATTAAAATGATATGTCATCATGGATCCCGAAATCTTTAGGTGTAGTAGTTTAAAAGCAGTTTGAAAATGTAGTCTAGTTATCACTATTCATTACGTATCCCAAAATCTTTAGGTGTACTAGTGTAGGAGCAATTTGAAACATAGTCTAGTTATCACTACTCAGTGTTTTTAGTATCCGTGGAGGATTTTGAGACAATTCATGTTGATCATCATAAATTTTAGTCAAGATAAAATAGAACTTTTGTAATTTCCTTAAAATTTGACTTTTCATCCATGATCCAAAGTTAACTTACACTAAACAACCGTAAATTATGGCATTGTTTTTCATGTATCGCATTGAGATATACGTGTAATGAACCGCACTGGAGAAGTAGCAAAAAGAAAAAAAGAAGCAGGACTTAAATTCTTGAGCCTGTGAAAACTATTACCTTATGCTTTCGGAATAAAGTTTTTTCTACCCGATATTTTTAACTATCTCAACTTTAATGTCTAATAGACATATTCTAATCAGTTATATACATGTCTTCTATCTAGCCTGCAATTTCTTCCTATATATATTTTGCCTTGACATAGCGGAATCTTGCAGGACTACAAGCTCACCGTAACATATTATTTGTCACACTATCTTGTGGATATCGTTGGGCAGAAGATCGGACGTGTATTAGAGCTCGACTCAATGCAAAGTGGGCGATTTTGGCTCGACGCGCACTTGCTCATCTTCAATACTTACCACTGGTGGAGTACAAGAGGCGCTTCTCAACCGTAATAGACTAAACTTATATTTTTATTTTTTATCATCTCTTGGGTCAAGACAGCAACAAGAACGTTAACTACATGAATTTTATTCTTCTGTTCCCTTCTACTAAGGGATATCTCTCGTACTAAGTTAAGCGATATTGGGCTTTTCTTAATTGCGTACAAGTTACAAACAAGTCTTAAGAGAGTCAAGTCTATTACTCCTTACTCTACTAGCAATAATATTTTCACTTTTTCTAATCGGCGACAATGTTCTCCATTAATTATATATGCTTGGACAAGACATCTTAGTTGATTTTCTCTGATTTTATCCTCTATATATAGAACCAATCTTTAATTTACGATGAATACATTCATTTTTTTTACCTAATTCATAACATTCTCATTTCTATTATTTTTAAGTTTTTTAGTTTGTTTTTCGATTACGCAATTATGTGATCTATAAAACATTGCGAGTTTATAACCCTATAAAAAAATTTCCTCCAATTTCTGAATATACTAATTTGCATTTGCATTGCAGATGGGACTATGTGCAAGATGGAGATCAGATAATGAAAGACATGAACCGGACCCTGGCCTTGTCTAAGGCACTAGTTACATGGGCCAAATGGGTGGACTTAAATGTAAATCCAGCCATCACCAAGGTCTTCTTCCAAGGTCTCTCTCCATCACATTACCAGTAAGTACGAACCCTTGGCTATCTACTTGCGTCTGTCGTTTAGACAGCCAATTGTGCACTTAACAAAGACCCGTAGTAATTCTCTGTTGGTTTTAAGAAGAAGAACACAAAAGAAATGAAGATAAACAGAGCTGAT
>BQKN01063510.1:0-17265 GCA_022839385.1 Asparagus kiusianus
GTACAGAGCTGAGCTCATCAACGATATCCATCATATATATAAACTGAATAAATCTGGTATATCGACGTACTATCTCATATAGTACTGAGCTGAGCCCATTAACGATATCCGACATATGTATAAACTGTATAAATCTGGAATATCGACGTACTATCTGGAATATCGACGTACTATCTCATATAGTACTAAGCTGAGCCCATTAACTATATCCATCTCATGTATAAACTGTATATATCTAGTATGTCGACCCATTATTCCATATAGTACTGAGTTGTGCTCATCAATGACATCCAACATGTGTATGAACGATATCTAATTTCAAAAATGATCAAATCAAAACTCATCATAATCCCTTTAGGATTCTCAAATGCGTAACACAACATATTCATGACTATACGTGTAACATCAAGCGGCTCAAAAAACTCCACGAACGCATCTCAAAATGGCGTAACACAGCTCCACAAAACAAGCAGGAAAAACAGTCAGGATTTTTATTAGTAAAACGAACCTATCTTTCTCTAGGAAAATTATTTTTAGAAATGGTTTTCTATTTTGAAAACTATATTCACACATCTTTCAATTGGCATAAGTTTGGTTCAGTTTGTAGTTCTTTTGTTATCCTAAATCTCTAGTTAAATATTATACATGTGTAGCAGTTTTTCTACAGGATATGTTGTTAGTAAAAAGAATTTATATTTCTCTATACAAAATCTTTTTAAGAATATCTTTCTGTTTTAGAAACTAGATACATATAGCTTTCATTTGGAACTAGTTTGCTTAAATTTGGAATTTGTTTGGTATCTCAAAATCCCAGTTAAAGATTATACAAGTGTTGTAGTTTTCTGCAAAAAATATATATATATTTAGTACATCTCTTAAATTTCTTAAATATAAACGAAATTATGAATAACCCTAATGATCATGATCATGATACTATCATAAATAGTAAGAAAAGATTACTAATCTAGTATTAGTTTAAGTTTCAACATAAAAAAAATAAAAAAATCTGATTTTTAACATCACAAGTTAAGATTCAAACATGAAAATACATATTAAACATCTAAACTAGTTATTTAACTATGAGGATAGGTTTGGATGAAGATAATCTTGTCTCAAACATTGTTCTAAGCCTTTGAAATAAACAGCAAGTAATCCACGAGCACAAACAACCCATTCTCCCTTGTCACACGTCGAAGATCTCGCCCTCGTGTCGGTATTGTGCTTCACAAAGCTCTCAAAAATTCATAAGAAAAAGATCTAGGGTTTTTGAAGGGAGATGGTAACTACTAGGGTTCATAGATATGATAAAACAGAAGAGTTTTCATAAAAAAAACATAGGTATTTATAGAGGCAAACCCGAAACAAACTTGTTTGACCCGAACAAGGAAACCTAGTCTGATTAGGAAAATAATATTCGATATTTTGGTCATAACTTTTAACTCTAACCTCAGAATGAGGTGATATAAGATTTGTTGGAAAGCTCTTGAAAAGACCTAAAACTTTAGTCTTTTAAGTTTTCCAATATTCCAACTGTTTCAGTATGTAAAATGTATATACTTTTAACTAGTCTTTTTTCCCATATTCAGGCCAGTGCACGTGTGCATAATATCACTTCTATATTCACATATATACATTGAATTAATCTTAAATCAATTCCTAGCATACTCAAACATTAATAAATATCATTTTTTTCATAATGTAACACATTTATTATTATTTATTATAAATATTCAAATTTTTGGGTTTTACATTCTTCCCCCTTAAAGAATTTTGTCCCCAAAATTCCGCAAACGTATCTTAGAGATTAATAATACATTACCATAAATCTTCAAATATAAAATATTATAATATCTATACTTAACAATCTAGAATGTGAATATTCCTACTTGACCCCTAACTAAATGGAACTAGTACGTCGGGCGAAAAATCCAAACAAGGAACCCCCCATATATATACCATATGTTCCAAATAATTAGGAGCTAAGTGATAATACCACTATTCTAGCATTAAGTATAGATATGAGCATATAGATAATCATAAACATAAACAAATCATATCCAAACAATTTACTTGCTCAAATAGGTGCAAGTAAATAGGTGCAAGTCGTCGCGATGCATATCCTCATCACGTCCTAAGAAACTTCCTCAGCTCCTTTCCGATTTCATTGAACTTTAACTAAAGATATCATTTTGTTTCTAAGTCTCTTGTCCTCCTTAGCAAGAATACACACAGGAATTGTAATAATAGTTATATCATCAAGAATTCGACCTCTGGCGTGTCTAACACTCGCTGCTGCTCCTCGTCACGTAGATACTTCTTAAGTATCGAAACATGGAAGATATCGTGTATACTCGACATCGATGCTGGAAGATCTAGCCGATATGAAATGACTCCAAAGTGCTCCACTCTCCTGAATGGACCAATATACCTCAGGAAAAGCATCCCCCGTCTACCAAATCGTTGAACTCCCTTCATTGGCAATATTTACAACAATACACAGTCCCCAACCTAGAACTCTAATGGTCGTCATTTTTGATCTGCATAACTCTTCTGACGACTCTGTGCTACACAATACGCTCCCGAATTATTGCTATTTTTTCTATAGTCTGTCTCACTAGTTCCAGTCCAAGCAATAGGTTGTCCTCTGATTTTGCCCAGCAACTAGGTGATCTACAAAGTCTCCCGTACAACGTCTCATATGGTGCCATACCAATTGTTACTTGGTAACTGTTGTTATAAGCAAATTTAATCAATAAGATGTGGTCCTCCCAACTGCCCTGAAAAACTATAACACAAGCCCGCAACATATCCTCCAACCTTGGTTGACTCTCTCCATTTGTGCATCTGTCTGCGGGTGAAAACTACAAGAATACGATAACTGGCTATCGAAAGAATTCTGGAAGCTCCTCCAAAAGTGCAAAGTGAAAACCGATCCTCGATCTGATACAATCATCTCTGGAACTCCATGTAATCTTACTTTCTCCTAGATGAATATCCTCACATAAGTCTTTGCCGTGTAAGTCGTCTTTACTAGTATAAAATGTACTAACTTCATCAACCGATCCACTATTATCCAAATTAAATCATTCCCCTTCTTCGATCTTGGTAATCCTACAATAAAGTCCATATAAATATCTACCCACTTCCACTCCGAAACGGGTGAAGGTGATATTCTGCCTTCACTTGCTGGCAGGTAAAGCACTTAGCCACATACTCTGTGGTCTCTTTACTCATATCGCTCTATCAAAAGTGTCTCTTCAGGTCCTTGTACATTTTTGTTGTGTCTGGATGTACTGTGTGCCTAGAACGATACGTCTCATCAAGCAACTCCTTCTTTAGCTCTGTACTAGTTGGTATAACTAACCGGCCCTTCATACGAAGGCCTCCATCTGTCCCAACGGTCCAATCATCTTTAGGACGCTCTTTAGTAATCTCCTCATTCCGATTTTGAATCCAATAGTCTTCTAGTTGAGCTCTAACCACCCTATCACACCAAGATGGTTGTACCGATATAGCTCCCAAAAATACGCCGGTCTTGCCAATCTCTGGCCTAAAATCAAACTGACTAAGAGTATGAAGATCTCGATACAAGGAGCACCTCAAAGTCGTAATCTGACGTTGATGCTTCCTGCTCAAAGTGTTTGCTACGACGTTCGCCTTCCCCGGGTGATATTGAATCGCGAACTCGTAATCCTTGATAAACTCAACCTATCGCTGTTACCTCTGATTGAGTTCTTTCTGAGAGAATAGATATTTTAGACTCTGGTGGTCTGTGAATAACTCGAACTGCACTCCATACAGGTAATGTATCCATGTCTTCAGTGCGAAGACCACTGCTGGTAGCTCCAAGTCGTGTATGGATAATCCTGCTCATGCATCCTTAACTATCGCAAAATATATTCTACTACTCTCCGGGTCTGTAACAAAATACCCCTAGACCCGACAATGGTGCATTTGTGTAGATGATAAAGGTCTTATCACTGCTCAGAATAACCAATACTAATATTATAGTCAACTTAGTTTTCAAAGTCTCAAAGGTCTCCTGGCACTCCGTGCCCCAAACAAACTATACACCCTTCTTCGTACAACGTGTAAGCAGCGTCGTAATCTTCAAGAGGTCCTGAATGAACTTTCTATAATAGCCTGCTAATCCTAGGAAACTATGAATCTCTGTAATCGTCTTTGGCGGCTCCCCATCTAGTACAACATCTACCTTAGTTGGGTCTACTACAATATCCTCCTGGCTGATAACATGGCCCAAAAATCTGACTTCAGAAAGTCAAAACTCGCACTTGCTGAACTTGGCGTACAACTGATGATCCCGTAATGTCTGTAATGCCAAACGAAGATGTTGCTCATGCTCTGCCTCTGATCTTGAATATATAAGGATGTCGTCAATAAAAAATGATCACGAACTGGTCCAAGTATGGATGGAAAACCCGGTTCATCAAATCTATGAATACATCATGTGCATTGGTCAGCCCAAATGGTATGATGAGGAACTCAAAAGACCCATATCGAGTCAAAAATGTGGTCTTGGAAATATTCATCTCCCGAACCCATAACTGATGATAGCCAGAACGAAGATCAAGCTTAGAGAAATGTTGTGCTCCCTGTAGCTGGTCGAACAAGTCATCAATCCTCGGTAATAGGTACATGTTCCAAATAGTGACCTTGTTCAACTCACGAAAATTTATACATAATCACAAGCTACCGTCCTTCTTCACAAAAAGGACCGGTGCTCCCCATGAAGAATGACTTCGACAAATAAAATCCTGAGATAACAACTCATATAACTGAATCTGTAGCTCTCTCATCTCAGCGGGTGCCATACGATAGGGTGCTCGGAATATCGGTACTATGCTCTGCTACAACTTGATGCAGGACTCATCCTCTCTCACATGAGGTAACCTAGGTATGTCCTGAAAGACATCCTGATAAACTGAGACAACTCTAGTCTTGCACAAATCAGCACTCGGATCCAGTAGCATCACCTCCTCGACGTATGCCAGGAATGACTCCGCATTCTGTTTACCCTACGAGGTTGCTACTATTTATACAAACCCAACGAATACTCACAACATGACTATTTTAGCAAAACAATCAATACTGATATGATATGATGATAGCCAATTTATAAGAATAACGTCAAAATCCGACATCAGCAACACGATATGATCTATGAGAAACTCGAACTCATCTAGACTGATGACGCAGCTCCTGTAGGCATCGAAAATTGCCGATAGGTCCCCACTCACAGCTCGGTGTTAACGATCGACGATCGAACGTCACTACCCAGTTCACAAGAGCTCAAATGACACCGGCGAGCGACTGAAGCAAACCGACGGATGACGTGATCCGACAGAATGTCAGAATCACGAGGATACGGGTTGACCGAAAACCCCGCGATCACCGCAATTGGACCAATGCCTGCTGTGCCCTAATCACCCCACGGATAATCCAACCATTGGGGCCTACAGAGCTCGCCGTCACGATTCTAACGCATCCGAAATCACTCAAATCTGAGTTCGGACGAAAAGTCAATGGCGAGTCAACGGCAGGACAACGGCAGAACAACGGCACAGCCTCGGACTGCGTTGAGACACCCAAATGGGCCTCGGCAGGCCCGAGACACCCGAGAGGTGTCTTGGCAAAGCCAAGACACCCTAGGGGTGTCTCGGCCCGGGCCGAGACACCCCCTAGGGGGTGTCTCACATCAGCCCCCCCTCTCCTTGTGGCTATAAATAGCCCCCTTGGCCTCCTTTGTGAGGGGCTCTGGATTTTTGCTCTCAATTCAAGGCTGAATTATCTTAGCCAAGGATTGTTCTGCAAGAGAGCGGCGAAGCCCTGCCGGAGTGAGGAGTCAGAGTCTGCAAGATAGCGGCGAAGCCCTGCCGGAGCAAGGAGTAAGGCGTTCTTCATCAGCACCCTTCATTCACCCCCTTCTGTTCCTTGGTGTTGCCCTTCGCAGGCGACACTGAGAAGAGCTATTATCTCGCGTAAGCCGAGATATACGCTTTAAACTTCTAGATCTCACGCGGATCGATGAAGTTCTGTTTCTATATCCCTCTGCGGATAGACGAAACTCTGCCGGATTTTACCGGAAAGGATCTTGAAGAGTCGGCGGTCCACGGATATCGACGTCCCCGTCACAGGCCAACAACCCACGCAAGCGAGACCGTACCAAACCGGGATCTCGTGTTTATTTTCGTTAAAGTTGTAATACCTTTGTTTTCATTTTACCCTGTTGTAACGCTCAAAGTTGTAACAGATCTCGAAAAAGAGAACATCAATGAAAACAGCAACTTTTACCGGAAACAAGCTGGCGACCACAGTGGGAGCCAACGATCTCGCCGCCGAGATCGTCGTGACGCAACCGGCCTTCAAGATCCGGGTGAATGAAGAGATCGAATACGAGTTCGATCAGAAGAAGTTCGAAGAGTACCTCTCCTCCTCCTCCTCCAAATCTGCCTCTCCGCACCGGCGCAGGAAGAACCCATCTCCAAAAAGGGCTTGCGGGATCTCCAACTCCTCAATTCAAGACCCCGCCGTCGCTGCTGCTACACTTGCACCACACAACGGCCTTGCGTCGATCAGTGTGGTCAAGAACGTAGATCCAACAGCACCAAAGGCAATGGGTGATGCTGCTCCAACTCCATCAAAAAGGGCGATCCAAAGACGCCGCCAACGCCTCGCTCAACAGCTCGCCAGGGCTAAGGAGTCGAAAGATGGAGTGCGCTATGCAGAGGATCTGAAGTCGAGGCAGCGACAAGAGCAACGGCAAGCAATCAACCTCCCCTCCAAAACAGAAGCGAGTGAGTGGATCCGCGTCAAGAGGAACCGCTCCACGCTCGAGGAGCGAATCAAGAAGCGCCGCGCTCTACTCGCACATGCTCGGCTCCTTCTGAAGAAGGCAGAGGAGATGCAGCGAGAAACGGTGGTCAAAACACCGTCTACAAGCAAATCGGTGTGGGTTCCTAAATCGACACCAACACTTCCAGCAAAGAAGGGCAAGATTGTCGCCCAGAGTTCAACCAAATCAGAGCCTACTCCTCCTGTACCGACACCCTCAACAGGGCCAGGTAAAAAAGGGGATCATTCAAGATCCTAGGTTCCTTTGACGAGTCGCCTCGGTCCCTTACCGGAGAACCGAGGAAGAATACCCGTCAAAGAACGGCTGGGACCATTGAAAGGTCCCCAAGTTAAAAACCAGACCGGGGGTCGAATCAATCCCCCCAAGAAAGATGAAAAAGGGAAAGCCCCTATCACCGACCGCATCAGGTTGCGAGTCGAACTAAAAGAGCCCGTTCGATTTCTACGCTCCCAAAAGCGTAAAATTGAACGGGCCACTCTTGAAAAATCTAACCAAGTTTTGCATTCCCAAAGGGAAACACACTCGTCTGAGGATGAGCGTGTTATACCAAGGGACACCTACCAACACTCTGTAGGTTGCTCCAGCTATCAAGCTGATGAGCTGTACTACAGGGCCGGGGGTGTGGGAAAATCTCGAAAGAGATACATGCAGGATATGGAGTCCCGCTGCCCGTGTGCCAACATTATCAAGGCAGTGCTGTCCGAGTGTTGCTGTGCTCAGACCCCAACAAGAATCTCGGTGTTCGAGAGACTCTCCAAGCCGAAGCGTTTCCACAAGAAGAAATCGCTCCGCCGAGAGGATGAATACTCGAAAGTGTCAGTCATCATGACCGGCAGAGGGGGATCAACACCACGTCTCAACTTGGATCAGCTTGCCGAGGCTTCCCGATGCATGACATGGTTGCGGTCGGGAACCATCAAATGAAAGAATTACCCAAGAGTACAAAAGGGACTCTCCCTAGAAGAAGAAGAATCAGATGCTGATTCTGATACCTGCTCCGCCGTCGAATCCGATGACACAACTTCAAGTGCAGGCCGACCTTATGAATCGCTCATGATCAGCGCCGAACAAGTGTCGAAGATACTTGAAGAAGCCCTGGCCAAGCAGAAGGAGAGCTTCAAATTTGAAATGGAGATGGCCATGCAGCGGATGAGGGAGATGCACGACCAACAGATCGCGGCAATGACGGTTCACCAAGGAGAACCGAGTCAACGCAATCCAGAGGAGCATGAACGGGAAGGGGATAATGTTAACGTCCCTCCTGTCAACACCAGCAATGGGGGTGGTCCCGCAGAAGATAATGCCCAAGAGGACCACGCCGCCTCTCCCAGAAGCCACTCGAAGACCGAGACGAGTGAGGACAGGAAGATGAAAGACTTGGAGAGCAAAATCAATGCGTTGATGAGTGCTCAAGAGGTAAAAAGGTCTGGTATACCCTGCCCCTATCCAAGGGAGTGGGAATCGATCCCATATCTGGCAAAGTTTAATCTGATTAACTTTACGCCGTTTGATGGGAAGGGTTCCCCTACCCAGCATTTAATCTACTTCAAGTCTCATTTAGGAATCATTTCCGGAAATGAGACCCTCATGGTGCGGTCATTCGTCGGCACTCTTCGCGGAGCTGCCTTCGATTGGTATCGTCGTCTCAAGCCTGGAAGCATCAATGGCTGGGATGACATGGAGGACATGTTTCTAACGAACTTCTTTGATGATGACACTGAGGTTTCAATCGGCACGCTGTTCGACGAAAAACAAAAGAACGGCGAGACGGTTGAAAACTTCGTGAAAAGATTCCGGAACAAGGCTATGAATTGCAGGGATCCGGTTAGCGAAGATTTCATTCTTGAGACTTGCCACAACAACCTCACGCTCGACATCCTCGAAGCCATGGGAATGGCGCCGTCCAAAACCTGGAAGGATTTGAAGATGAGAGGAGAGCGAGCCGAGCGATTCCTCAAGAGGAAGAAAGCGGAGAGAGGGCAAATACCCAATAATGCCCCGCAACCAAATTTTACCCCCAAGGGTAAAGGGAAGGCGCATGCAAATGCGGTGGTCGCAAATCAAGTCTTTGAGGTACAAGCACAGCCGCAGCAGCCGCAACAGCCACAGCAGCCGCAACAGCAGCAGCAGAGGGCGCCCCAACAACCCAGGTGGCAGCAACAGCCCCAGAAGCAAAAGGTTGGGGAGCCGAGATTCCCAAAAGTCTACTCATTCAAAGAGGATGAAATCCCGGGTATTTTCAAATACCTCGTGGAGAACAACAAGATCAAGCTGCCGCCGATTCAGGATCAAGAAGATGCCAAGAGGGTCAACGATCCGAAATACTGCGCATTCCACCGAGCGGTGCACCATCCTACCAAGGTGTGCTACGCTCTCAAAGATAAGATTCAGGCCCTAATCGATGTTGGGGTTATTACTATGAAGCAGCCCAAAGAGAAGAAGGTGGGTGCAAATACCGTGTCCATTAGCTTTGGATCTGTTCCCTCGAGTTGGTTCCAACACGAGTCAGTGATCAAAACGGCGGTGAAGACAGTGAATGATGATCCGCACCAACAGCGTCAGAAAGGGCTTGTGCCACTGTAGGCTGTCTAAAAATCACAATAGATAGCTTATCCCCCATCAAACACCGGTGATGGAAGTTACAATCTGACGACTTCCAGAAGGCTACAATTTGAAGACTTTCACATAGATCGCTGAAGGTTACAATCTGACGACCTTCACGACAACTGATGAAAGCTCTAATCAACGGCCTTCACAATCAATATCGGGAGTTACAATCTGACGACTCTCATATTCTCAAGGAGCCAAGACGAAGATTACAAGACAATGATCTTTGCAACGCTATGACAAAAGAGATTACTTGGTGATAATCTCTTCAAGGCAAGACGCGGAGGTCCTCCCCGTGTATTAACACCAAAACGCGGAGGTCATCCCCGTGTGTCAATAGTAAAACGCTAGGGTCGAACCCGCATTACAACATCAAAACGCTAGGGTCGAACCCGCGTTACAACATCAAAACGCTAGGGTCGAACCCGCGTTACAACAAGCCAAAACGCGAGTGACCCTCGCGTTCATTGGTGTTCAGCCAACACCCAACCTCGCGTCTCAAGTCTAAGAGGCGAAGTTAGGGTCCTGAACGCCAACGTGGGCGTTTGACTCATTCAACATGAGCTGAACGGTTCTAAAACCGCTCCCCACGATTTGGGGGCGGTCACACCCCACTTAGGAGAGATTTAAGGGGCGGTTACACCCCCTTAATCCCCTATAAATAGGGGTAAACTCAACTGAGTTAAGGGTTGGCTTCTTGGGTTCGGTCAGTTGGAATTTCCTGGCTTGGATCGATCATTGGAGGCAGACTTTTGAGGAGATAGGAGATCGACAACATCTTCCAACGAAGATCATCTTCAACTTCAGCAATAGAGAGCCTTCGGCCTTGGCTTATCAAACCGATTTTCGGTTAAATTAACTCTTTCATAGAGTTTCCAACTCGTTCAGAGTTATCAACTCATCAAGAGTTTCAAACTTGCCACGCAAGTTCTCCACAACGTCAAATCGTGAGGAGAAGACATCGTTCCAGTGAATCAAAACGTCGGATCGTCAACGGAGAGCAAGTTCGACGCGATCAATCGAAGGAAGCACTCCATCGCTACCAAGAAGAACCCAGTCTTAAACAAAGGGGAGAATCAAATCCATTCTCTTCTCTTTTGTAATCGGAATCCAAATTGTAATTGATTTTGAGAGAATACAAGTCAAATTTTCTTTCATTGTCTTTTTACTGCAAATTTCCAACAAACAAAAGATGGCGACTCTGCTGGGGACAAGCTTCTCTGACGAAGAAGTGGTGGTGCAATCCGATGTTCATCTCACTGGAACGACTGTCGAAACTCTCGTGGTAGAGTTTGATCAAGCCAAGTTTGAGGAGGCCATCTCTTCCGGATCCCATAGCCCCAAGGTTATGCGCAAGATCCACAAAGTCTCCAAGGAGAATAAATCTCCAACTATTGCTGGAGTGCCGAAGAAAGTCCTCTCCTTTGGCCACAATCTGTCGAACAGCCCCTCTGCTTCGGGAGCAAGCTCTGCCTCTGCCGAACTCGCCCAGCGAGTTAAAAGTCCCACATCCGCGTCAACACGATGTGTTTCAGGCCGTAAACAGCTTAGAGAGGAGACGAGCTCCATAAACGCCGATGATGCCTCTGCAAAAGCCTTAAAACAGGCTAAGAAGAACGCTGCTCATCGAAGAAGAAGGTCTCAACGACGGGCACAACTTCGAGAAAATCGATTCTCCAACCAACGCGGACTTCGCGTTCATGAGCCTAAACACGACCCTGAGCTTCGCGTCTATGAGCCTGAACAGAAGCTTCGCGAGGACCAGATTGAACGTGGCCCTCAATGGCGTGTTTTGCAGCCAAAACGCGGACCTCAAGCCTTCGTTGAACGCGAACTTCAACTTCGCGTTTCCAAGTCAAAACACGACCCTCGCGTCAACGATGAAGAACGCGACCTTCGCGTTTCAAGTGCCAAACGCGACCCTCGTGTCTCAGGTGCCAAAAGCGACCCTCGCGTCTCAGGTGCCAAACACGACCCTCGCGTCTCAATTGCCAAACGCGACCCTCGCGTCCTAAGTTCCAAATCCAATACCGCGCCTGGTGTATACCGTGGCCAAACGCGACCCCCTGGCCAGGGGCGCGCCGCCCCCTGGACCCCCGGCTCGCTGACCGGGCAGCGAGACCCCCGAATAGTCTGCGTAGCGTGACTAGGTTGAGAGGCGGATATAAAAAGTTCATGGATTCAAGGCATCTCAGCCAGGTCCATGTTCATCAAGAGCCAGTCCTGTCCAATCATGGACTGGGGGTTCCAATTCAAACCTCACAATCAGTGAGAAATTTTCGAGTCTTTACAACAGACTTGAGAGAGTTCACATCGAGAGCAAGACCGATGCAACAAGTCATTCGTTCATTCCAATGTGAACGACTAATTCATACGGTCCTCTCAAAATGTCAATGCTGCTCATATACGGCCAAACAATTGGTGTTCGACCAATTTATGAACGTTGCTTTGCTCAACCAACGATGACGTTCTCACAAGAAGAAGTCTCCAGAGACCGAATATCCTAGGGTCACTATCAATGTGATCGGGAGAGGGAAAGCCTCAAGCCCTAGTTCCGATGGCTCTGAGACAAGTCATTCACCGACCGTCAGAGAAATCGCTAACGAGTTTGAAGGAATCTACCAACATACTCGGACGCGAACAGGAGCCATTCACCCTGTCAATTATCGGAGGTTAGCCAGAGGAACCAATTCCGATGATGAACACTCAGCCATTGCAGAGTCCCAATCATCAAGCTCTTTTGTTGAACATGAGAGCTCCGCTTATATGACGGAAAACCATGAAGATCTTGCAAAGAAGGTTGCTGAGCAAGAGGCCATGCTCAAATCTCAGCAGGAGGCCATCAATGAACTCATGGCCCTGTTGACTCAAATCGTCGCAAACAAGGCTAAATCTCAGGAGACAGATTCGCCACCCAGGCAACAATCCTCCCGAAGGAGAGAAGCGTCTTCATCCCGACCTCACACAAGCAAAGGGAAGGGAAAAGTGGTTGATGACACGGCTTCTGACCAAGAAGCCCACAACCTAGAATCTTCCTCTGATGGAGGAAGAGAAGCTAAGAATGAGCAAAATCCTCAGTCGGCTAAAATCGAGGAATTGGAAGCCCACCTCAATGTTATCGCTAACAGAAGCGAGCTCCAAGATGAGGGAGTTGTCAGACCCTATCCTGCTGAATGGGATGCAGCCCCTTATCCTCCAAAATTCGAGGTCCCGACGCTACAAACTTTTAACGGCGCAGGATCACCGAACCAACATATCTATCATTTCAAGTCACAGACTGGGAATGGGATATCAAACGATGCCATTCTGGCTCGATTATTCATTGGCACCCTCAAGGGAGTTGCCTTTGAATGGTTCAGAAAACTGCCTGCAGGATGTATCCAAAAGTGGGCAGATTTAGAGAGACTCTTCCTATCAAGATTCTTTGAAGAGGATACAGAAGTCTCCATCCATACCCTTCTTTCCACTAAGCAGAAAAAGAGGGAGTCCGTCAAAGCCTTCGTCAAGAGGTTCCGAACCATGGCTCTCCGATGTTCGTCAGGTATGACACAGTCTACCTTAGTGGAGACCTGTCGACACAACCTGCAGACCAACATCCTAGCTCGAATAGGGGTTGCAGAAGGCCGATCCTGGAGACAACTAATCTCTCAAGGTGAACAGGCTCAAAAGATTATTGCCAGGATCAAAGCTGAAGAACAAAGTAGGCAGGATCAACCGGAGCAATTGGACCAAGCCCAATCTTCTCCTGAGCAATCGAACCAAGCTCACTCTTCCCAGTCAGAACCGGAATATACTACGGCTGCTGAAGCCAATCCTTTCTAATAGGATTGCGGGTCCAATAACTATCACGTTAACAGTCACCTCTGATAGTCAAACTCGTTAGACAGTGGCCCACTAGGTGATGTGCCTTGTCTACCCTTTTCCCCCCTGCACTTGTTCAAGACTGGGGGTTGGTTTATTTGTAGTTCATTGGATTATGAGTAATAAATTTTCTAAGTTATCATGTTCAATGGAATACCTTTGTTAACTACAAAATCCAATAACTATCACGTTAACATCTACCTCTGATAGTCCATCAACTTGTCAATCCGCTTCAATAGGATGGCAGGTCCATCAAAACTATCACGTTAACCGTTACCTCTGATAGTCCATTTCCTCCAAATTTCCCCACCAATCCTCTTCAAGTAGGATGGCGGGTCCATCAAAACTATCACGTTAATAGTTACCTCTGATAGTCAAACTCATCAGATAATGGTCTACCTGGTGATGTGCCTCTACTCCGACTTCATGGATAGTGCCTCACTAGGCGATGTGCCTTGTCTACCTCTTTTTCTTCCCCTGCTAAGTCTTAATCAAGACTGGGGGTTGGTTACTTAGAATCCACTGGATTAAGAGTAACGAACCTTTCACATCGTCAAGTTAACATTACACTTCTGACGATCATCATCCCCACAGAATATGAATGCAGCTTGCATCACTCCTAATTTGTCACGTTAATAATACACCTCTGACAATCAACTTATCAATCCTTGAACATGGGATGATAAGTCCTCAAAATTGCGCAAATCGCAATCTTCCCCAGCAAGACACTGAGTCTTCAAAGTCTTATTCAAATCACGAGCATCCAAACTCATGATAAACTTTCTTAGCAATTCTCCCCAGCGAGACGCTAATTCCCAAAACCTTGTGCAAGTCACAAGTACACATTCTCTTGTCACGTTAACACTAAACCTCTGACAAATCCACTTATCAATCCTCGTCAATAGGATGATAAGTCCACAAAGTTGCTCCAATCGCAACACAAATCATGTCATGTTAACACTAAACCTCTGACAACCAAATCCCCTTCTCGACTCTCTTCAATAGAGCGATAGGACCTCAAAGTTGCCCTGGTCGCAACATTCCACTTATCGACTCTCTTCAATAGAGCGATAGGCCTACAAACCCGTCAAGTTAATATTTACCTCTGACGTCCAAATCCACTTATCGACTCTCTTCAATAGAGCGATAGGCCTACAAACCCGTCAAGTTAATATTTACCTCTGACGTCCAAATCCACTTATCGACTCTCCCCAATAGAGCGATAAGTCCACAAAATTGCCCCGATCGCAATATCTTTCCTGTCAAGTTAACATCACACCTCTGACGACCAAATCAACTTATCAACTCTCTCCAATAGAGCGATAAGTCCATAAAATACTGTTAGGTTAACATCACCTCTAACAGTCAAACCCCCCAATGAACTTGTTAATTCTTCTTCAACAAGAATAGCAAGTTTTCATTATAAAATCCCCAATGGATTAAATATTTTCTGGAATTATCCCAGTGATAATAAAGAAAATTTCTGAATTTCACTCTAAGTGAAAATTCACGCCAAGTTAATACTACACCTCTGGCACTTCTAATTTTCTTTCAGTATTTCGAATAACACAGGAAGAAACAGTGACAAAGTCTACGTATTCAATATCGTAGCCAGTGATTATTATTAAATTAATAATCTCTGAATCCATACCTTGCATGTATGGGGAATTTTATCCCGAATCCTAAGAAGGGATAAGTCAACGCCTAATACGCGTTGCCGGTGAGTCTTTGACCGTAAAAAAGACAAAAATCCACGTATTCAACATCGTGGCAGGTTGTTATTAATAACGCCGAAATCCATGCCTCACACGTATGGGGGACTTTATCTCGATCCCTAATTAGAGATAAATCGGCATCTAACACATGCTGTCGGGTAGCCTATTCCCGCAATAATAGCAAAGCCTACGTATTCAACATCGTAGCACCAAAAATCCCTGCCTCACACGCATGGGGAATTTTATCCCGAATCCTAAGTAGGGATAAGTCAACGCCTAACATGCGTTGTCGGTTAGTCTTTCACCGTAAAAAGGATAAAAGTCTACGTATTCAACATCGTAGCAGGTTGTTATTAATAACGCCGAAATTCATGCCTTACACGCATGGGGAACTTTATCCCAAATCCTAAGTAGGGATAAGTCTACGCCTAACACGCGTCGCCGGTTAGTCTTTTTCCGTAAAAATGACAGAGTCTATGTATTCAAAATCATAGCACCAAGTCTAAGAGAGTTCATTCTCTTAGCACAACGTTACATGTGGAACGGACTTAGACAATCCACATGCTAGCCCGACTCAAACGGTAGTCGGTAAAGGCTTATCAAATCCGTTGATGGCTGAGGGTTTGCCAAAAATCCTATGCGTGTTTGCAGGTTCATCAACTTAATGGACATGAGCCGAGACTTGAAACAGATGAGCTGAAGACAAGTTTCAAAGACTTAGTCAAAAATGCATGAAAGTCACCTCCGCGTCTCACATCGAAACGTCGATGTCAGACCCGCGTCGCAAAAAACTGAACGCCGAGGTCACACCCGCGTCTCAAGTTCAAAATGCAGGGTCCACCCCCGCATTCCAGAAGCAGGGTTATGGCACATACCTTCACACAGGTCCTACATGACAAATCCCTTCAACCAAGATGTCTCCTAAGCGAGTGCAGAGAACAAATCCTTTACGACAAGGAATCAACAGCTCCAAGATCAGAGTTAAGATCCAAAGTATTCCGAAAATTCATCCCAGTCAACCGCGAACTTTCGAAAACTTTGGAGGGGGTTTTGTAGGCTGTCTAAAAATCATAATAGATAGCTTATCCCCCATCAAACACCGATGATGGAAGTTACAATCTGACGACTTCCAGAAGGCTATAATCTGAAGACTTTCACATAGATCGCTGAAGGTTACAATCTGACGACCTTCACGACAACTGATGAAAGCTCTAATCAACGGCCTTCACAATCAACATCGGGAGTTACAATCTGACGACTCTCATATTCTCAAGGAGCCAAGACGAAGATTACAAGATAATGATCTTTGTAACGCTATGACAAAAGAGATTACTTGGTGATAATCTCTTCAAGGCAAGATGCGGAGGTCCTCCCCGTGTATCAACACCAAAACGCGGAGGTCCTCCCCGTGTATCAACACTAAAACGCGGAGGTCATCCCCGTGTGTCAACAGTAAAACGCCAGGGTCGAACCCGCGTTATAACATCAAAACGCCAGGGTCGAACCCGCGTTATAACATCAAAACGCCAGGGTCGAACCCGCGTTACAACATCAAAACGCTAGGGTCGAACCCGCGTTATAACAAGCTAAACGCGAGCGACCCTCGCGTACGTGGGATTCAACCAAACATCGACCCACGCGTTTCCAAGCTACAACAAATCAAACGCGAGCGACCCTCGTGTTCATTGGTGTTCAGCCAACACCCAACCTCGCGTCTCGATTCTAAGACGTGAGGTTAGGGTCCTGAACGCCAAGGTGGGCGTTTGACTCGTTCAAGCACGAGTTGAACGGTTGCAGGAACCGTTTTCCCCACGATCTGAGGGATTTCCGCCCCACTTGGGAGCGGATTAAGGGGTCAGTTACACCCTACTTAGGAGAGATTTAAGGGGCAGTTACACCCCCCTAATCCCCTATAAATAGGGGTAAACTCAACTGAGTTCAGGTCCTTCTTTTTGGCTGGCTTTTGGAGACGAAGATTTGGCAGCAAAGGGGAATCCTTGGAGCATTTCTGGAGCTTGGGAGATCTGCAACGAGGAGCTTCTTCATCCTTGGCTTATAACCGATTTTCGGTTCAAAACAACTCTTTTACAGAGTTCTTCAAAACTCGTTCAGAGTTATCAACTCATCAAGAGTTTCAAACTTGCCATGCAAGTTCTCCACAACGTCAAATCGTGAGGAGAAGACATCGTTCCAGTGAATCAAAACGTC
>BQKN01063511.1:1791-23615 GCA_022839385.1 Asparagus kiusianus
TTGATAAGTGGATTTGTCAGAGGTGTAATGTTAACGTGACAAAAGGAAAGATTCGTTACTCTTAATCCAATGGATTCCAAGTAACCAACCCCCAGTCTGGATTAAGACTTAGCAGGGGAAGAAAAGGAGGTAGATAAGGCACACCGCCTAATGAGGCACTATCCATGAAGTCGGAGTAGAAGCACATCACTTGGTAGGCCATTATCTGAAGAGTTTGGCTATCAGAGGTAATTGTTAACGTGACAGCTTTGTGGATCTGCCATCCCATTGAAGAGGATTGGCAAGTTGATGGACTTGATAGTTCTGGTAGATTTTATGGTTGACAGAGGTATTCTATTGAACATAACAACTCAGAAATTTTATTACTCATAATCCAATGAACTACCAATAAACTAAACCCCAGTCTTGAACAAGTACAGGGGGAAAAGAGTTTGACTATCAGAGGTAACTGTTAACATGATAGTTGTTGGACCCGCCGTTCTACTGGAAAGGATTGACTTCAGCGGCCGTAGTATCTTCCGGTTCTGACTGGGAAGAGTGAGCTTGGTTCGATTGCTCAGGAGAAGATTGGGCTTGGTCCGATTGCTCGGGCTGATCCTACCTACTTTGTTCTTCAGCTTTGATCCTGGTGATAATCTTTTGAGCCTGTTCGCCTTGAGAAATTAGTTGTCTCCAGGAACGGCATTCCGTAACTCCTATTCTAGCTAGGATGTTGGTTTGCAGGTTGTGTCGACAGGTCTCCACTAAGGTAGACTGTGTCATACCTGTCGGGCATCGAAGAGCCATGTTTCAAAACCTTTTGACGAAGGCTTTGACGGACTCCCTCTTCTTCTGCTTAGTGGCGAGAAGGGTCTGGATGGAGACTTCTGTATCCTCTTCAAAGAATCTTGACAGGAAAAATCTCTCTAGATCCGCCCACTTTTGGATACATCTGGCAGGCAGTTTTCTGAACCATTCAAAGGCAACTCCTTTGAGGGTGCCAATGAATAATCGAGCCAGAATGGCGTCGTTTGATATCACATTCCCAGTTTGTGACTTGAAATGATAGATATGTTGGTTCGGTGATCCCGTGCCGTCAAAAGTTTGTAGCGTCGGGACCTCGAATTTTGGAGGATAAGGTGCTGCATCCCATTCGGCAGGGTAGTGTCTGATAACACCCTCGTCTTGGAGCTCGCTTCTGTTGGCAATGGCGTTGAGGCGGGTTTCCAATTCCTCTATTTTGGTAGATTGGAGATTTTGCTCGTTCTCCGTCTCTCTTCCTTCATCAGAGGAAGATTCTAGGTTGTGGGCTTCTTGGTCAGAAGCCGTGTCATCAACCACTTTTCCCTTCCCTTTGCTTGTGTGAGGTCGAGATGAAGATGGTTTTCCTCTCCGGGAAGATTTTTGCCTAGGTGGCGAATCTGTCTCCTGAGATTTGTCCTTGTCTGCGACGAGTTGAGTCAACAGGGCCAAGAGTTTATTGATGGCCTCCTGCTGAGATTTGAGCATGGCCTCCTGCTCATCAAGTCTCTTCGCGAGATCTTCATGGTTTCCCGTCATATAAGCGTAGCTCTCATGTTCAACAAAAGAGCTTGATGATTGGGACTCTGCAATGGCTGAGTGTTCGTCATCGGCATTAGTTCCTCTGGATAAACTCCGATAATTGATAGGAGGAATGACACATGTTCGAGTCCGAGTGTGTTGGTAGATTCCTTCACGCTCGTTAGCGATTTCTCTGACGCTTGGAGAATGATCTGCCTCTGATTCGTCAGAACTAGGGGTTGATGATCTCCCTATGCCAACCATGTTAGAAGTGACTTCAAGGTATTCATCCTCTAAAGTCTTCTTCCTGTGAGAATGTCGCTGATTATTGAGCACAACGACGTTCGTCGGTCGGTTGAACGTCGACAGCAATTCCCGCAAGTCAGAGACTTGGGATGAACCTCTCACAGATCGTGAGGGTAGAGATGGAACCCCTGTCCGTTAAAGGATGGGACTGGTTCTTGGTAAACATGAATTTTAAATCCATGTTGACTTTTTTGAACACGACGAATCACATCACGTTCCAAAGAAGGAACACGAGGGTCGTGTTTAGCTTGATTAACGCAAGACCAAAGTCTGCGTTTTGTTGATGAAACGCACCTTTGGAGGCTGCGTTTTTGTTGGTTAACGCAGTTCGTAAGTCTGCGTTTTGTTGATGAAACGCACCTTTGGAGGTTGCGTTTTTGTTGGTTAACGCAGTTCGTAAGTCTGCGTTTTGGATCTTGAACGCACTCCTGAGAGTTGCGTTCTGCCAGATCAACGCAGTTTTGCGGTCTGCGTTTTGATGTTGAAACGCACCTCTGAAGGCTGTGTTTTATTTGGGAAACGCACTCCTGAGGGCTGCGTTTAGCTTGGCTTATGCAGAGCTCGTGTTGAGGCTCACAAACGCGGAGTTCGCGTTGATTGGAGGATCGGCTTTTTGGGAATTGTGCCGAAGCTAAGTCTTCTCCTTTAGGGAGGGGACTGTATGAACAGTACAACCCCCATGGGAGAAAGTCTTTAGATGAGTTGACCGCAACTGGAGCTTTAGTCTCCTCGGAAACTTTGTGGATCTTGCGCATAGCTTTGTGGCTAAGGGATCCAGAGGAGAGGGCCTCCTCAAACTTGGCTTGATCGAACTCGATGATCAGAGTTTCAACGGTCGTTCCAATGAGCATGACGTCGGACTGCACCACCACTTCTTCGTCAGAGAAGCTAGTCCCCAGCAGAGTCGCCATCTTTTGTTTGTTGGAAATTTGCAGTAAAAAGACAATGAAATAAAATTTGATTTGTATTCTCTCAAAATCAATTACAATTTGGATTCCGGTTACAAAAGAGAGGAGAATGAATTTGACTCTCCCCTTTGTTTAATTCTGGGTTCTTCACGGTGGCGATGGAGTGCCTCCCTCGATTGATCGCGTCGAGTTTGCTCTCCGTTGACGATCCGAACGTCTTGATTCACTGGAACGTGGTCTTCTCCTCACGATTTGACGCTGTGGAGAACTTGCGTGGCAAGTCTTAAAACTCTGACCGAGTTTAGAAGAACTTGCAGGGCAAGTTTGAAACTCTGACCGAGTTTAGAAGAACTTGCAAAGCAAGTTTTAAAACTCTGGACGAGTTGATAACTCAGATCGAGTTTGAAACTCTATGAAAGAGTTGATTTAAACCGAAAATTCGGTTAATAGCCAAGAATGAAGAAGCTCTGGTTGTTGATTTCCAAAGCTCCAGTCGAAGAACGAATGCTCTTCTTTGCTGCCAATCCTCAGGTTCAAAGAGCCAGCCCCTTGACCGAATTTCCCTTTGATGATGAGCGAAAATTCGATCCGTTGATGAGATCCCCATCCCCCCTTAACTCAATTGATTTTCTGATATTTATAGGGGGTTACTGGTGGTAACTACCCCCTTAATCCGCTCCTAAGTGGGGCGGAAATCCCTCAAATCGTGGGGCAAAACAGTTTCTAGAACTGTTCAGTTTGTGTTTGAACGAGTCAAACGCCTAAATTGGCGTTCTGGACCTTAACTCTGCGTCTTAGAGATGAGACGCAGAGTTAAATATTTGCCAGAAGTGGCTGAACGCATAGGCCGCATGCGTGATGAACTCTAAGACGCAGAGTTAGTGGCTGAACGCATAGGCCGCATGCGTGATGAACTCTGAGACGCAGAGTTAGTGGCTGAACGCACAGGTCGTGCACTGAGACGCAGAGTTGCGTTCTTTTAATGGCTGAACGCACAGTTGGGCCGAAAACGCACAGGTCGTGCTGTTTTAGAGGTTAACTCTGCGTTTTGATGTTGAAAACGCACAGTTGGGCCTGTTTAAAGGCTGAAAACGCACAGTTAGGCTGAAAACGAGATTAACTCTGCGTTTTGATGTTGAAAACACAGATCCGTCCTGTGCGTTTTGACTCTGTAATGCAGAGGCGAACCCTAGGCGGGTTTGGCAAGCTTCAGGCTAAGTCCAATGTTCTGATGAAGCCCATTCTTGCAGACGGACTTCAGAACATAACTTGCTACGAAGAACAGGTCATAACTTTCAAACCGTACGTCGGAATTGGACGAATTATATATGAAAATCGGCTATCTCGACGAGACGGAGCCGACCAAACCAACCCCATAGGGTTAGGTTTGCTCTGTTAATTTTGCCAAATTCCTTACGGTTTGAGAGATATCTGCATTTTTAGTTTGAAGAGACCGTTGATTTGTAGTCTCTTTTGTTAGGGCGCTACAAAGATCGTCATCTTGTAACCTTCGTCTTGGCTCCTTGAAAATATAAGAGTCGTCAGATTGTAACTCCCGATGTTGATTATGAAGGCTGTTGAATTAGAGCTTTCATCAGTTGTTGCGAAGGTCGTCAGATTGTAACCTTCTACGTGAAAGTCTTCAAATTGTAGTCTTCTGGAAGTCGTCAGATTGTAACTTCCATCATCGGTGTTTGATGGGGGATAAGCTATCTATTGTGATTTTTAGACAGCCTACAATCCCTCAAACTCACCTCTCTCATCCTCTCTCTCTCTCTCTCTCTCTCTCTCTCTCTCTGTAGGCGTCAAAAAATGCTAATAGATATCCAAAACATAAAAAATCACTCAAAACTGGGAAAATCACCCAAAACTCACAAAAATGAACTGTCTCGCCAGCGAGACAGTCTTTGCTGTCTCGCCAGCGAGACAGTCTTTTGCTGTCTCGCCAGCGAGACAGTCTTTTGCTGTCTCGCCAGCGAGACAGTCTTTGCTGTCTCGCTAGCAAGACAGCGTTGAAATGGTCAATAACCACCTCAATAACTGACCTATACGTGTCCATTAACTGCCAAGGGACGTGGGAAACAACATGGGCGAAAATCACGTGAATAACTGTCAAAATAACGGAGTTTAAAACGTGGGTAGGCAGGTACAGCAAAACTGCCAAGAATATTCGTTTTGCACGACAGCATTTTAGTGTCTCACTGGGCGAGACAGTAAAATACTATCGCGCCGTACTAACTTCTTGTTGAGTTGTGTTTTTGCAGTTACAGACCCCTGAGGCTATAAATACCCCCCTAGGGTCACTTCTGACGAGGATCAAGCATTTGTTAGAGCATTCCAGAGCAGAGAGAGCAGAGATTTTAGTGCTTTGTGTGATTCCTTGACATTCGAGCCTCGACTTGAGTTCAAGAAGAACGACTATCTTACTTCGATAAGATATCGTTTCCAATTCTCACTTCGATAACGAAGGAAGAATCATAAACCTCCCCTCACGATCTGTGAATCGGTGGTCCACGAACCAAAGCGTTTCCGACACAGGCAAAGTCCCACAAAGCAGTGTTCGATAAACGAATTCTGTGTTATTTTCTTCAAGAGTTGTAATTTTTCTTATTTTCATTGTAATTTCTCTGTAATCGAAAGAAGATTAATGGAATCTACGATGGAATCAACTTTTGCTGAAAACAAACTGGCGACCACAGTGGGAGCCAGCGGCTTCGCTGCCGAAGCCGCCGTGTCGCAGCCGATAAAGATCGTCGTTAGCGAAGAGATCGAATACGAGTTCGATCAGGCGAAATATGAGGAATACTTATCATCCTCATCTTCAAAATCGTCCTCTCCGCGCAAGTGCAGAAAGACTTCCTCTCCCAGGAAAACTTTCAAGTCTGCAATGCCAATGAAGGCCGCAGATGAAAACTCTCTCCCGATCGTTGCTAAGGAACCTGTCCGCAACGTTTCTGCTCCAAATGACTCCGTACCAATTAAGGAGTCTTTGATGAATAGCTCACCGGTACTGACGAAGAGGGCTCGTCAGAGACAACGCCAGCGCCGTGCTCGACAATTGGCCAAGGCCATGCAACAAACCGACGGGGTCCACTACTATGCGGACCTAGAGTCGAGAAAACAGAAAATGAATCAATTGCCCCAACGGCAAAGTAATCACATTTCTGCTCAACTTACGACAGAGGAATGGACCCTCGTCAAAAGGGCCCGTTCAACCCTGAAAGAACGGATACAGAGGCGAAAGGAAAAGGCCGCCCGCGCTCGTGCTCTCCGCCAACAAGCGCAAGGAAATAAAAAGGAGTTGGTGTCTGAAAAGCCGCCCAAGAACCGCAAAGTTTGGATACCAAAGGCGCCGCAAGCATCTGTTCCGGGCCCGTCTACCACATCAACAGTGAAGCCCTGGGTTAGCCCAGATTTATCTAAGTTCAAGATTACAATAGCGGATCGCCTCGGTCCTTTGGCTAATGATCGAGGCAAAGCCCCAGTTAAAGAAAATCCAAATCCGGCAAACAAACCCTTGGTGGTTTCCTACACAGGGGGTCGTAAACACCCTCCTGTCAGAGTTAATCCGGTCCAAGATAAGAGAATACCAGTTCATGATCGTCTAGGACCCGTGAAGACTCCACTCCCGCAAGGGGGTGTATTTAAAAACTTAACCTTGGATCGCCCAGAAGCGACGAATAATCATCCTGCGCATGTTAACAAGGTTCGCAAACCAAAGATAGGTTGCTCAAATCACGGTAGTGATGAGCTGTACTATCAAAACAAAAGCTCAAGAAAAAGGATTGTCCGAGAAGATGAATCGCATTGCGCATGCGAGAGACTCATCAAGGCAGTGTTGACGGAATGCGGCTGCTCACAAACTCCAAAACGAGTTTCTGTATTTCAAAGACTTTCGACTGAAGCGTCAAGATCCAAAGTAAGACGTTTCAACCAGAGAAAGCCTGCAAGATGGCAGGATGAATTCCCTGAGGTCACCATTAACATGACCGGCAGAGGAAAACAACATTTAGTCAACCCGGACCCTGATTTCTCTTCAGAAGGGAAAGTTGAGCGGGGTCTTTCTCAAAGAATGGAACGGTTACAACGAAGGGCTAACCGACGCCGAGACTACAAAAGGATGCATGAAGGATTATCGTCAGAAGGCGAACTATCAGATACTTGCTCCGCTATCGCTTCAGACGATACTGCGTCCAGTGTGGGACGAGCAAGAGAATCGTTCGCGATCACGCCAGACCAGTTAGCTCAAATCCTACAAGAAGCGTTAGCTAAAAAACGCGAGGAGATCAGAGCTGAGATCAAAACAGAGATGGAGTTGACGATGCAACAGGTACGAGACTTGCAGGCTCAGCAACACCAGCCGGAATCAAGCCAGAAGGCGGAATCCAGTAAACGCAATGCCAAACCAGTACATATTGCTGAGGACGATGACAAAGAAGACGAAACTATCTTTGATGATCCTCCACCTGATAAAGACAGTTCTGGAAGCGGTCCGGCCAAACCAACTCCTCAAGTTTATCTGAAGAAGATTGAGGAAGAAGACAAGAAAATGCAGAATCTTGAGAGCAAAGTCAACGCCCTGATGACAGCTCAGGAAGTGAAGAAGACGGGCATTCCATACCCGTACCCGAGGGAATGGGATTTAATTCCTTATCCCCCAAAATTTAATTTGATTAACTTTACTCCTTTTGATGGCAGGGGTTCACCAACTCAGCACTTGATCTATTTCAAGTCACATCTCGGCGCGATATCAGGAAATGAAGCCCTGATGGTTCGGTCATTCGTAGGAACCCTCCGTGGGTCTGCCTTCGATTGGTACTGACGCCTGAAACCTGGAAGCATCACCAGTTGGGGAGATATGGAAGAGTTGTTTCTCACTAATTTCTTTGACGACGATACAGAGGTCTCCATTGGCTCGTTGTTGGACGAGAAGCAGAAGAATGGAGAATCGGTTAACGTCTTTGTCAAAAGGTTCCGGAACAAGGCGGTGAACTGCCGAGATCCTCTCACAGAGGAGTTTATCCTACAGACATGCCATAACAATTTGTCTTTGGATGTGTTGGAGATAATGGGGGTTGTACCCTCTAAAACTTGGAAGGAATTGAAAGTTAGAGGTGAACAAGCTGAACGGTTTCTCAAAAGAAGGAATTTGGAGAGAGGTCAGCCACCAGTTAACAATCAAAACCAGAAACAGAACTTCAATCCTCGAGGCAGAGGAAGAGGGTCGGGAGCTGCTGTTGACGCACATCAAACGTCACAACAGCCGCCACAACCACAACAATAGCAGTCGTCATTCCAGTTGGCGCCGAATCAGAATCAACAGCCTCAGAAGCAATTTAAACCCTCTGAGCCTAGATTCCCAAAGGAATATTCATTCAAAGACGATGAAGTTCTGGTTATCTTCAAGTACCTGCTAGAGAATAACAAGATTAAGCTTCCACCTGTCACAAACCAAGAAGAAGTAAATAAGATTAACGACCCAAAATACTGTGCATATCACAGAAGGGTCCACCATCCCACTAAGGCGTGTTATGTCTTGAAGGACAAAATACAAACCTTAATTGATGTTGGTATTGTGACACCGAAGCCAAAAGAGAAGAAGGTGGGTGCAAACGCGGTCTCCATTAGCTTCGGATCAGTCCCCTTATCCTGGTTTCAAGCTGAGCCAGTATCAGAAGTGAAGATGCAAACCATCAACGATGACCCTCTTGGACAGCGCAAAAAGGGGCTAGTATCACACACGGCTCCTAACGGCGAAATCCTTTGGGTTCATCCGGATTTGCTTGAAGATGAACAGTGGACGACATCCACGTCAAAGAAGAAATCGAGGGGTAAAGGAAAGGAGAAGTCCTGTTACGGAGCCTCGGCGATTCCGGAGAAAGACGACGAGGGGATAGCAGCTTTACCACTTTCTGATGAAGAACAAGAAGTTTTCGCTACAAGGGGTGGAAACGAATACCACTACAAGTATCCTGAAACTTCTAACCCTAACGGTAAAACTTTGGCAGAATTGGGGGTGGTTACGACCTCGCCCATACCAACTGAGAAACCTCAGAAAGTGGCTAAACAGAAAGAGAAGGAACCTCAACCCAAAGAAGCTCAACTTCCGAAGCAGTCTCGTTTCAATAAACCTATTGGACGAGACAAACCGGAAAGTTCAAATACTCCATTCCGCTTCAACGTCATGACTCAATTAGCTAATATCCCAGCAAGGATCACGCTATACGAGTTGCTTCACCTTTCGAAAGAAACCAGAGAAGCTTTGCAAGAAGCCTTGGCTGATTCTGAGGTATTCCTCACTCAGATCAAACCAACTCCTAAAGAGCCAGAGTCGTCGGTGCAGCATTGCAATCTGGCAGCTACTAAATTCCCTTGCATCGCTTTCACAAAAGAAGATATGCAAGTCAGGAATTCTAAGCATGATAGACCGTTATATTTTACTGGATATATCGGTTCGAGCATGGTCAACCGGATTCAAGTCGATCCGGGTTCTGCTGTAAGCATCATGCCACTTCGGTTGATGTACCACCTCGGAATTCCCGTCAGCAAGTTAGCCTCAACGGGAACTGTTATTTATGGATTCAACACTAGCGGATCAAGACCGTTAGGAAAGATCCGGGTGAAGTATCAACTCGGAGATCTGAAGTCTGAAGTCACCTGCTATGTGATCGATGCAGAGACTTCCTATAACTTACTGTTGGGTCATCCACGGTAATCTTATAGTGCCCTCCACCCTCCATCAGTGTTTGAAATATGTCGACACTAATGAGGAGGTCAAGACGGTGGTCGCGGATAGGCAACCATTCAAGGGGTTAGAAAACTATTTTACTGACTCCCTTCTATACGGTGCTGAGTCCGATACTGAACCATCGGCCCATGGTACGGACAGCGGAGAAGAAACTGATACCGAAGCCGGGCTTGATTATAGTGAAGGTCTTGTATTAAATGACATTGAACCTCTTGTAATCGATCTTGACGGTGATGAATCGTCGGACGAAAGTTGTAACTGGCAACTTGCCGATGAAGTAATAAAGAATGATTTAGAGTATTCGCCTTGTCTTAATAATGTAATGCAGGAATTGTATGATAATCCTAATCTACATATGTCAATTCGCTCATCCTGCACGACGACGAAATACCTACAAAATTCAGCCGGGACAACAGTGATCCTACCTGCAAAGACAGGGGGTGAGAAAGAAATAATCTTTGGAAAAGGGAATCCATCCCCAGCTCCTAATCTTTTCTTGGATAGTAGCTCAGATGAGGAAAAGCCAGGACAACATTTCTCTCGGTATAGCTCACAAGCAAATGATTACATGGAGAGACAAGGCTATAATCTCTCGCTCGGTGAAGGTCTTTATTTTGGTCAAGGAATTAGGGTTCCACCCCGTTCTACCTATGTACCAAAAGGAAAACCGGATAATTATTACACTCATAATAGAGGTCTAGGTTATGCTTCGTCATCTGATGACGAGGGTGGCCAACAGATCATTAATCAATTAAGAAGTGTGAGCGGGCATTCATCCGATACTTCAATGTGGGATTCTGACACAAGCATCGGAGAAAGATTTAAAGCACTAATGTCAAATATGGCGATAGTTGTTCCTTCCACAACTGAAGAAGACGACCAATTGCCTATTTGGGAAGATCCCTGGATGCATTACATGAATATCCAGTACGGAGATCGATTCGAACAAAGAGAACCTCCTACTGAGGATAAAGTGGTCCAAGTTAATATGGGTGACGAAGTTAATCCGAAACCTATATTTATCAGCGGTGATCTTCCACCAGATGAGAAAGAGGAACTAATCGCCCTCATCAGAGAGTATATCGACGTTTTCGCTTGGAACTACGAAGATATGCCAGGACTCGATCCAAATGTAGCCATGCATACCCTGAACATAAAATCAGACGCTAAACCTGTCAAGCAACAGCAAAGACGGTTTCGTCCACAAATTATGGAGGCAATAGAAGCTGAAGTCAAAAAACTGATCGATTCAGGTTTTGTCAGAGAAGAACAACATCCTGAATGGTTGGCTAATATTGTTCCAGTCCTTAAAAAGAATGGGAAAATCAGAATTTGCATTGATTACAGAGATCTGAATACCGCATGTCCTAAAGACGACTTTCCTTTGCCCATTACAGACGTCATCATTGACAACACGTGCGGGTTTGAAAGGATGTCATTTATGGATGGATTCTCGGGATATAATCAGATTAAGATGCATCCGGATGATGAAAAGCATACAGCTTTCAGAACACCCCTCGGTGTATTCTGTTATACTGTTATGCTATTCGGATTGAAGAACGCTGGTGCCACATACCAACGAGCCATGACGAAGATCTTTCAAGAACATCTGCGGAAGACCGTCGAATGCTACGTTGATGATCTGGTAGTTAAAAGCCATGATAAAAACGACCACATCAAAGATTTGAAGACAATGTTTGATCTTATGAGAAATCATCAACTAAAAATGAACCCGACTAAATCCTTCCTCGGGATGTCGAGCGGTAAATTTCTTGGATTCGTCGTCACCATGAAAGGTATTCATATCGATCCTGATAAAGTGAAGGCGATACATGAGCTGCAACCCCCGAGGAATCTTAAAGAACTCAGAGGATTACAGGGTCGATTGGCATATATCCGTCGGTTTATCTCAAACTTGTCCGGAAAGTGTCAACCGTTCTCTAAACTCGCAAAGAAAGGCGTGTCATTCATTTGGGATGAAGCATGCCAAAAGGCGTTCGAGGATATTAAAGCATATCTAGCGAACCCACCTATTCTCGTTGCACCAAAATCGGGCAAACCGTTTCTGATTTACGTCAAAGCGACGAGCCATTCGTTAAGTGCATTACTTGCACAAGACGACGATAACGGTCACGAACAAGCGGTATATTATTTGAGTCGCACATTGGTAGGAGCTGAATCTCGTTATCCAATGATCGAGAAGGAATGCCTTACATTGGTATTTGCCGTCCAGAAAATGCGACACTATTTAGTTGGGCAGACAATTTATGTCATTTCCAACATAAACCCGGTCCGCGTATTCATGACCCAGCCGGCCTCCATGAATTGGCGTTTAGCCAGATGGGCTTTACTCCTATCGCAATACGACTTGTACTTTAAACAACAAAAGTCAGTTAAAGGACGAGCTATTTGTGATCTTTTGGCGGAAAATCCTACAAAGGATGTAGTCGAATTGTACGACGATCTGCCAGATGAAACCCACGAAGTTAACACAACCTCACATCAACAAGTGTGGCAGTTGTACTTCGACGGGGCTTCTCGTGCAACCAATGTGGCAAGTGCGCCCGGATGTTCTAAAATCTCCTCAGGAGTGGGGGTCGTTTTAGTTTCCCCGAAAAAGCATGTCTTGCCTAGAGCATACTCGTTGACCGGACCATGTTCTAATAATGTGGCTGAGTACAACGCGTTAATAATTGGACTCAATTTTGCCAAAGAGCTGGGGGTCGAATACCTTGAAGCTTTTGGGGACTCTCAACTGGTAGTTAATCAAATAAGAGGAGAGTATGAAGTCAGAAGTCCAGACCTGATTCCATACCATCAGGTGGCCATTGAGATGGCAAACTCGTTTGAAGGATTTTTCATCGAGTATGTTCCACGTCTCCAAAACGCGTATGCAGACGCATTGGCGGCATTATCAGTATCATTGGCTCAACCTTCCGAAACAGAGCAATTGATTACAGTGAGGACTCACCAGCTTATTGTTCCAATCTATGACTCGGATGTTAAAGAAGTATACTCAACAGGAGTTGAACCTGAGGTTCGAGATTGGCGTTTTCCCATTATCGACTACGTCCTACATGGTATATTACCTGAAGATGCAAGAGAAAGGGAATCAATTCGGCGAAGAGCACCGAGATTTTACTACAACGCCACGGCACAAATGTTGTATCGACGATCATACGACGGTCTTCTACTTCGTTGTCTGTCCGGCAAAGAAGCTGAACAAGCACTCAAAGAGGCGCATAATGGAATATGCGGTGCACATCAACCCGGTCCTAAACTCTGTGATCGACTTAGAAGAATCGGGTATTATTGGCCAACTATGGTAAAGGATGTAGTTGACTACGCACGACGATGTGAAGTGTGTCAGTTACATGCAAATTATATGCACCAGCCTCCCGAGTATTTACACCCGTCGGCGACGTCGTGGCCATTTGAAACTTGGGGCATGGATATTATAGGTCCTATTTTCCCACCTTCGGTTAAAGGGGACCGCTTCATTTTGGCAATCACCGACTACTTCTCGAAATGGGCAGAAGCAGTTCCACTTAGAGAAGTAAAGACGAGTGATGTCATTAAGTTTATCAAACACCATGTCATATATCGGTACGGTGTTCCAAGGTGAATAGTACACGATAATGGCCCTCAATTTGTCAGCAATGCATTCATCAAGTTTTGCGGTAAATTCGGGATTAAGGACGTTTCATCGACGGCTTATAACCCTACGGCTAACGGATTGGCCGAAGTTTTTAACAAAACCATCATCAAAATCTTAGCAAAATTGGTGAAAACCAATAAACGAGATTGGGACGACAAACTCGGCGAAGCTCTATGGGCTTATCGCACAACTGTCCGTACGCCAACCGGAACAACCCCATATGCATTAACATATGGATGTGAAGCTGTTCTGCCACTGAAAATACAGATTCCTTCTCTCCGCATCGCTCTCGCAACGGGAATGACGACGGAAGAACATCATCAGAAACGTCTCGAGGAATTAGAGATGTTAGATGAGAAGCGCTTGGAAGCTCAACAACAGATCGAGTTTTATCAGGCCAGAATTTCTCGGACTTTTGAAAAAGGGTCCGACGACGAAGTTTTAAAGAAGGAGATCTAGTTCTTGCTGTCCGAAGACCTATGATTCTCACTTCCAAGAAGAAAGGAAAATTTGAACCCAAATGGGAAGGATCGTTTGTAATAGAAACAGTCTATTCAAATGGTGCATACCGTCTGGTCACTCAAGACGACAATAAATTGATGATGCCGATAAATGGGAAGTTCCTGAAAAAGTATTACCCATAATATATTCAGGATAACCTGTGTAAAACGGGAAGTTTCTAGAAAATCCTATACAGGATATTTTAGGATAACCCGGTATCAGTTGATTATTCCCAATGAAAAATGATCATGTGAATAATCCATTCTTAATTATGATAAAAATGATTAAGATCTTCTTACTACTTTTGTTGAGATGAGATTTAATGACAGTTAATCTTTCCTCACAAAACCCTGTAATATGATCATGGAAGGGGAAACTCGATGATTCGTAATCCCGCACCATGAAACCCTCACTGAGCAGATCGACCAAAGGTCATCGGTCTGTATCAGTCGACAAGTTATTTTATGAAATCAAAATTGCCCACCGAGTAGTTCGTACGAATCAACAAACTCAGTGTTATTTGTACCCTACTCCTATTCCTCTCTCGGTCAAACCTTTAAACAGTTAGGACCAAAGCCAAAATCCCCTCTCGATTCGTTCCATGAACGAGAGGTCCACAAATTGAATGATCAAACCTTTGAATAGTTAGGATCATCTCAACCCCCACTTGGTCAAACCTTACTACAGTTAGGACCACAACTAAAATCCTTCTCGATTTGTTCCATGAACGAGAGGTCCACAAATTGGATAATCAAACCTTATGACAGATAGGATTATTCAAACCAATCCGGATTCTTTGAGTGGAGATCCCACTTTGAGTTTCCTTTGCATCAGGAGATAGAATATAAAATTCTTCCTCTCCGATTCTGGGTTTATCTCTACCAACAAACAAGAGACAGGGAAATGGAATATGAAATTATTCCTTTCTAATTCTGGGTTTATCTCTACCAACAAACAAGAGACAGGGAAATGGAATATGAAATTATTCCTTTCTAATTCTGGGTTTTTCTCTACCAACAAACAAGAGACTCTGAACTGGAATATCCAAGTTCTTCCTTCACAAGCTTAGATTCGTTTTCATACAAAGAGAACGTAATCTATCTACACTTTAAGATCCATGTCATTTACGCATGGGGGATGTTATCTCTATCCTTTATTAGAGATAAGCCTACATCTAACACATGTAGCCTACACATTCAATGCTGTAGTTTAAAGTCTAAAAGAGTTTGAGTCTTTTAGCCCAACGTTATATGTGAAACGGACCTAGATAATTCACATACTAGCCCGACTCAAACGGTAATCGGTAAAGGCATATCAAATCCGTTGATGGCTGAGGATTTGCCAAAAATCCTATAAGTATTATGGTTATTTATTCTAGAACAAGAATGAGTAATCATAATAAAATCTCAATAAGCAAAAAGATTCAATATATTGACCAAGAGTGTTCAAACAAAGATACAAGAATATATGTTCTCCAATTACAGAAGCTTATATTGACTAATATGATTCTCAAGTTTTGAAAGCTCTAATGCATAAGCCTGTTCAAGCTCAGCCACCAATTTAATTTTGAAGGCTTCTTCGTCAACATTGTGAAGCGCGGCGACCTCTTGTTCCTTTTCAGTAAGTATTTTATCTTGAAGGTTCAGTTGCTGTAACAGTTTTTCTTCAACCTGAATTTCCTGCGTCAACTCGGACTCCAAGACCTCATGAGCATCCTTGGCCATTGCAAGTTCCTCCTCTAAGCGAACTATTTCCGCTCGACTCGATTCTAAATCCTGGCGTAGGTTAACCTTGGCTTGTGTTCTTTTGCCAACACTCACCCTAAGTTGATCACTTCGGGTTCTTAGCTTTTGAAGTTCGAGATTAGCTAAATTTTGGGAATCACGCCAAACTTGTAACCTGGATTCCATGTGAGAAGCGATATAGGAGGGTATGCCTTTAGCGCGAAGAGCTTGTAGAAGTTCAACATGTCGCTTCAAATCAACCAAATAAGCGTTGACCGAATCGGCTAACTCATTATACCCTTCCTCTCTGAATCCTGATATAAAACGCTCAAGAGATTTCTTATAACTCTCAAAGTACGATCCTTTGAAGAGAATACGATCGACCATAGAGTTCAAAAAGGGGATGAAGCCTTGGAGATTAGAACAGATGACAGCCTTATCCGGATCGTCGTCAACCAATAACGCTTGTATATGATTCGATAATGATGAAGGAACTGCGATGAGGGCAAATAAGTCAGTACAGAACATATGTATGCATACGAGACAACAGGATGAAGCATACCAAGTTCGACGGAAGAGCCTTCAATACGACTTGGTTCACCCAAGGATGGTAGTCCAGGTTCCTGAACAACCAAGGTTGATTCAAGAACGGTAGCTGTCGATGCACCCGCTATATCAGATGGTTTTTTAACTAAAGCCTCAGAAAACGGCGAGTTCAAACTAAGAGGCTCCTTAGGAGGGGATTCTACAAACAAAAGAATCATAATGAACATAATTGGGTGTTAAACGGAAACTTGAAGCAAATGAGGTTTAAAACTCACCAACTCTGGGCACAACATCAGCCGATGTACCAACTTCTTCAGCTGGTCTTGCTTTTGTAGCGACTGGACTGATCTGAGGAGTGACATTGACCTCTATCATCATAGGATCTGCAGGAGTTGCAGGTCGGGATTCGAGAATGGACGATTGAAGATCAACATCAGTCCCTGCCCATGATGAATAGTCACGACCCTCAGGCTGATGTTCAGTCTCAGTGATTATAGCAGTATCGGTTCCGGTAACTGGTCCTATAATTCAGATACTTAGACAATCAGTCGGGTAAAAATATATATGTAAGATAAGGAGTTTACAGAACAGAAGCCTTACTCTCAGAAGGACCTACCTCTGCTAAACCGACACCAATCGCTGATTCCGTGGCCGCATTAGTCGCTTTCCCGAACAACAAATCAGAGATTTCTTGATGATCACCCTCTGAAACATCAATATTATAGTCGAAATCGCTGAAGTCGTCAATTTTGGGGGTGTGGGTGATTCCTCCTTCTGTTGGTTCGCTCGCTACAACATCTACAGAATACATCGAGTTATAAATAACATATGAATTCAGACAAGTTTGTTAAGATGAAGATTAATTCTACCTTTGTTCGTCGGAACAAGTTCGGGAGTTTCGCTACTTGTACCCACTTCTTTTAGTTTAACTAAAAGGAGACAAAGCGCACGAGTCATTAAAGGAGGCACACGGTACGACTCATTCATTTCTCGGATTTCTCTTCCGAGAGGAGAAAGATCAGTACCTGTGTCCGTAGCTGATGGATCCATGTCAGGAGGTGGTGGGATACCAGCTGGTCCTTCTTTCAGAGCATCCTGCATTTGTTGGATAAAACTGGTCTCCTCGGTTTCCATACCTCCGGGAGAAGCAGCATCATGGGGTAGTTCTCCTTCTTCTCGACTCCCTACAGAAATTAAACATGAAATAAGTTTGAGCATTAAGAAGTGTAAAAGTGATAAAGAACAAATAGCTACCTTGTCCATCTGAAGAAGCACTGTGATCAGAATCCTCCTCTACAGCCGGAAGATGAACACGGGGTTTGGAAGCGGATTTCTTCTGTCTTTTCGATGGACGCACTTCATCCCTAACTCCAGACCCTTCATAATGATGCTTAGTGCGTAATTCAGCCCTAGGAGAAGTCTGAATTTGAGCTTGAGCAGAAGGTCGAGATCTTGGCCGAAGGGCAAGAGGCACCGTGTCTTCCTCATCTTCTTCGTCCCCACTGAGGAGTTCCACCGTCATTCGGTTTGGATATTCCATAACGACTCTCTCTCTCTCTTTCTTTTTAGGACATCCGGTGGTTGAGTAGGAGCAGCAGACGGGCGCACGAGTCCTCTCTCGAAGAAAGAATCAGGGAGACCAGCTCCTTCATCAGAATTTGAGTTAGTCTCACCCGCCTCCTCAGAAGTCTCCGTCTCCTCGGAGTCGAATTCTTCTTCACTACCAGCCGAGCGAGCCGGTTCTTTTCCCTTCCTAGACGATTCGGCGGTCTCTTTCTTTTGAGATGAAGTCATAACTTCACGTGTAGTTCTACTTGAGCGCCTCGGGACTATCTCTTCTTCTGGTTCCGGCATGCTTCGGTATTGGGTGATAGTATTGGCGGCCATCAGCCACTTGCAATACAAGAAGGTCATCCGTAGAGGCGGCGATTCCAAAGGGAGATCAAACTCAGCGCCCGTACAGTCGGCAATACTCCAAAACCAGGCTCTCGCGCCATCAATGAGTCCTCCTCGGAAGTTTAGGTGACGATTCGGGTTGCCGACATATATTTGGTCGTAGCCGAATTGACGAGCAAATCGACATGGAAGATAAGGTTCGATGAGACAAACGTCTCTTACCCGGAACAATAAATAACCAGGTCGGATGTTCATCAACCATCTAAAGCATCCAACATCCAAAATAGTGTGATTCTGTCTTGGATCTTCGGTATCCGATAAAGTGGTGTTGTAAGTACCAGAGAACCAAGGGAAACAGGGGAAGAATTCCCAACACTTGTGGATTTTGAACTGCCTGGTTATATCTGGCTCTCGATGCTTAATCCACTTGCAAGCCTCAAGATTCTGCAACAGAGGAAGACGGGGATTTATCGCCGCAGGAGCCTCCATTAAATCTGGTCGGTGAAGTACTAACCAGGCCATTAAATAAGTATAAGGCAACTCCAGCTTCGGAACTGATAGGCTGGCAGAGGGTTTCTTTTTCTCCTGAGTAAACACAGTGATTAACTACCGTAATCCACTGTGAATGGCAGCTACCATAGCGGGAAGCAAGGATAATTTGCGACCTGTAGCTAACTGGATGGTTGGATATAATACTTCCATTAGCATCACATCAGAGGACTGGTAGGGAACTACGCACCTCTTTAGCCATATAGCCAGGAAACCAGCCAGCAGAGCAGTAGAGCTAATCGGAACACTGGCCTGCCACAGATAAGAACGGAATTTTGTCTCATACGGAAACCCATCTTCTGAATGAGAGGTGTAAGTTTGGGCGTTTGTTTTCTCCAACAGCCGATTGATTTCATCTGTGCTCATAGGAGACAGTCCGCATACATCTCTCGAGCGGTCTTCCAGATTCTTGAATAGATAATCGGCGAATTGTTTTAAGCTAACTTGAGGAGACTTCCTTCTGGCTTTAGGGTCCATCTCAGCTGTAGCTATGTGATAGTGGCAAGTCAATTCCCATAGAACGTCATGAGTCATAGATGACCGATCCTTTATCTTGTTCAGTTGATTGGTGGTCGGGAAGAACTCTTGATATGGGACGTCGCCTATCGGCAAACCAGACACCTGCATCATTTCATGAAGTGGTAGTCCGAGCTCCCCGTTCTGGGTAAAGAATGTATTAGTGTCCGGGTTGTAAATCTCGAACAAACAGAGAAAATGACCCACACTAATTTACAAACCACTCATGGTAGCACGAATCGGGATCGCCAACCCCAAATCTGTTAACTCTCGCTCCCAACGTTTCAACACATAGCGAGTCATTCTAGTCCACCACCACTTGTCTCCAAAATAATGGACCCACCCATAACATCTGAAATTCTCTCGAGGTAATACTTTACCTGCTACCGCCAACCGGTTCTTCACTATGTTGGCTTGTGCTGTCTTTTCATTGTGAGGTATATTATCTAGTCCTAAGACACCTGGATGAAGCCCTCGTATAGAAACTCTCTCACTTGAACCTGGAGTGGCTTCCTTCCCGATGAAACCACAGTGAATGTGCTCGTGATTTTCAGTTAACCTCCAGAACATTTCGCGGTTAACAGACGAATTCCTAAACTTTAACAGCGAGTGGTCCCGAGGAATCAAAGGTAAATATAAGAATGATGACCCGCTTTGATGTAATCATTGTGCGGGCTTGCAGAATGCAACCTCTGGATCCTTTATGGAGTCACCAAACAAGAAATCCATCTTCCTTATGCATTTGTTGTCATCTCGTTCTGAAATCAGAGGGGTGTCGGTGATTATCCGTCGCAGAATACGGCAACTACCTCGCTGAATCATTTCTCTGGCCCCTTCACTATAATCTGACTTAAACCGGGGAGCGGACTCTACTAATGGTAACCCCTCATAAAGAGAATGAGTAATATTACTCCGACCCGTAACCGCATCAGCAGGAATGGTAGTAGGAGGGAAGTGGACTGATAAAGAAAATATACACATGAATGGTGTAAGAATATTCCTAAAACTATAGAAAAAAGCGGTATATCTTACTCTATAAGATATAGTCGCTATTTCATAACAGGTGTGACGATTTTTTCATCTAACACATGTATAAAGGAGATATGCGTTACTATGCGCGGACATTATAACGGCATATCAAAACCTTTTAATACATGTAGGATGATATGAAATCGCCCCTGCATGTTCTGAAGTGTGTTTTGTCTAAGCAAAACGAGCACTTTTAAGCGTCGATCCCCTCAAAGGAGGATGCCGGCTCTTCTCGAGAGTATCTCAAAGGATACAAACGAGGATCTGCATACAAATACAGGTATATATATATATATATGAAATTGATGAAATGCAGTATTTAAAGTTGTGAAAGGATGAAAGAAGTATACCCCCATGTGAAGCGGCGACAGGGGTAGCTTCCTCAGGTGATTGGGCAGTCGAACGGCCCCGAGAAGCGCGGGATTTACGTGGCGACATAATGATTATGTGATCTACAATGAAACCCGAGGCGAAAATTAGGGTTTTGAGCATACAGTCGACAAGGAATAAAGCCAACACAACCGAAACAACACCAACACTTGTCACATTTCAAGAAAATCAGAGTTTTGAAGAAAAGGGGGAAACAAACCTTCACAAATCCGGTTGGAATCTTCACAAACAAAGGCACCACTTAAATCAACAACGAAGAGGAGAAGAAGGAGAAGAAAACTGGTCGAAAATCGCTCGAAAATCGCCCAAAAAATCACCCAGAAATCGACGTGAAAAAGCCCTAAAAACCCGAAGTCCCGATTTTATACTCTGTCTCGCTGAGCGAGACAGTAAAATAGTGTCTCGCCGAGCGAGACAGTAAAATACTGTCTCGCCGAGCGAGACAGTAAAATACTGTCTCGACGAGCGAGACAGCAAATACTGTCTCGCTCAGCGAGACAGCAAATACTGTCTCGCCGTGCAAGACAGCAAATACTGGGGAATAGTCTCGCGGCATGAGACGGTAAACACTCTCTTAGTCAAAAGTCAAATGTGATACGGATAGATACTCCAATGGGTACACGAGTCTAAACTGTTTCCCACACCCAATAGGAAGTTTCTGGAGAATATTAATCCGAATATTCTTAAGGATAACCTATGAGCTCTCAGTGAATGTGTCAATTCAATGACAAAAGCTGAATCTACAAGAACAAATACCAGCTTCGATTCAAGATCTCGACAACGGTCAAGCGATAAACGCGACGCCAGGAGAACATTAGCTATTCTACAAAGAACTGAATAGACTAAAGATAGAAGAGGTCAAGAGTTGAAGCCATCTGCAAGTCCTGCTACACGATCTACTCAACCAAGCATTGAAGGGATCGTAAATAAAACCTATCTTATCCAAAGCATCCCAGACTCTTCTATAAAAGAATACGTCTGGAATACTTTGGAGGGGGTATCTGTAGGCGTCAAAAAATGCTAATAGATATCCAAAACATAAAAAATCACTCAAAACTGGGAAAATCACCCAAAACTCACAAAAATGAACTGTCTCGCCAGCGAGACAGTCTTTGCTGTCTCGCCAGCGAGACAGTCTTTTGCTGTCTCGCCAGCGAGACAGTCTTTTGCTGTCTCGCCAGCGAGACAGTCTTTGCTGTCTCGCCAGCAAGACAGCGTTGAAATGGTCAATAACCACCTCAATAACTGCCCTACACGTGTCCATTAACTGCCAAGGGACGTGGGAAACAACGTGGGCTAAAATCACGTGAATAACTGTCAAAATAACGGAGTTTAAAACGTGGGAAGGCAGTTACAGAAAAACTGCCAAGAATATTCGTTTTGCGCGACAGCATTTTAGTATCTCGCTGGGCGAGACAGCAAACGCTGTCTCGACCAGCGAGACAGTAAAATACTGTCGCGCCGTACTAACTTCTTGTTGAGTTATGTTTTTGCAGTTACAGACCCCTGAGGCTATAAATACCCCCCTAGGG
>BQKN01063512.1:776-23868 GCA_022839385.1 Asparagus kiusianus
CTCAAAAGGCAATCTAAGTTTCTTTGACACATCAAATTTCATCGCTTTTGCCAACAAGTATGCAGATGTTGATGTCGTGGCGATTAATTTTGCGCATTGTTCTTGTTCAGCAGAGGGGCTTCACAGACACAAAGATGTCTATACAAGAGTGGACAAATAGAAAACAGCACACCAGGATTTAACGTGGTTCGGTTAGTATGACCTACGTCCACGGGCGAGAACATCAGAGAAATTCACTAATCACCAAAAGAGAAGAATACAAAAGAGGAGACCACTCTCTAACCAGAGACTCTCACAAAGAAAGGGACAATACCTTTCTTTCTCACTCTCTTCTCTCTCTAATTCTTTTCTACTCAACTGAGTTTTCGATGCTCTTAAACCCTCTCCCTACACCCCCTTATATAGGCTCAAAATATTAATAAAAAAATACAAAGTTGGTAGGTGGAACATGGAATATTAGGCAGCAGGGTAGGTGAATGTTGAATTTTCTAAAGGCACGTTTAACAAATCTCCACCTTGCCTTTGAAAATGGATATTTTCTCTTTACTATTGCTGTCTCGCCAGAAGCCCCTTACGGGCTTAACCTCCGCTTTGTCGAACTCCAAGCAATTCGAGACAATGTTCGAACTTGCGCGAAGGTACGGGCTTCGTCATCATATCTGCTGGATTATCTGCAGTACCAATCTTCTCAATCCTTATGACTTTAATTTCTCTGATGAAATGATACCTGACATCTATATGTTTGGTTCTTTCATGATACATCTGATGCTTCGTTAAATGTATAGCACTCTGGTTGTCACAAAATATCGTAGTAACACCTTGATGTAAGCCGAGATCTTCAACCAAACCTCTCAACCAAATAGCTTCTTTCACTACTTCTGTCACTGCCATATACTCTGCCTCTGTAGTAGACAAAGCAACTGTCGACTGTAGAGTCGCCTTCCAACTATTGGCACTGCCTGAAAGAGTGAATATATAACCTGTCAGGGATCGTCTCTTATCCAAATCACCCACATAATCTGAATCAGAATAGCTAAGTATTCTGTAATCTGAGTCTGTGTTCCTGCCAAAATACAAACTAATATTAGCAGATCCTCTCAAATATCTAAGTATCTATTTCACAGCCTGCCAATGGACCTTTCCAGGCTTATCCATATACCGACTCACAACACTGACTGCTTGTGAAATATCTGGACGGGTGCAAACCATCGCATACATAATGCTTCCAACTGCACTCGCATAAGGAACACAAGACATGTACTGCTCCTCCTCCTCAGTTTGAGGTGACAAATCTGCTGAAAGACGAAAATGAGCGGCAAGCGGAGTCTTCACAGGCTTGGCATCAAGCATGCCAAATCTCTCCAACACCTTCTTGATGTATTTCTCCTGAGATAGGAATAAACTTCCTTCTCGCCTGTTCCTATGGATCTCCATCCCTAAAATCTTCTTTGCTGTTCCCAAGACCTTCATCTCAAACTCATGTTTGAGTTGAGATTTCAACTCGTTGATTTCTGACATATCTTTAGCTGCAATCAACATGTCATCAACATACAAAAGCAAATATACAAAAGAATCATCATTGAGCTTTTTATGATAAACACAACTATCATATTTACTCCTAAAGTAACCATGCTCAAACATGAAAGTATCAAATCTCAAATACCACTGCCTCGGAGACTGTTTCAACCTATAGAGAGATTTCTTCAACCTGCACACATGATCTTCTTTACCTTCAACAATGAATCCCTCTGGCTGATGCATAAAGATCTGCTCCTCAAGTTCGCCATGTAGAAAAGCTGTTTTCACATCAAGTTGCTCAAGCTCCAAATTAAAATGAGCAACCATGGCAAGCAACACGCGGATTGATGTGTGTTTTACAACTGGAGAGAATACTTCATTGAAGTCCACACATTCGGTTTGACTGTAGCCTTTAGCTACCAAGGGTGCCTTGTACCTTATAGAATCTGTATCTGGAGTTCCTTCTTTCTTCTTGAAGACCCATTTACAGCCAACAATCTTCTGTCCCCTTGGTGGCTTCACTAACTCCCATGTCTGGTTCTTGTGAAGAGATTCCATCTCTTCAGTCATCGCAATAATCAAAGTTGCAGCCTCATTGCCACTAATAGCCTCCTTGTAGGTAGAAGGCTCTGGAACCTCAATCGATTCTGCTACACTCAAAGCGTAAGCAAGCATGTCTGTGTAGCGTTGAGGAGGTCGGATCTGCCTTTTTGTTCTCCCGGTGGCAATATTATACTGTTGCTCTTGTGGTGTATCAACATCTGAAGTTGAACCTTTCGCGGTATCAACTGGTTCAACATGAGCGCCCTCAAGCACTCTCTTTGAAGCTGAGCTCTCTAGCTCCACCTGCTTGCTAGACTCCTTTCCAGTACCTGTAGTGTCAATAACAAACTCCTTTCTCGGGTGAAGCATGTATTTTTCATCAAAAGTAACATCCCTACTAATAACAAACTTCGGTGACTTGGGATCAGAACACCACAATCTATATCCCTTCACCCCAGTAGCATATCCTAGAAAGATAGCTTTCTTTGCTCTAGGTTCAAGCTTACCATCATTAACATGAAAATAAGCAGAGCAACCAAATACTCTTAAATGAGAGTAATTAGCAGGGGCACCAGACCATACCTCTTCTGGAGTCTTAAAATCAATTACTGTAGAAGGTGATCTGTTTATCAAATAGCAAGATGTATTGACTGCCTCAACCCAAAAGTCTTTTGATAAACCGGCATTAGAGAGCATGCACCGAGCTCTCTCCAAAAGTGTTCTGTTCATCTTTTCTGCGACTCCATTTTACTGTGGTGTTTGCCGAACTGTATGATGACGTACAATACCTTAATTCTTGCAGAACTGGTCAAACTCTGTAGAACAAAACTCCATCCCATTGTCGGTTCTGAGGCGCTTCACTTTCTTTCCTGTTTGCTTCTCAATCATAACCTTCCATTGCTTGAAGGTTGCAAACACATCACTCTTATGCTTCAAAGGATACACCCAAACTTTTCTGGAATAATCATCAATCAATGTTAGCAGAAAACGAGCTCCACCTTTCGATGGAACTTGAGATGGACCCCAAATATCTGAATGGATATAATCTAAAGTACCCTTGGTTCTATGGACACCGGTACTAAAGGATACTCTATGGTGTTTGCCGAAAACACAATGATCACAAAAGTCTAATTTGCTGGTTTTCTGACCATAAAGCAGACCTTGTTTGCTCAATATATCCAGTCCTCTCTCACTCATATGCCCTAACCGCATATGCCACAAATGTGTAGTATCTGAATCTGAATCCTCTGATGATGACACTGCTGCAGCACTTGTCACTGTACTGTCTTCAAGGATATAGAGGGTATTTACCTTCTTTCCTTTCATCACAACAAGAGAGCCTTTACTAACTCTCAAAACTCCACATTCGGCCGAAAACTTAAAACCATTTGAGTCAAGGGTGCCTAAAGAAATGAGGTTCTTCTTTAACTCTGGAATATGACGGACATTGCTCAATGTTCTAACAATATCATCATGGGTTCTAATCTTAATCGATCCGATACCAACAGTCTTGCAAGGCATGTTATTTCCTAACAAGACATTCCCACCATCGATAGACTGATATGTGACAAACCAATTCCTATGCTGACACATATAGTAGGAACAACCCAAATCAAGAACCCACTCATTTTGTGAATGGGTATTAACACTAACTGAAAGAACTTCATGTGAACTAGAAGACTCTTCAGTTACAGTGGCAACTGAAGGTTTCACCTCCCCAGACTTTGATTGTGAATTATCCTTTGCTTTGAGCGCTGGACAATTAGGTTTTATATGCCCATATTTGTGACAGTAATAACATTCAACATTTCTTCTTGGCCTGGACTTTGATCTAGACATGTTTATAGATTTGCCTCTACCACCAACACCCTTTTTAGGACAACCACGAGCGAACAAGCCTTCAGCTTGATCCTCTCCTCCTACGATAGACACTTTCTGCCTTAACTCTTTTGAATGTAAGGCTGATTTGACATCCTCCAAAGAAAAGTGTATCTCTACCATATAACATGCTATTGACAAAATTTTCATAGGAATGAGGTAATGAACATAATAAGATGAGGGCTTGATCTTCTTCGTCAATTTTAACATCAATATTCTTTAAATCCATAAGAATAGTGTTAAGCTCATCTAAGTGGTCTTTAATTCGCTTACCTTCCATCATGCGAATGGTAAAGAGGCGTTGCTTCAAGTAGAGCTTGTTCGTCAGAGATTTCGTCATGTACAAGCTCTCCAACTTGAGCCACAAGCCGGCGACGGTATCTTCATCGGCAACCTCCCGCAGGACCTCGTCGGCCAAACAGAGCTGTATGGCACTATGCGCCTTCATCTCCAGCTCTTCTTTCTCATCATCGGGCATAGATTCCGGCAACTTATCCTTTCCGGACAAGACTTTGAACAGTCCTTGTTGTACTAGGAGAGCCCTCATTTTTACTCTCAACAAACTGAAGCTGTTTTTCCCATCGAATTTCTCCACTTTGTACTTCGCAGAAGACATCTTGAAGCCAATTAGAACAGTAACTGTATTTATGAACAGCAACCGTATTTGCAAACAGTAACCGTACGTATGAATGGTGACCGTACGTATGAATAGTAACAATACTTTTGAATAGTACCGTACACGTGAATAGTATCCAGTGCCTTTAAAGAGTAAATGATAATCTAGCTTATTTTCTGATGTGGAGGATCCACTTTTAGTGACAGCCACAGAGCATACGATAAGCAGATACACGTACTCTAAGCAGGCTCTGATACCAGTTTGTTGCAGCGGAGGGGCTTCACAGACACAAAGATATCTATACAAGAGTGGACAAATAGAAAACAACACACCAGGATTTAACGTGGTTCGGTCAGTATGACCTACGTCCACGGACGAGAACAGCAGAGAAATTCACTAATCACCAAAAGAGAAGAATACAAAAGAGGAGACCACTCTCTAACTAGAGACTCTCACAAAGAAAGGGACAATACCTTTCTATCTCACTCTCTTCTCTCTCTAATTCTTTTCTACTCAACTGAGTTTTCGATGCTCTTAAACCCTCTCCCTACACCCCCTTATATAGGCTCAAAATATTAATAAAAAAATACAAAGTTGGTAGGTGGAACAAGGAATATTAGGCAGCAGGGTAGGTGAATGTTGAATTTTCTAAAGGTACGTTTAACAGTTCTTCGGTTATGGTATCGCTACGGTCGGTGAATGCACAGTTGTTGGCGGAACATAACATGAGGTAGCCTCAGGGGAGAGGTGAGAGAGGTCAAGGTGAGTGACGGACGAAGGAGAACGAGGTGGGGAGGAGGCAGAGGTCAGGGAGATCGGATAAATATTAATGAAGGAAAAATGAATAAGGGAAAATAAAACTTAAAAGCTAATAATTCAAAAACATCAGACATCACTGCAAGAAACAGAATATTGTACCAATAGGCGATGTTCATAGAGAAAAAATGCCTCAGAATGACCGATAGCTAACTAAAAGAACTGGCCGAAGCCTCTGAATAATTTTGTCCAGAGTGCTACCCTGTTTCCTACTCTATTGAACACGAGCGTCTAGATCTTTTGAGCAGACATTCCTCGCATTACACGAAAAAAACAAAAAAAAATCCAAGAAATCACGTTTTACAATCAGGAAAGTCTGACTCAACTGAATATATTGCAAATGTTCTATTATTTTCAATGGTAAAATTTTCACCACGTAAACAAACCTCAAGCTTAAAGTATCAACATGCAATTGTATTTGTACTGGTACAAGCCCAAAATAAACAGCATGTCTCTAATCATGAGTTGGGAAGAACCCATTCACAGTCATTCCACCATCAACGGAGATTATCTGCCCTGTGATGTAGGAGGCAGCAGGAAGGCAAAGGAAAGCCACAAGAGATGAGACTTCTTCTGGCTCCCCTACTCTTCGAAGAGGAGTCCGAGACATTACCCTCCCGAGAAATTCTTTGTCCGCAAGGAACTGAAGAACAGAGGATAAGGCATCAAAATTAGTTTCCTGTTTGTAGCGAACAAGAATACTAATAAAGAAAACAAGAGAAAGTTTACGAGTATTTGCTTGATATGAACCGTGACTCTACTACATCTAAACAGCAGCCTGATCAGATTTACACAGAGTCAACAAATTAAGGAAATGAAATTGACCAACTACCAGAAGAAGGATGGAAGCATCAAACTTTACATGTTGAATATTTTCATATGAAGCATACTTGAAATTGTTGGAAACTCACATGTAAATCAACTATGAGCTAAGGAAGGGAAGCAGGAAAAAAGTAATTGATACGAGACATCACCACCAAGGATTCAGTCCAATACCATCAAAATTGTAATGTGACGTAAGTTTCAACAAGTTCTGAATTAGATATCCAGATTCAACTATTGATATATCAGCTATCGGTTATCGGCTCCCTACTTTCTCATCCCTGTATCTTGGCTCTCTACAGATGAACATATGGTAAACGCAGGATATGAATCACAGACTGCTAGAGAGAGAGAGTTAACCTAGTGATCAGTTAGAATATATCATATATATTATTGGAATATTCATTTGAGGCTAGTCCCGCATTGGAAAAGTTAAGAAAGAGCAATGGATTTAAATAGGAGTTGGGGCCAAGGCCTAATAGCTCAAAATTTTAGGTTAATATGGTTCATAGCCTTCCCCTAATGGAGCCCAATTTCTCCCTAACAAGTACCAAAGGAAAAGTTAAGTACAATGTGAACCCTGATGGGTGTCGGGAGGATGACTGAGGTCAGTTTAGTTCACCATCTCCAGATGGTGGATGATCCTAGGATGCATGGCATACCATGTTGTTTACATGGCTATCGGCATAGACTAAGTCTAGTTGGGCCATAGGTGGCAGAAGATCCTAAGGATGTTTGTAGTCATTTTTTTGTTGCACATTTACTTGTCCAAGCAAAGATGGTGGAAGATCCTACTGATGTTGGTAGCCATGGCTCTGCTCTAGGGTTACCGGTTCAGACCAAATCAGCCAAGGGTCCATGGTTCCTGCAGATGATTGAACTATAATTACAAATGAAGGGGGGAAGATTATTGGAACATTCATTTGTGAATATAGTACTATATAGGAAAAGTTACGAAAGAGAGGTGTGCTTAAACAAGAGTTGGGCTCACTACGTAATAGCTTAAAATTTTAAGTTAACTTGGTTCATAACCTCTATTTAAGGCCCCATTAGCTCCCAATTGAACCTAATTTCTCCACCAACTTATGTCATGAAATAGATGATAAGAGAACAAATTCGTCTGAGGGGAAATATAAAGACCGATTCATCAAAGTCCTAGAGAATAAACTATATGCAGGATTGTTAGACTTCCACTGGGGACAGGTGTGCAGGAAAAATGCGCCTTGACACTTGTTCGAATCTCCTACAGACAGTTGGCACACGAAAGCAATTAGCTCCACCATGGAATGGAGACATAATGTGGCTAAGAAATTTTGTAGTCAGAGATTATTTTTGCCCGCATACAACCTTTAAAGTTTAACAAATTATTCTATAAAAAAAGAAAGAAAGAAAGAAACCAAACGATTAGTGCATCAGATTTGATCAGTGGGTTGATATCTAGATAAGAAGTGGGATCTACATAAATATATATACATAAATTTGGAGAACGCTATAAAATGAAAAGTAAAGAAGAACCAATTCACAAGTTTCTACACTTCACAGAACATCTTATGGCTCTCATTGATGAAAGCAAAAAGAACTCAATACCTAGTAATATTCAATAATATGATTTCCATGGAATGCAAAACTAGCCTTGGACAATCAACTGAAAATAATATATGCAAAAGCATATACATAGAATATGCTTGTAAATTTCTTATTTCATGCATAGATCATCAATTAGCTTCCGTGCATGTATAGCTAAGCTAACAGCCTAAGTAGTTTGAAGAGGAATTGTATGTGTGAGAGAATAATGCGTATCATATGACATAAAAAGCAATCTTCTCGTATACAATGATGTGGCTGAATCTCGATCAAGTGCGTGCGTGAGTTAAGCAATCAAGGAAGAACCCTCTTTATTCCTTGGCTGAAATACAGCCACATCATTATTATATATGAGAGAATTCTCATGTTTCATATGATACTCATTATTGTACACAAACAACATGCCCATGCATATATATCTATACACACATACAAACATCTATGTACATGTATTTGTGTTTTTATATTGTTAAATTAAATCCACTCCAAAAGTTTATCTCTAACAAAATCAAATACAAACATGAAGATATCAACGAGGATGTCGGCTGTTATGTAGGAATGAGGATGAGGAAGTTGATGGCCATTCAGAGTTTTAAGCAGTGATGGGGGCGTGCGACTGTGTTTGGGTTTTGGAAATTGGGATTGTGGTTTGGAATGAAGATGAATTGGCTTTTGGTGATGGAATTTCTATAGGGGGGTTGCTGTGAAAAAACACTAGCAACCATCGAATTTGAAGTAGATAGTGTGGATGTGCGCCACATCAACATCACTCCATCGAAGTGACACACTAGCCCCCTTTTTCTCTCACACACATATATGTAAAGAGAAAGAATAATGGCTATGATTGGTACAAAGCATAAAATTAGTGTTTGGTAGTGAGGTGACTCATTCTCATCAGCTTTTTTAAAGGGGGGACCACATTCACATGGGTGCACATGGATTGTATAATTGAATGAGTGGATGAGAAGTGACCACATCACTACCCAGCACCAAATTTGGTGCTTTCTTATATATACAGAGAGAATAATATATATCCTTATCATATGAGGAGTTTCCCTCACATGACAATGATGTGGCACATTCTCCACCAAGTGAATAGAGAAGAGAGAAAAACTCGTGACCACACTTGGATGCGATTGGGCCACATTACCCATGCATGCAAACACATACAAACAACTCTAAGAGAGAACTCACTTTATCAACAAAAGAAGTCTTGATGTACCATGGTGAAACAGAATTGACTCGGATATTATCTTTTGCCCATTCACAAGCCAAATTTTTTGTAATTTGATTCATTGCTCCTGAAATATAAAAACAGGGATAAGTAGCATTAAAATTATCATCCTTCTGGAAAAAAGTATTGATAAATTTGTTGATATTATATGAACTTACCTTTAGATGCCCCATAAACGGCACCACTATTTATAGCAACCACCCCAGCAACTGAGGAGATGAATACAATACTGCCAATTCCCGAAGCTTTCAGGAGAGGATGTGCAAGTTGGCATGCGTGAAAAGCAGATTCAAAATTGGTCGCCATAAGGACTGAGAATATCTCAGATGTGTAATCAATAGTGTCCTTCCTTATATTTGTTCCCACATTGTTTACCTAAAAAATACTAACAAGCATTAGACTTCACAATTCATAACGTGAAAGCAAACAGAGGACTAGAGAGAATGAAGCCATAACAGAAATTATATTGCTGCAAGGTGTACCAACTTATATGATTGTAAAAACATTACTCAAGCACAGTTCATACTACATGTTGCAGGAGATGAAAGGAAGCTTAGAAGTGTAAAATCAAGTGGATGTAAGTGAATAGAGTGAAACACAAAAATATTCTATGCAGTAAGATGATTTTTTTAAAAAAATATTGGTCTTATATCAACATTTCTGATACAACGAAGTGAAATATAACTTGAATGATACTTTTTAATGCAATTTTGAGGATGAAGGAATCTATTTGTTAACACACTTGTCGTTGTTAGCAAGTTAAAGCAAATTAATAACATCAACACCAAAGAATATATGATGAAGTTACCACAAAGATTAAAACTAGAACAGATTAAGATGATAGGAGAAGAGATGAAATAATGTTTGATAATTGGCCCATTAAGGTGATGAGGTGCTTAACATGTACCTCGGTACCCAAGAAAACATATGGGAGTCAACGTTATAAGCTTATTTAGAATAATGCTAATTACACAACAATTTTCTAAGCTACACTCACACTATAAAAATGAAAAGTGTGGGCTCCCTTGATGGGTCATCAACTTTGAAAAAAGTTAAAGAGGTAGGACCCCACACTCTCTTATAATGTGAAAGAAGTTTAATGGTATGTTTGGGAGTTCACTAGGGGAAGGGAAGGGAAGATAAACAAGGGGAAGGGAAGGCAAGGGAAGGGAAGGGAAGGGAGGGGAATTGTAATATGTTGTTTGGGAGTTGAGTAAGGTGAATGAAGGTGAAATTAATATAACTTGTTTGGGAGTAATAACGAAGGGAAGGGAAGAGAAGAAAATATATGTAAATTTACACAAATGACCTTATACTAATAGCACGTGATCTTATCAAATCAATACACACAACTCAAATTGACAAAACACACCGATGAATATCGCTATAATAATTCGCAAATGGAAAATACTCTCTTCAAAACTCATTTTGTTAAGCACCGAAGTTGTTGGCAAATTTCATTACTTCAAGTCTTACTAAAATAATTCCTCAAAAGGAATATCATCTTAAAATGTTTTTGTATTAATTTGTAAAGTATTATCTTCGAAGAGGGAAATTGTAAACTGCTCATGATGAGTCATGATTTCCCGTAATTCACCATCAGCGCACCAGCAATAGCAACCCCAGAAAAATAAAAAAAGAACGTATAATAAGTAAACCAACTTAAAATGCTCGTCTCAAGTCTTTTATTTTACAGTTCCAAAAAAAAAAGAAATATAAAAGTAAAATGGAGCAGAGCGAACCTGAGCCTGCGCATTTGGAGGCCATCGCCGGTTCCCATAAAACCCAAAACCTCAGAGTCCCAAATCCTCAATCTCTCCTCCGCTCCTCAAACCGTCATGCTCTCGCTAGCAACTCGAAGGGCAAGATGGGAATTACAAATTTACTGTACTCCGACGATTCCCCCTACCCTCCTCTACCGCCCGAATCGGGGGGGAATGATTTCTCCTCCATTTTCCCTTCCTTTCCCCTTCCTTCCCCCTCTCTACTCCCCTAAAGAAAACTCCCAAACAAGGTTAAATTGATATTTCCCTTCCCCTCCCCCTCTCTACCCTCCATTAGTAAACTCCCAAACACACCGTAAGTGGAGCAGTGTGGTTATCACTCCTCATTTAATTAAGGTTTTTGTTTAGAAACCCAAAGCTTTTACCCTGATTTATTATTAAACCCACCAACTTCCAAAATCATTTTTAAATCCCAAAATATCCATTTTAATTATCTTAAATTAAATTGATGGATCTCATCAGTTTTGTACACGTTATTTAAAAGAATATAGCATAGCTGACAAAGTAGCAACATAAACCAAAATATAGCAAATTAGATAAAACTATAGCAAAACACTAGCTACTGAAATACAGAAACTGGGTTTAACTGGGTTTAAGAATAAGTCAATATGGGTTAAAGAATGATTTTAGAAGTGAGCAGGTCTAAATAAATCAGGGCAGAACTTTGGGTTTGGAAACAAAAAACTCATTTAGTAACTACCACTTATCCATCTCTCTTACTATATTCCATGTGGGACTCAACTTCATCCTTTACTTTTTTCCAATACAATCTCTTTAACAACATAACAGATTCGAAACGTCTAACTCAATGCTCATACCATAGCTCAACCTTATCAAACCTGATTCAAATTGTACAGACTCCAAAACACACTCACCTCAAGCTCAAAATTGGAGTCCGGCACCTAGAATATTTCCAGAGATTACAACCGCCCCAAGGGACCAACACCTTATTTGACTTGATCAAGCCATACTTCACTAAAATGTCTCAGCTTGTCCCCAAGTTGATGGAAATCCTTGGAAAGTCTATGTGAGAAAGAAGAAAATATGAATCAGGTTTTCAGAGATTGTGTTTGATGCTTTTAGATTTCCAAAGATTGAGATTGATGCTTTGAGACATATTGGATTGTCATGAGATTGAGTTAGATTCCCAAGGATTGGATTTGATTGGATTTTTATTTTGTTCCTTAGAAAGATTGTTACCTTTTATTTTCTTTAAATAAGGGATGTAAGCCTCTAGAGAATGACATGTGAATTGCTATATGGGGTGATGCCATGGGTGTGAAGCCCCTCTTTTCAGTTGAAGTCTCATTTATTCTGAGCCCTCTATTCTAAATGCTCTTCAAATCTCATCCCTTAAATCATAACCCTACTTCTAACCACCCACTAAACTCCTCAGCCACCATCCTAATCACGGGACACGTGAGCAGTAAACCCTGGTTACTGTTCACTACTGCCACATTCGCAGACACTTACAAATCAGCCCTGAAACTGTTCGAAAAGCAACATATTTCTAAATCAGAGACTCAAGACACTCTAATTCTATCTAAACAATTAATTTTCAGCAGTGCTTCCTCTTATTTGATTGTTATCTTGTAGTCAATTTATGAATATCATTGGCTATTGTTTTCTATGTGGATCTTGTTTAAATGATCATTGCATGCGTACAATTGGATTGCACCCGTATTGAGGATCCTGTTAGACTTTTTGCATACATGGCTAGTTGCATGCACTTAGTTGTTTTCTAAGTTTTATCATCCGTACGTGTGATTGCTTGATTCATTTAGCATTAGTGTTTACCCTTGTCCTGTCCAGCGTCACAAGTCTTCACCGGTCATCCTCGGCTTTTTCAGTCCCTCAGCTCTTGATCAAGACTTTACCTTAAACGCAGCCATGGAATGTAACAAATATCTGAAATCATCATGTGATCGAAACTAAGGTATAACGCAGCTGGCTCTAAAGTCTAAACCAATTCATTAGAAGAATGGCCCATTAAAGTGCTTGAAACCTAAATAACCCATTACATTTTTATTTTTAGGTCAATAAATATTTATTGTCTGCCCACTAAGTTTTTTTTAAGGATCTGTCTATACGGTATCTTACAGCTTCAAAGAAAATAAAAAAATAACTCACCAAAATGTTTAATTTCCCACCGAAAATCGATGAGGCCTCCTTCAACAACTCCTCCCTCTGCTCTCTCACCGACAAATCGCAGACCGATCCGGTGACTCTTAACCCTAGCCCCTCCCACTCCTTCAAGCACGCGCCGAGCTCCCCCTCCTTTCGAGAGCACGTGTGGACCGACGCCCCGAGAGCAGCCAATTCCTCGACCACAGCGTGCCTGTAATCGACGGAATCAAACGAGTAGATGAGGAAGATTAGATTAAATTCAAAAAAAAAATGGAAGGAAAATAAGAAAGAGAAGAAACTGAACCCGATTCCTCTAGTTCCGCCGGTGACGAGAGCGGTCATCCCGATCAAAGACCATCGATCAGATTTTAGGGTTCCGCTGCTGCTGCCGCTTTTTTTATTAATGTCGACCATTTTGATCGGCGCGAAAATCTCCAAGGTGGTGTGATGTCTTTAGGCTCAATTTTAGAGGGAAAAAGAAGGAAGAAGAGATGGAAAGAATACAAAAGACAAATGGTAGGCTTTTGTGGGTCCGGACTCCGGAGGAGTGATGGAAGAAGATAGCCAGAAAATTTAAATAAAAATAAAATAAAAAATTATTTTTACTACTGCCGGAAGGTTAAATACTAATTTCCTTTCCACTGGCCTGTTTTCTCGATACTAGTGTGTAACACGTGCTTTACACGTAATGCACATTTAAGTAAGGATAGGAGGTTAAACATTCCAAGGGTAATTTGTTAACATTTATATGAGTTTTTTTTCTCTCCACCAATTTGAATACTTGTATAACTAATAGATTGATAGTTTTTTTTATAAATGGGAGGTGAACTCGGACGTAGATCTGTTTATTTCCTTAAAAGAAAAATAATATAATCTTCTCTCTCAATTATCACATGTGAAATCTTGTTGAATGTGATGCATTCCAATTAATATAATCAAGAGACTGACTCTACTGTTAAAATTCTCACTTCCTCCATTTTTTTCTTTTAATTATTTTAGTGTTTTTTTTTTGGTGCATTTGAGTATCCATATATAATATAATTTTATGCAACTCTAGATTTCCAAGTGGAAGGAATTAGATTAATCGTGAAATAATTAGTGCATAATTAATTAAGAAAATTTGATTAGTTAATCAGAGAAAATACATGAACGCTTTAATTATGGGTTCATTTCTCACTATTATTCATATTTAATGCATTATTATTAGTAGGTTCAGAAGAGCAGATGCCATAAATTAATTTGTTAGAAGAATCTAATTATTATATTGCAATAATTTTTTATGGAAAAAAATATATTAAGACACATCCAAACTAAACTGAAAATCTATAAGCACAATAAAAGAATGTGGCCAAACATTGTTCCTTATTAGACTGCAGAATATTGTGTAAAAATAGTAGTGGGTCTTCGAGCCATACTACAAAATCATTAATTTTCTTAACTCTTCGGACCAACACATGACCCGTTACATTCCTTGTTTAACGAACTATATGAAAATATCATTCCTTGAGTCATGTGCAGCATCGCTCAATATCATCTATAAAGTGTCTGAAAATCAAGTGTTGTTCCGAACCATTTCGGATATCTCTAATTACCACCTCCACATCTTCTTTGAAAATTACCTTTCCACATACACTATCAAGAGCAAATGTAATAGCTGAAAGTACCCTACAAGGGGGTGAATAGGATATTTGCTAATCTAATCCGATTATGATGCCAAATTAAAAATAATTAATAACTATCCTAGCAATATAGATATACACAAGTGATATGCAAGGATATATAATGAAATAATGGGCGAATAAACTATGAGACAATATCCTTATAAAGAGATGTACACTAAATTACATGCAAGGATAAGCAAGGGTGTGCAATATGACAATCGGCAATAATCAATGAGCACAAGATATAAGAGAAATATACGCCAATACCAAACACAAACACAAGAAAATATTAACGGAGTTCGGTCACCCTCAACCTACATCTCCGCTCATCACCCTCGAGGAGAATCTCCACTAATCACAAATCAACTACACAATCGGTTTTCAATGCTCATCGATAAACGTTTATAACTCACATGATTATCAATACACAATACACCCTCTAAGTATTGGCCTAGCCCGTGTCAACTTCCTCAAGTGCTCGGAATTACGACATCTCCCTAGGATTTACTACCGACGCCACTCCTCTTGGAATTGACCCCGTCTCTCACCAACCACTCCTCTCGGTGTCCTTGTGCATTACAATGTGACCTCACGATAATTAAGTACAAATACAAAGTTTTTATTCTCTAACAAGATGAGAATTCAATTAAGCTCACTCTCAATGAATCACTCACCACAACCCAATTATATAATGTATGAAATGCTAAAAGCTCAATAGGTGGTGTGTGTGATCAAAGAGCAATAATAAAACTAAACTCAATTTAAAATCTAGCTTAATAAAAAGATAATCAACAACAAATATATAAAAAACTAGAAATAGAGTTTAACAAAACTTTCCTGAGAATCAAGAGTGAGAGAGATTGAGATTGAAGTCCAAACACAAAAGAAATGATCTCCTCCTCTTGTGAAAACCTCTTCACATAAACACACTTGAGCAACACTTGAAAACTCTTAAACAAACTTGTCCAAAACTTAATTTTCGTTTTACTTAATTTCTTGCAGAAGTTTGAGGATAAGGGGTATATATAGGTTCACAAAACAAAGCCTAAAAATCAAGAAAATCCAAGGAAAAAGACAAAAATCCAAAAAATCAGCAAAGCTAGAAAACTAGTCGTTACAGTGCTATCAGTCGACTGATGGTACTGTTCAATCGACTAATGAGCTAACCGTTGGAGGCCGCTCATCCTTCATCAGTCGATTGATGAAATCATTGTTGGATAGCATATTCCTAATATGTTTTCAAATTTGTTTTGGTAACAGGTTATTAGGATTCCTAATCTGTTTTGGTAACAGGATTCCAAATATGTTTAGCCATCTCTCGGTATTTTGATTGTGTTTGGCCTTCTTTCGGTGTTTGCTTGATTTGGTCTCTCGAAGCACATCGGTTTGTTTTTGGCTTCTGCCGCGCACAACAATCATCAGTCGACTGATGACCTGTTTCGGTTGACTGATGGTTCATCAGTCGACTGAGCATAAACTTTTCTGCTTTTCCAGCATGTTTCTTCAGTCGACTGATGATTTTCATTAGTCAACTGATAACGTGCACATGGTGATATTTGAATAGTAAAAATTAATTTCAAACCCCTTTTAAAAATAGCGAATAAATTTCAAAAAATATGAAATTTGGGAAAATATTTATACACATGAAAATAAACATGTTACAAAAGAAAATTTTAAAATATCATTTTCCGTTTATGAAATCTCTTCATTTTGCAAAAACTCACAAATACGTGTTCGTTTAAACACTTGATTTTGACACAATGACTTAAACAAGTTTGAAACTTCTCTAAAGTGGATTAATAGATTTTATAAAAGATGTAAAATAGTATAATAAAGTCTTTAATCTATAAACACATTATTTTATAAACTTACAAAAATATAAAAACGATAAACATGATTTCATTGAATTGAATATGTTAAATCTTAGCACATATAAACATGAAACAAATAAGTGTGTATATAACTATATTCATTTGTTTCATATTTTTGTAGATAAGGTTGAACGTAATAAAACAAAAGCGATGTGTGTTGTGTAATATTTTTGAGCTCTAAGTATTAACACACAAAGTATAAACCTAAACTAATATTACCCAAGGCAAATAATTTTCAATAAGCTCATCTTGGTTTACGGATGAAGCGGTGATGAATCTTGTCTTGAATAGCTACAGCTTCATTCCGATTTTCTCCAACCTCCAAGATATGTCCGTTTCCGCTCAATTCCATCCAACATCCAACAATGATCTTTGTGTAGGATTTATAACAAGAAAATACAAAACACTCGATAAATCGATGCTGGAAATTGTTTGTTAAATATCAAAACTAGATTAGATAGTAGGCTCATAAACATAAGACCTAACAATAGCTTCTCATATCGCTTGAAATTATCACGTATCCAAATATTATGATAAGTATATTGCAATAGTTAGTAATATATTATGATAGTTTTATATGCTATTTCTAGACTACGTACGCTAAGAGTTTAACATTTATATTAGTATTCCTCTCCATGAATTTTTCATATATCAGACACACATAATAATTGTGACGCCCCTGGTTTCAACAAGGTTACAGTCCAAGGTAAAACCAAGAATGTCAAACCTACCATGTACTACACCGTGTAATAGCATGTTTCACCATCACAATTACTATCTATCTAGTAGAATCAACAACAGGTATAGGTACAAAACAGGCTAGAAAAAAAATACAAAAGAAATACTAAACGACAGATATTCTGAAGAAATCATCACCACTGAAATGAATAGACCAATCTCTAAGAGAAATAACATCTGATTGAATACAAGTGTCTTGACATAGGAAATCAAATAAAATGACATGTAGGCACGTCGCCTTTACAAAACTAGAATGATAACTCAAATGTTCATAAACACATCTACTATGGAGTTCTGATATAAACTACTAACAATATAGATAAATAACTGCTAGAGCAATTCCGTCAACCTACGGCTCTCCGTACACTTGGCTCGTTACCTGAAAGGGGAGAAACAACGAGCGTAAAGCGCTAGCGAGTAACATCTCAACCAACCCTAAGAGGGAGGGCTAGAAGAATAAGAAAAATAGCTGTTAATACATATAGATAGTCAATTATCTACTCCAAAATAAAATGGAGATTTGATATTTAGAAATTTACAACATGAGCATAGGTACGTTTCCCGTTAGCTCAAATTGTAAATAGCTAAATACCAAATCCCCAAAAAATATAACATGGAGCAATAAAGAAATATAGCTCCATCTCTAACCATAATATGAATGACCTATCAGATGTTAAATATGTGCCCAACTCGTGGACTGAAATAGGTAAATGTCTAATACATGAACTGCAAAAGCTTAAAGTCCAACACGAGGACTGTAATGGATTATAGTCCAACACAAGGACTACATTATAGTCCAACACGAGAACTTCAATGGATTATAGTCCAATACGAGGACTTCAATGGATTATAGTCCAACACGAGGACTTTAATGGATTATAGTCCAACACGAGGACTTCAATATGAAAGCAATATAAAAAAATCAGCATATTTACTACTCACTCTCGTGCCTCGGTGAGTGAATCTAAAACTCGTGTCCGTAGTCAAATCATATACACAAATTCTAGTGTATTATAATCCAATACAACCTAGGTGTCTCTCCAGCCACACAAACTTATGCAACAATATGAACATGCAGAAAATTTTCCCAGGGGTCGACCGCGAAGTGACAGAAACCTTTTCTACAGGTTTCTGCTCCTCGAGGTTGATTCAAAAGCCATTATGCGACGATTCTATATACTACAAATCCTATATACGTGATTTAGCATTTCTAGAATATGTAAAAAAAATACAATCTAATCACTATAGATAAAAAGAACATTTTTAAACACATGTATGCATGTCGACACGTTTAAAACAATTATCTTTCTTTTAAAACTCTTGTTGGGAAAATTTTCAGATCTAGATCTACATTAAAAAATTCATAGGTGATCTTTATTAACTAAAATTTTATTCTTTTTGCAACATACAATATAAAGATCTATCTTTATACATAAAATATCATTTTAGGCTCATAAAACACAGGAAAACTTTATTAAAAATGTTAAAACATAGGAGTAGGATTGGGCGAGATGAAACTCGCCTGAGGCATGTTGATGAACTCCAAAAAATGAGTGAGAATGATCCTCCTTCGCTAAACACCGTTGGATCTCGCGTTAGCTCCTCCAAAATCCTCCAAGAATCGCCAAAGAAAGGGGGTTTAGGTTTGAGAGAGAGAGGAGGGGGCTGAGGCTATTAGGGTTTAAAAGAGGGGGTTGAGAGCTTCAAAATGGATATATATACTTAGGTATACTCCCGGGTTCGGTATAAACAAAAACAACCCGAAATAGAGACAATCCTGACGTCTGCACGCCCAGCGGTCGACTGAAAAGAAACCTGCACTCAGGCTGGGGTTCGGTATATTGGCCATAACTTTCTCATCCGACCTTCAAATGAGGTGATTTAAGATTTTTTGGAAAGCTATTGAAGAGACCTATAACTTTGATCTTTTACACTTTCTTAGATTCTAACTGCATCAGTATATAAAATATAAAAACTCATAACTAGTCATAAATCTCAGATTTCTCTTTTGGCCTTTGTGCATGTCTTGCACATATGCACTCATATATTCACAAATATATATTGAATAGATCTCAAATAAATTCTTATCATATTCAAACATCAAAATATATTATTTTTCACCATATAACATATTTATCATTATTTATCATAAAATATTCAAATTTTTGGGGTTTTACATTCTTCCCCCCTTAAAAGAATTTCGTCCTCGAAATTCCACAACGTATCTTGGGAATTAATAATATGAGAAAATCACTAAGAGGGGATAATACAGACAAGAAAACCCTCTCGTACACATCTCATACCATTAATCCCTAGATATGAATCACTAGCAATATCTATGCTTAACAATCTAAAATACGGATACTCTTACTTAACCCCTAACTAAACGGAACTAGTACGTCGGGCGAAAATTCCAAACAAAGAACCTCCCATATATATACCATGTATTTTAAATGATTAAGGATTAAGTGATAATACCCCCATTCTAGTGTTAAAGATAAATATAACTATCCTAAAATCATCATAAACCATAAGAAAAACATAATCCAAACAATTTACCTGTTCAAACAGGTGTGGGTAGTCGCGACGCATATCCTCTTCGCGTTCCCAAGAAATCTCCTCAGATCCTTTCCGGTTTCATTGGACTTTCACCAAAGGAATCATCTTGTTTCTAAGTCTTTTGTCTTCTCTAGTAAGTATACACACTGGGATCTCAATAGTAGACAAATCGTCCTGAAGCTCAATCTCCAGAGTATCCAATACTCGTTGTCTCTCCTCATCATGCAAGTGCTTCTTGAGCATCGAAATATGAAATACATCATGCACACTAGACATCGATGCTGGAAGATCTAGTCTATATGAAATAGCCCTAATACGCTCAACAATCTGAAATGGGCCAATATATCTCGGGGGGAGCTTTTTCCGTCTGTCAAATCGCTAGACACCTTTCATCGGTGATACCTTTAGCATGACACAATCTCCCACCTGAAACTCTAAAGGTCGTCGTCTATGATCCGCGTAGCTCTTCTGCCGACTCTGAGCAGCTAGAATACGCTCCCTGATCAATGCTACCTTCTCGGTAGTCTGCCTCACTAGCTCTGGTCTAAGCAACAAGCTATCCTCTGGGTTTGCCCAACATATAGGGGATCTACAGGGTCTCCCGTACATTGCCTCTTCGCTTATAACTATTGTTATAAGCAAACTCTATCAATGGAATATGATCCTCCCAGCTGTCTTGAAAATCAATGATATAAGTCCACAACATATCCTCCAACACCTGGTTTGCTCTCTCTGTCTGACCGTCTGTCTGGGGGTGGAATACACTGTTGTGCAATAACCTGCTGCCGAATGAATCCTGGAAACTCCTCCAAAAGTACGAGGTAAAAATTGAGCCTTAATCTGATATAATCGTATCTAGAACTCTGTGAAGTTAAACTATCTCTCGGATAAATATCCTCGCATATGTCTTGGCGGTATAAGTAGCCCTCACTAGAATAAAATGTGCCGACTTCATCAACCGATCCACTATCACCCAAACTGAATCGTTCCCCTTCTTCGACTTCGGTAACCCTACAATGAAGTCTATAGAAATGTCCACCCACTTTCATTCTGGAATGGGTAAAGACTGAAGTGTCCCTGCTGGTCTCTGGTGTTCTGCCTTCACTTGTTGGCAGGTGAAGCACTTAGCCACATATTCTGCAATCTCCCTACGCATACCACTCCACCAAAAGTGTCTCCTCAAGTTCTTGTACATCTTAGTAGTTCCTGGATGCACTGAATATCGGGTACGATGTGCTTCATCAAACAACTCCTTCTTCAGCTCTACACTAGCTGATATAACCAATCGACCCTTCATTTGAAGGCCTCCATCCGCTCCAATGGTCCAATCGTCCTTGGGCTCTTTAAAAATCTCCTCCTTCCGGATTTGAATCCAAGAGTCCTCTAATTGAGCTCTGACTACTCTGTCCCTCCAAGATGGCTATACAGATATAGCTCCCAAGTATGTGTTGGTCTCGCCAATCTCTGGCCTAAAATTGAATTGGCTAAGAGTGAGAAGATCTCGATACAACGAGCACCTCAAGGCCGCAACCCGATGTCGACGCTTCCTACTCAAAGCATCTGCTACGACGTTCGCCTTCCCTGGGTGATACTGAATTATGAACTCGTAGTCCTTGATGAACTCAATCCATCGCCGCTATCTCTGATTGAGTTCCTTCTAGAAGAATAGGTACTTCAGACTCTGGTGATTTATGAATAGCTCGAACTAAACTCTATACAAATAGTGTCTCCACGCCTTCAGTACGAATACTATCGCTGCTAACTCCAAATCATGAGTGGGATAGTTCTGCTCATGTACCCTTAGCTATCGTGAGATGTATGCTACTATGCTTTGAGTCTACATCAGAACACCTCCCAAACCTGCTAACGACGCATCCATGTATACGACAAATGTTATGTCACTGCTCGGAATAGTAAGGACTGGCATCGTAGTCAACTTACCTTTAAGGTATCAAAGGCCTTCTGGCACTCCATGCTCCAAGTAAACTGTATACCCTTATTCGTAAGACGTGTAAGTGGCATCATAATCTTCGAGAAGTCCTGAATGAACTTCCTATAATAGTCAGCTAACCCCAAAAAGCTATGAATCTTGGTAACCATCTTCGGCGGTTCCCAATCAAGCACTGCTGAAACCTTAGCTGGGTCCACTGTTATGCCCTCTCTGCTGATAATATGGCCAAGAAGCCTGTCACGCCCCGCTTCCCAAAATACACGGGAACCGGAACGTGAACAAGCCCGCGACGTATTAGATTGAGAAGAAATATACTCTATTTTTTTTCTCTTTTCTTTTCTTCTCAATCCAATACGCTAAGCGTCTGGAAATAAGTACAATACGAAGTCACAGGTCCCCGATCACACATAGCAAGAATATAAAGACAACTCAGAATAAAAATAGACATATCATCAATGGTAAATCATCCCAGACATAAAATATGGGTCAAACGTACCCTTATTACAACAACAGTTCAACTAGGAAATAAGAAATACATAGTCCATAATAAAAGGAATTAAAATAACTAAATCTATCATCAAACTAAAGAAAAGTGCGGTAAAATAGTTTTAATATCCAACTACTACTACAGAAGAAAATCACTACGCTTCGGTTGGTCCTTCTACTCCTTCTGCAAGACACCTCTGCTAAGAATCTTCTGGTTCCTGTACGATTCCGAACTGAGGCTGCTCATCTCCTAAATCTGACGTACATCCAGAAAATAGGAGTACGTCAGCGTGTGAAACACACGGCAAGATCCCCCAAGGCAGGAACAAATACAATAACAGTAATGATAATATATGCGTGGTCAATGCGATAACAGAAATAAAAATAGAACATGTGATGATAGAATAACAATAGAGACATGCAACTGGAATACTAATAATCAGACGAATCCAAAAATCAACCAAGTAACAAGATCATGCAGGTAACGATCAGAAACCATCCAAGCAACAAGATCATACAATAGATGGAATTAATATTTAAAAATCTACAACAAGAGACGTAGTACGTCGAGCGAAATAATCCAAACAAGGAAACCTTCATGTATATACCATATGTCTCAAATTGTAGATAATTAAATATTAACCCCAATCTATGTATGAAAAGAACACAACTAGTCATCCTATCACAACTCACTGGTTCACATCTCACTAGAGTCAAGGTTCATATTCTTGGATAATCGATTGTTCACCAAATCATTTACGTACAACTTTTCACTACCCCCCTCAGACCCACGCCAGCGCTACACAGGAATATCACTGGTACGAGCCTGGAAATAATCAATAATCACAATATCATATCACCTCAGACCCACCCCAACGCTACACAGGAATATCGTTGGTGCGAG
>BQKN01063512.1:33411-49430 GCA_022839385.1 Asparagus kiusianus
AAAAAAGAGACCAGGAGATAGAATATAAAATTCTTCCTCTCCGATTTCGGGTTCATCTCTACCAACAAAAAAAAAAGAAGACCAGAATACTCCAATAGGTACACGAGTCTAAACTGTTCCCTACCCTCAACAGGAAGTTTCTGGAGAATATCACTTTGAATATTCTCAAGAATAACCTGGCTACCTCCCAACGGGTATATGAGGTTAAACTGTTTCCTGAACACTCCAATAGAGTATATGAGTATAAACTGTTTCTCCAATTCTTCGATGGCAGTTCTAATTCAAGACTTCGATAACGGCCACGCGATAAACGCAGCACCGGAGGAATCTTAGCTATTCTACAAAGCACTGAATAGACTAAAAGATGAAGAAGTCAAGAAGTGAAGCCATTCGCAGACCATTCTATGCAACTTCCTCAACAAAGCACTGAAGAAATTGCAAGAAAAGCTTATCATATCCAAAGTGTCCCAGACTCTTCTCTAAAAATGCTGAGTCTGAGATACTTTGGAGGGGGTATCTGTAGGCGTCAAAAAATGCTCACAGACATCCAAATACCATTCAAAACAAAGAAAGACGACATGTACACACAACCAAACAGCGCTTGGTGTCGTGGCTCAGGCGCGACAGATCATGGTGCCGCGGCCATGGCGCGGCAGCACATGGTGTCGCGGTTAAGGCGCGGCAGCATATCGTGCCGCGGCTAAGGCGCGACAGCCTAAGGTGTAGCGGCTATTATAGGGCGTGCTGAGACGGTTACAAGGTAGTTATATGATGATTATTTAAAGTCCACGTGGCGGCATATCAGAAATAGAACGTGTACTGACGTGGACAAACAGTTAAACCACGAAAAAGGTGGTTAAAAATCGTGGGAGAACAGTTTCAAGCACGATGGAACGTGCTGGTAACTGCCCCTGTGGCCGCTGTAGTCCATGCTGCCACGCCAATAGCCGCTGCAGTCCATGCTGCCGCGCCAATAGCCGCAGCAGTGTTGGCTGTCGCGGCCAAAGAACAGTTACATGGTCGGTTACTTCACCCCCATTTCCACTGTGGTTCATTCCTACCCCTATAAATACCTTCCTAAACACGGAATAAGGGGAAGAGAGCAGATTGGGGCAGAGAGACTTAAGTTTTTTGTGAATTTGAGCAAGAGAGAGAGTCTTCATTTCTTACAAACATCCTCAAGAAGCTTTGGGCGATTCCTAGAGATCTAGCTCTGACTTGATCTTTAGAAGAGTGAATATCTTACATCAATAAGATATTCGCTTTAAATTCTTACTTCGATAAACGAAGGAAGAATCCACAAAACCTTCACGATTCAATCAGAATCTGTGAATCGATGGTCCACGGGCTAACGCACCCCCGGCACAGGCAAAGATCCCACGCAAGCAGCGATCCAAACAACGATCCTGCGTTTGTTTCTAAAAAGTTGTAATTTTTCTTTTGTTGTGTAAAAGAAGTCTTATAAAAAGGCTATTTCTTTTGAATTTGTTGTAATCGACCGAAGATATAATGAATTCCACAGCGAAACCAACTTTTGACGAAAACATGTGGTTCTATCAGCAACTGCCTATGGGGTGGGTACGGGTGTGTCTTCCGGGAAATTTTCCACAACAGGAATAGCTGGTATTAAACTACTGGTGGTGGTGGTGGTGGTGTGATGTGATTCGTCACAAGCTCAAGTGTTGTCATTCTAGCGGCTATGGGAGCCATCAAGTCTATCGAATACTGGGAAGCCTGCTGCGGCTCTAGTGGAGCTTACTGCGGCTCTGGTGGAGCCTGCTATGGCTCTGCCTGACCAGCTCTCCGGGTACGAGGTCTACCACGTCCGGCCATCTAAGCATATAGAAGAAAGTTTTTAAGTCCTCAAACGAAACATATATGAAATTCGTAAAGATAAGAAATTCGTATCATATATCATTCATGCAAATACTTTTAATATCAATGAATACTAGTCTAACAACAAAAAATATTCGTAATTTTTGAATACGTGTATATAACGTCCTCACTCATTCTAGAAATTTCTAGCGGACTCTATACATGAATCTTAAGAAACTCTACTCTAACTTCACGACGCGACACGAGATGATCCTAAGGATATTGGAACTAGAGCTATGATACCAACTGTGATGCCCCTGGTTTCAACAAGGCTGCAATCCAAGGTGAAACCAAGAATGTCAAACCTGTCATGCACTACACCGTGTAATAGCATATTTCACCATCACAATTACTATCTATCTAGTAGAATCAATAATAGGTGTAGGTACAAAATAGGCTAGAGAAAAAAATACAGAAGAAATACTAAATGATAAATATTCTGAAGAAATTATCACCACAGAAATAAATAGACCAATCTCTGAGAGAAATAACATATGACTGAATACAAGTGTCTCGACATAGAAAATCAAATGAAATGATATTTAGGCACATCACCTTTACAAAACTAGAATGATAACTCAAATGTACATAAACACATCTACTGTAGAGTTCTGACATAAACTACTAACAATATAGATAAATAACTATTAGAGTAATTCCATCAATCTACGGTTCTCTGTGCACCTGGTTCGTTACCTGAAAGGGGGGAACAACGAGCATCAAGCGCTAGCGAGTAACATCTCAACCAACCCTAGGGGGGAGAGCTAGAAGAATAAGAAAAATAGTTATTAATACATATAGATAGTCAATCATCTACTCTGAAATAAAATGGAGGTTTGATATTTAGAAATTTACAACACGAGCATAGGTACGTCTCCTGTTAGCTCAAATTGTAAATAGCTAAATACCAAATCCTAAAAAAACTATAACGTGGAGTGTAGGCATCTAAAAATGCTGATGGATATCCAAATACAACTCAACACAAAGAGGAGATCATCTAAAGATCAAGAGAACACAAGAAACAGTCTTAAGTTGTCTCGCACGTGAGACAGTATTGATTCTCTCGCACGCGAGATAGTATTGACTTTCTCGCACGCGAGACAGTTCTACACAGATCAGAAACCACTGAAGCAAATGCAGACACGTGGCCATTAACTGTTAAAGAACGTGGGAAATGTTGCGGATGAGAATCATGTTGATAACTACCAAAATAATGGAGTTTAAAACGTGGAAGAGTGGTTACAAAAGAAACTGTTGGGCAGTTCAGGTTTTCTGAGACAGTCATGACTGTCTCGGGAGCTGAGACAGCCACAACTGTCTCGGGAGCCGAGACAGCCACAACTGTCTCGACCGCCAAGACAGTCCCAACTGTCTCACAAGCGTAACTCCCCCATGATGTTCTATGTTCAGTTTAACTCTCCTGAGGGCTATAAATACCCCCCTAGGACCATCACTGACGAGCTCTTCCCATTAAACGATGTGAAGTTAATCAAAATAAATTTTGCTGGGTACGAGATTGAATCCCATTCTCTTGGATAGGGATATGAAATACCCATCTTCTTTATTTCCTGAGCGGACATCAAGGCATTTATCTTATTTTCCAGCTCTTTCATCATCCCATCGCCTTCATCTCTCTTCGAGCGATGTTGAGCAGAAGCAAATGGGTCACCCCCAGTGTTTTTTAGTTGTGCAATTGACCCACCCCCAATATTATTGTTGAGAGGATCCATTGAACTACCCCCAACTTTATTGTTATTAGGAGGTGTATCAGCCATAATGACTTCGTCTACTTCTGGATCACTGTCATCTATAACATTCTGAGTGCAGCGGCTAGATTCAGCTCGCTCACTAGACTCAGGAGGTTGAAGCCGTTGAGCTTGCAATTCTCTCATTTGTTGGATAGCTAACTCCATTTCCGTCTTCATCTCAGCTCTAATTTCTTCACTGTTTTGTGGAAAATTTTACAGTAAAAGAAATGAAGAAAAATCGATCTGTATTCCTTTAATCTTAGTTATAATTGGATTTCCTGATTATAAAAGAGAGGAAAATGATCTGGATTCTCCCCTTTATTTAATTCTGGGTTCTTCACGGTGGCGATGGAGTGCCTCCCTCGAATGCTCGCGTCGAGTTTGCTCTCCGTTGATGATCCGAACGTCTTGATTCACTGGAACGTGGTCTTCTCTTCACGATTTGACGCTGTGGAGGACTTGCGTGGCAAGTTTAAAACTCTGAATGAGTTGATAACTCTATGAAAGAGTTGATTTAATCGAAATCGGTTTGTAAGCCAAGGGAAGATAGCCCCAAGACAAACTCTAGCCCAGGATCTCTTCTTTGCTGCCGAGGAGAAAGATCCAAAAAGCCCTTCCAGATCTCCTCTTTGCTGCCAAAAAGAAGGATTAAAAAGTTAGCCCCGTTGACGATCCGAACGTCTTGATTCACTAGAACGTCATCTTCTCCTCATGATTTGACGTTGTGGAGAACTTGTGTAGCAAGTTTTAGAACTCTTGATGAGTTGATTGATCTTAATCGTAATTGGTTAGACAAGCCAAATATCTCTTCTTTGCTGCCAAGGAGAAGGATCCAAAAGCCAGCCCGAACTAAGCTGATTTCTTAGTTATTTATAAGGGATTAAGGGATGTAACCGCCCCCCCCCCCTTATTCACTCCTAAGTGGGGCTAATGGGATGTAACCGCCCCTTAAATCACTCCTGAGTAGAGTTGTGATCCCCTCAGATCGTGTGAAACGGTTTTGAAACCGCTCAGCTCGTGTTTGAACGAGTCAAACGCAAAATTCGCGTTTTGACGTGAATTCTACGTTCAAACGCAGCGTCTGGAAGCTCGTTTGCAGCGTCTGGAAGCTGCATTTGTAGCACTTGGAAGCTGCGTTGGCATCTTGTTGGAAGCTGCGTTTGGCAGCTTGGAAGCTGCGTTTGGCATCTTGTTAGAAGTTGCGTTTGGCAGCTTGGAAGCTGCGTTTGGTAACGGATGGAAGCTACATTTGGCAGCGGATGGAAGCTGCGTTGGCAGGATTTAAGAGCTGCGTTTGGCAGCGTATAGAAGCTGCGTCGGCAGCTTTGGAGGCTGCGCTTGTGGCCGAACATGAGCTACGTTGGCAGCTGGGTCTGAGCTGCGTTGGCAGCTTTGGAGGCTGCGCTTACGGCCGAACATGAGCTACGTTGGTAGCTGGGTCTGAGTTGCATTTGAAGCTGAATGTGAGCTACGTTTGCACTGTGTCAGCATTTGTGAACACGGTACGTCTTGATGCTGGTATGCGGGGAGGACTTTTGCGTCTTGATTTGAAGAGACCATCGATTTGTAGTCTCTTTCTGTCGAAGCATTACAAAGATCGTCATTTTGTAATCTTTGCTTTAGCTCTTTGATATGTGAGAGTCGTCAGATTGTAACTCCCGATGTTAATTGTGAAGGTTATTGATTAGAGCTTTTATCAGTTGTTGCGAAGGTCATCAGATTGTAACCTTCATCGATCCACATGAAAGTCTTTAAATTGTAGCCTTCTGGAAGTCGTCAGATTATAACTTCCATGATCGGTGTTTGATGGGAATCAGCTATCTGCAGTGATTTTTAGACAGCCTACATTCATGTTGCTTGGCTAGAGCTTCTTGAAGCATTTGAGCAAACTGATCAAGAGTGATTGTAAATACTTCTTTGGACAAGAACTCATTCCTCCATCGATAACCTAGCAGAGATGTGAGTGGTTTGTCGTTAAGGCAACTGGACCACTTGATGTTTCCTCGACTCTAGGTCCGCGTAGTAGCGAACCCTATCGGTTTGTTCCAAGGCCTTAACAAAATAATGAGCGAGACGTTAATGTTGCCTCTGACAAGCTCTCTTCATCAGAGTTGGCAAACTTTGATCGAATAACTCCTTAAACGGGGAGGAATTGTTGCGAGCAGAGCTTCCAGCTTCAGGGATCGCCGGTATACTATTGTGAGGGGCGTCCTCAGCAACGATTGGGCGAGAGTCTTCAACTTGAGCATTCTTTGGCGTATTAGCCTTCTTCAATGGTGAAATCTTCTTGTACTTGCGAGACAAAGAAGATCTTGAAGAGGATGAGGAGAGATATTTCTCAAACTTATCTTGGTCGAACTCGTATTCGACCATGGATTCAACCGGGATCTTGATTGACTGTGACACGACGGTCTCAGCAGCGAGACCGATGATTCCCACTGTGATCGCTAGTTTGTTTTCGTCAAAAATTATTTTCATTAAGGAATCCATTAAAACTTCAGTCGCTTACAATGAATTACACAACAAAAATAAGAAAGCTATAACTTCCTAGAAAATAACACAGAAATTGTTTATCAACTCCTATTTTTATGGGATCTTGGCCTGTGTCAGGGGTGCGTTAGCCCGTGGACCACCGATTCATAGATTCTGATTGAACCGTGAAGGCTTTTAGATGTTCTTCTTTGTTTATCGAAGTAAGAATCTTAAGCGAATATCTTATCGATGTAAGATGTTCACTCTTCCAAAGATCAAGTCAGAGCTTAGATCTTTAGGAATAGCCAAAAGCTTCTTGAAAGTATTTGAGGGGAATAAAGACTCTCTCTCTTGCTCAAAATCACCAAATGCTCAAGTCTTTCTGCTCTAATTACCTTGAATCTGCTTGGCCTCGTGTATAGGAAGGTATTTATAGCCTCTGGGAGTCATAGCTGTTAGAAATAATGTAAAATAACTGATGTTAACTTTCTTCTTTGGACGCGACAGTGGATACTATCACGGCCAAAGGAGACAGTTTTTTAGCTTTTATAACTGCTCCCACTACCTTTAATTGCTATTATTTTAGCGGTTATGGGCGTGATTTCTGTTTGTAACTGCTCCCCCCACGTTCATAAGTGATCCCCAGAAGTTAATAAGTCATGTAGGTCACACGAAACTTAAGAAAACCATCAAAAATAATATTTTTAGCTTCTCAATGTGCGCGACAGTCATAACTGTCGTGCATTGTCGTGACAGTTACAACTGACATGCACCTCTGAGGCAGTTTTTGTTGTCTCAGGTATTTTGCCTCTAACTCCTTCGTCCGATCTCGGAATAAGGTGATCCAAGTTACATTGGAAAGCTAACAAAGAGATCTATAACTTTTATTTTTTAAGATTCTTTAGATTTGAATCACATCATGGATGAAATATGCAAGACATCACTGTGACAGTTACGACTGTCGCGCACCTTCGAGACAGTTTGCGTTATCTCGGGTATTTTGGCTCTAACTCCCTTGTCTGATATCGGAATGAGGTGATACAAGATGGGTTGGAAATCTAGCGAAGATCTCTACAACTTCCCATAGGCAAGACACTCTGTTTGCTTGCACGACACCATCCACTATCGCGCCTATACGCGTCAGTGTTCGTTGCTGTATTAATGCGCGTCAGTGTACCTTATCACGGGTATTCATGTTGTTTTTCTATGTTGTTTCACCTGTTCCTTTGCTTCTTTTGGTTTTGGATGATCTCTTCTGATTTAGATAATGACATTCATCATCTTATCTTTGTCTTGAGCTATATTTGGATATCTATAAGTATTTTTAGACGCCTACATTCATCTCTTCAGTCATCACAACAGTCTAATCTTGTAGATAAAAGGCTCTAAATTTCAATCGATTCTGCTATACTCAAAGCATAAGCAAATATGTCTGCATAGCGTTAAGGAGGTCGGATCTGTCTTTTTGTTCTCTCGGTGACAATATTATACTATTGCTTTTGTAGTGTGTCAGCATCAGAAGTTGAACCTTCCACAGTATTAACTAGTTCAATATGACCGCCCTCGAGCACTCTCTTTGAAGCTGAGCTCTCTAGCTCTACATGCTTGCTAGACTCCTTTTTAGTACCTATGGTATCAATAACAAACTCTTTTCTCGGGTGAAGCATGAATTTTTCATCAAAAGTAGCATCCATACTAATAATAAACTTAGGTGATTCAGGATCAGAACACCACAATCTATATCCCTTCACCCCAGTAGCGTATCCTAAAAATATAGCTTTCTTTACTCTGGATTCAAGCTTACCATCATTAACATGAAAATAAGCAAAGCGATCGAATACTCTTAAATGAGAGTAATTAGTAGGGTCACCAAACCATACCTCTTCTGAAATCTTAAAATTAATTCTGTAGAAAGATATCTATTTATCAAGTAACAAGATGTATTGACTTCCTCGGTCCAAAAGCCTTTTGACAAACCGGTATTAGAGAGCATGCATCGAACTCTCTCCAAAAGTGTTTTATTCATCATTTCTGCAAGCCTATTTTGCTGTGGTGTATGCCGAACTGTATGATGACACATAATACTTTCATTCTTACAGAATTGGTTAAACTTTACGGAACAAAACTTGATCCCATTATCGATTCTAAGGCGCTTCACTTTCTTTCTTATTTGCTTCTCAATCATAACCTTCCATTTCTTGAAGGTTGCAAATACATCACTCTTATGCTTTAGAAAATACACCGAAATTTTTCTGGAATAATCATCAATCAATGTTAGCAGAAAACGAGCTCTACCTTTCGATGAAACCTGAGAGGGACCCTAAACATCTGAATAGATATAATCTAAAGTACCCTTGGTTCTGTGGACACCGGTACTAAAGGAGACTCTATGGTGTTTGCCGAAAATACAATATTCACAAAAGTCTAGTTTGCTAGTTTTCTGACCACAAAACAGACCTTATTTGCTCAATACATCTAGTCCTCTCTCGTGCATATGCCCTAACCGTATATGCCACAAACGTGTAGTGTTAAATTTTGAATCCTCTGAGGATGATACTGTTGTAGCACCTGTCACTATACTGCCTTTAAGAATATAGAGGGTATTTATCTTTTTTCTTTTCATAATAACAAAAGAGCCTTTACTAACTCTAACTCTCAAACTTTACCTTCAGTCAAAAACTTAAAACCATTTGAGTCAATGATACCTAAAGAAATGAGGTTCTTCTTTAATTCTGGTATATGTCTGACATTGCTCAGTGTTCTTACAATACCATCATGAGTTCTATTTTAATTGATCTGATACCAATAATCTTGTAAGACATGTTATTTTCCAACAAGACATTTCCACCATTAATAGACTGATATGTGACAAACTAATCCCTATGAGGACACATATGATAGGAACAACTCAAATCAAGAACTCACTCATCTTGTGAATGAGTATTAACACCAACTGAAAGAACTTTATGTGAACTAAAAGACTCTTCGGTTACAGTGGTAACTGACGGTTTCACCTCCCAAAACTTTGATTGCGAATTGTCCTTTGCTTTGAGTGCTGGACAATTAGATTTTTTATGTCCATATTTGTGATAGTAATAATATTCAATATTTTTTCTTGGCCTTAACTTTAATCTAAATATATTTCTAAATTTGCCTTTACTACCAACACCCTTTTTAGGATAACCACGAGCGAACAAACATTCAGCTTGACCCTCTCCTCCTACTACAGACACTTTTTACCTTAATTATTTTGAATGCAAGACTGATTTGACATCCTCCAAGAAAGTGTATCTCTACCATAAAGCATACTATTGACAAAATTTTCATAGGAAGGACGTAATGAACATAACAATATAAGAGCTTGATCTTCTTCGTCGATTTTAACATTAATATTCTTTAAATCTATAATATTAGTGTTAAGTTCATATAACTGGTCTTTAATTCGAATATCTTCCTTCATGCGAAAGGTGAAGAGAAGTTGCTTCAAGTAGAGCTTGTTCGTTAGAGATTCCGTCATGTATAAACTCTCCAACTTGAGCCACAGGCCGACGGCGGTATCTTCATTGACAACCTCCTGCAAGACCTCATCGACCAAACATAGCTGTATAGCACTATGCGCCTTCAACTCCAGCTCTTCTTTCTCATCATCGAGTATAGGTTCCGGCAACTTATCCTTTCCAGGTTAGACTTTGAGCAGTCCTTGTTGTATTAGGAGAGCCCTCATTTTTACTCTCCACAAACTGAAGCTATTTCTTTCATTGAATTTTTATACTTTGTATTTTGCAGAAGACATCTTGAAGCCCACTAGAATAATAAATATAATTATGAACAGTAACCATACTTATGAACATTAACCGTACTTGTGAATAGTGTCATACTCGTAAACAGTGCACGGCCAGTGCCTTTAAAGGGTGAATGATAATCTAACTTATTTTCTATGTGGAGGATCCACTTTTAGTGGTAGCCACAGAGCATACAATAAGCAGATACATGCATCCTAAGCCAAACTCTGATACCAGTTTGTTACAGCGGGGGGCTTCATAGACACAGAAGATGTTTATACAATAGTGGAGAATAACAACACTGAATAAACACAATGAAGACAAATAGAATAGCACACAAGGATTTAGCGTAGTTCGGTCAGTATGACGTATGTCCACGGGCGAGAACAACAGAGAACTTCACTAATCATAAAAGAAAAGATTACAAAGGGAGATCACTCTAATATCTCACCAAACTCACACAAAGAAGAGAACACTAAAAAAAACTCTAATTTTCTTTTCACTTCAAATCTCTCTTTCTTCTCTCTGTTATGAATCTCTATTTGATGCACTAACCCTTCACCACTCTCCTCTATTTATGACATTCAAAAACATTGGTGAAACAGTGTTTTGGGTTGGTGAAACAGTAATAGAGTTGGTGAGTTGAATTCAAAGTCAAATAACAGGAACTCTTATGCGCATCTGATAACTCACCAAAATTGGGTCAAGTTTGTTTCTTAGACTGGTTGTGGCAAGAACCGGTTTACTTGAAGACTACCTCCCTCTTAGTCTACAACTAAACCGGTTTAAAGGTTCAAAAATGAACTAAAACAAATCTGGCCAGTTTTGACTCAACTGTTGCCAATCAACAAAACACTTTATAAAACTAGATTAGGTTCAAACCTAGCCCAATTCTAAAGAATTGCCAATTTTCTCTCACATCCTAATGTTGACTGTTTTCGCCAAAAGTTGCTTCCATTGTCAATTCTATTAAACTTCGATCGTTTACAGAAAATTACAATGAAAATTAAGTAAAATTACAACTCTTGAGAAAATAACACAGAAGTCGTTTATCGAATCCTGTTTTTGTGGGACTTTGCCTGTGCCGGGAGCGCTTTAGCTCGTGGACCGCCGAATCACAGATCGTGAAGGGGGTTTACTGATTCTTCCTTCGTTTATCGAAGTGAGAATTTGAAACGAAGATCTTATCAAAGTAAGATAGTCGTTCTTCTTAAGATCAAGTCAAAGCTCGAACTCAAAGAAATCCAAGAACAATTGTGTCTGCTCTCTCTCTCTCTGCTCTGAATTGCTCAGTAATGTGCTCTTTTATCAGCCTCCGATCCAACCCCCGTTCAAAATGATCTCAGGGGGTATTTATAGCCCCGAGACAAACCATGCTTCCGAGACAGTAAACACTGTCTCGGGTTCCGAGACAGTAAATACTGTCTCGGAAATCCTCAACCGCCTGACAGTTTTCTCGTAACTGCCTTCCACGTTTTAAAACTCCGTTATTCTGGCAGTTATCAACGTGATTCTCTCCCACGACGTTCCCCACGTTCTTGAATAGTTGGTGGCCACGTGTTGGCGGTTTATGAAACAGTTTCTACGTGTTTGAAAGCTGTCTCACGTGCGAGACAATAAACTCTGTCTCGCACGGCGAGACAGCAAAGTCTGTCTCGCATGGCGAGACAGCAAAGTCTGTCTCGTACGGCGAGACAGCAAAGTCTGTCTCGTACGGCGAGATAGCAAAGTCTGTCTCGCACAGCGAGACAGCAAAGTCTGTCTCGCGTGCGAGACAGTTCATACTTGTGTCCTTCTTTTGGTTTTTTGGATGATCTCCTCTTTAGCTGTATTTGGATATCTTTCAGCATTTTTTGACGCCTACATTGACGTTGGGGAATTTTCGAGCCAATGATGCCCAAATCTATTGAGCCGTTCATATTCACCAGGATACCACAAACTCTTCAGCCTCTGATTAACAAATTAGTACTGACACATTTATGTAAATTTCTCAAAAAGAAAGGGGAAAACAATAAGAACCGTACGTGCAATTTCAATATCTTTATCGATTATCTATACTACTTATAAAAGAGAATACTCATGTCAAAACTTTTGATTTCCTTTTTTACCCTCTCAAATTTTTTATAACTCACAATTATATCATTATGTATAAAGCTAATGATCCATAACCTCTCATTAACTATGCACCTCTTCATTTTTTCAAATTATTTCGCCATTCATTAGAATATATTAATAATTTATAATGGTAACAAAATTCATAAATATATGATAATTTATTATAAATAATTATTAATTATATAAAATAATAAAAATTATCTATTTAATATATTATTGTACATAATTATAATTACTAATAATAGTATAAATAGGGTTAATCTTTTTGTTGTAAAAAATATTACCTTGTTTCGATAATTAATATCATCTTAGTAATAAAAATTTGGACGTTATAAATTAAATATATTTTTATGTTGGAAAATTAATTTATGTAAAAATATTTGGATCTTTAAAATTTATGAGACATATACTTTCCTCTTCTTTTCCCCCAAAATATTTGGTCATTCACTAGAATATATTAATAATTTATAATAATAATAATAAAATTAATAAATATATTACAATTCATCATAAAGAATTATTAATTATAATAAAATAGTAAAATTGTATATTTAATAAATTATTTTACATAATTATAACTATTAATAATAGTACAAATAAGGATTGGTTCTTTATAATGTAAGCAATATAACCTTTTTTAACATTATAATATCATCTTCGTAATAAAAATTAGACGTTATAAATTAAAAATATTTTTATTTAGGAAAATTACTTTTTATAAAAATATTATATCCTTAGAAAATATGAGACATGCACTTTTTGTTGGAAAGTAAATGTCTCATAAATTTTAAGGATCCAATAATTTTATATAAAGTATTTTTCCTAAATAATAGTATTTTTAATTTATATCGTCTAATTTTTTATTGCTAAGATAAGATGATATTAATTATCAAACAAGGTAATATTATTTACAACATAAAGTCATATAATATTAAAAATTATTTTCATTATTTAATAGATACTGTAATAATATATGTACATAACATAAATATTTAATAATATAAATGGTTTAATTATTTCTGCAGTGTTACTTTTTTGTTGCTATTTCAATAGTGTTGCTTAAACTAATAATTGCTTTATTATCTAATAATTATACTTTTAAATAAATTGTTTAATAACATAAGCAAATTTAAATAACTATTAAATGTATGTTAATAATAGTATACTAATAATAGAATAACTTAAATTTTTTAATCATAGTGTAATAAAATAACTTTGTAAAATATTTATATATAATTTATTATACAATATAATATTAAATATAAAAAATATCCACATGCAAAGCACTTACATTATACTAGTATATAAAATATTGCTTCCATTCTAAAGCCTCCAATATATCAACATATTGACAGAACTTCTAGAAGATGTAACCACTCAGAGCAATTAAAGAGCATCGATATTGTAAAAAAATGCTCGTTGTTCAAAAAAAATGAAGGAGTTTTAAATGGTTACATAACAGTCACAGTCTTGACTTTTGAGACTCTGAATAATCCAATAAAGAAACAAAAAAATTCAAATAAATAGAATAATGCATCTAGTTTTCTATTAAAAAAAACAGAAGAATGATACTGCAGCATGATTTCACAGGTCATTCCAAAAACACCTGTATTTTCAAAACCAGATACAAAACCTAAAATATAATTAAAACCACATGTAAATAAGACTAGTTTTTTTTTTAATTTTTATTTAACAGTAAGATAATTTAAGGTCATCAACTAAGATAATTTAAGGTCATCAACTACCAAATGAAAAAAACAAATACAAAGACAGAGAGAAGACCCTACAGCACAACGCGAGGAGCAAACAATGGAAGCAATAATTTTAGCTGAGCCGTGAGACACGGTATAATCTTCTACATGTGTTGCCAGGACATCTTATTCAAAAAGATAACGAGATCATTAAAGATAATTACAATATTTGAAACTTAAAAACTGAATAAATCAAAGCGGAGACTAGTTCGGCTTTCAACTACCATCACTCTCTGATATATAATTCAACACCAACAATATGAAACAACAACCAAATCGTATAAACTGACCACATCAACAATAAACATGACAAACCCATGACTAATTCAACAATTTGAACAGTTATAGACAAGTGAGATTAATATGGTTCACTCGAAAATCCGAGCGAGGATCATGTAAGATTAATTAAGCTTCGAGTGGAATGAAACCCTTCAGCAGGCAGAAGTCTTAGTTTTGATGCATGCCATGTCTATAATCAGTACCAGTGTGTAATAGTCAAAAATTAGTGCGACAAAGGTGAAGTAACTGCAGGTCTAGTATTTGAGTCCTAGTAATATCATGATCGTTCTAAAAATCATGCTACTTTAAAAATACACCGAAATTTTTCTGGAATAATCATCAATCAATGTTAGCAGAAAACGAGCTCTACCTTTCGATGAAACCTGAGAGGGACCCTAAACATCTGAATAGATATAATCTAAAGTACCATTGGTTCTGTGGACACCGGTACTAAAGGAGACTCTATGGTGTTTGCCGAAAATACAATACTCACAAAAGTCTAGTTTGCTAGTTTTCTGACCACAAAACAGACCTTATTTGCTCAATACATCTAGTCCTCTCTCGTGCATATGCCCTAACCGTATATGCCACAAACGTGTAGTGTTAAAATTTGAATCCTCTGAGGATGATACTGCTGCAGCACCTATCACTATACTGCCTTTAAGGATATAGAGGGTATTTATCTTTTTTCTTTTCATAATAACAAAAGAGCCTTTACTAACTCTAACTCTCAAACTTTACCTTCAGCCAAAAACTTAAAACCATTTGAGTCAATGATACCTAAAGAAATGAGGTTCTTCTTTAATTCTGGTATATGTCTGACATTGCTCAGTGTTCTTACAATACCATCATGAGTTCTATTTTAATTGATATGATACCAATAATCTTGTAAGACATGTTATTTTCCAACAAGACATTTCCACCATTAATAGACTGATATGTGACAAACTAATCCCTATGAGGACACATATGATAGGAACAACTCAAATCAAGAACTCACTCATCTTGTAAATGAGTATTAACACCAACTGAAAGAACTTTATGTGAACTAAATGACTCTTCGATTACAGTGGTAACTGACGGTTTCACCTCCCAAAACTTTGATTGAGAATTGTCCTTTGCTTTGAGTGCTGGACAATTAGATTTTTTATGTCCATATTTGTGACAGTAATAATATTCAATATTTTTTCTTGGCCTTAACTTTAATCTAAATATATTTCTAGATTTGCCTCTACTACCAACACCCTTTTCAGGATAACCACGAGCGAACAAACATTCAGCTTGACCCTCTCCTCCTACTACAGACACTTTTTACCTTAATTATTTTGAATGCAAGACTGATTTGACATCCTCCAAGAAAGTATATCTCTACCATAAAGCATACTATTGACAAAATTTTCATAGGAAGGACGTAATGAACATAACAATATAAGAGCTTGATCTTCTTCGTCGATTTTAACATTAATATTCTTTAAATCTATAATATTAGTGTTAAGTTCATATAACTGGTCTTTAATTCGAATATCTTCCTTCATGCGAAAGGTGAAGAGAAGTTGCTTCAAGTAGAGCTTGTTCATTAGAGATTTCGTCATGTATAAACTCTCCAACTTGAGCCACAGGCCGACGGCGGTATCTTCATTGACAACCTCCTGCAAGACCTCATCGACCAAACATAGCTGTATGGCACTATGCGCCTTCAACTCCAGCTCTTCTTTCTCATCATCGAGTATAGGTTCCGGCAACTTATCCTTTCCAGGTTAGACTTTGAACAGTCCTTGTTGTATTAGGAGAGCCCTCATTTTTACTCTCCACAAACTGAAGCTATTTCTTTCATTGAATTTTTATACTTTGTATTTTGCAGAAGACATCTTGAAGCCCACTAGAATAATAAATATAATTATGAACAGTAACCATACTTATGAACATTAACCGTACTTGTGAATAGTGTCGTACTCGTAAACAGTGCACGGCCAGTGCCTTTAAAGGGTGAATGATAA
>BQKN01063512.1:59430-101060 GCA_022839385.1 Asparagus kiusianus
TATATATATACAAGAAAACCAATATAATGTGTGTGTATATATGATTGAGCTTAAAGTACCAACACACATAATATAAACCTAAACTAATGTTACCCAAGCTTGATCTTGATCTTCAAAAAGCTTAACTTGGTACACATTACGGATGAAGCTAGAACTTGGATCTTTAACTAGAATTGCATAGGCTTTACTCCACAATTCCACCAATCTTCATTTGATATGATCGTTATGGCGCAATTCCATCCATCCTCCAACTTGTTGTTTGTCTACAATTGATACAAAAATATAAACACTAGACAAACAACATTAGAAGTAAATTGTTTGTAAATCAAAACATCATCAAAACAAGATGGCCAACACATCTATCTTTGCTGGGTCTCCTGGACCGCTCGAACCTGTCCCTCAATCCTCGGGACTGCTGGAGGTGCCTCAATCCTCAGCTGCCGGCCCTGACCATGTCCCTGAGCGCGGTTCTGCTGATGCTGTTGAGTCCTGCCCTGCTGGCCTGCTGCGGGTGTACTGTGACACTCTGCTACTCTGTGTCCAATCTTATTACAATTGTAACAAGCCCCCTGAAATCGGCGCTGCTGCTGCGCTCTTTGGTCTTGCTGATGGCCCTTCTTATGGGGACCCTGCTGATGCGGACCCTTACCCTACTGATGAGGTTCTCCTGAGCCTCTAAATGGTCTCTTGTCCTTTCCTTTGTCCTCGGACTGTCCTGACTTACCATTGTTCTTGCCTTGATGAATATGGTTGTATCTGTCTCCTGAGCCATGACAGCATCTGCCACCTCCCGCACTGAACGAAACCTCTAAGATACTATGTACCGGCGTAACCCTGGACGAAGTCCCTTTAGGAACATCTGAGCCTGACGCTCCTCTGTGTGCCACATACCAGTGAACCTAAGCAATAACATGAACTTACTCTCAAAGTCCATGACAGACATATCCCCCTACTCTAATCGAGCCAGCTCTAACTCGTTTCCGACTTTTGCTGCAGTTGAAACATACTACTCATCAAAAAGATATATAAAAGTCTCCCACGAAACCGTCATCCTCTGCTCTGGGGTGAAACAAAGTTGATACCATCCTCCTGCGTCGCCCTTGAGACTGAAAGCTGCTAACCTTTACTTCTGCACAGTATTCACATTGAGTATGTCCAGAATGTTGCTTACATACTCCTTCCATTTGTGTACCGCAATGGAGTCTGTCGAACCATAAAACTCTGGAGCCTTCAACTTCTGGTACCTCTCTACCAAACGAAACCAAGCCTCCTGCTCAGCCACTCCATCATCAACTGGAGGTGGTGGTGCAACTACTGGTGTCCTCTCTGGTATCTCCTCCTGAATGGGAGTTCCCTGTCGAACCTGATCTGTTAATTGCTCCTCAACAGCCGCCAAACGAGTTGCCAAGAGCACTATGAGATCCACTAAGTATTACGGAGCCTGCTGTGGCTCGGGCTCCCTATCATCCTGCTCAACTCCCTGAGCACGAGCAACTCGGCATCCACGACCTCTTCCTGACATCTATAATTCCAAAATAAAGCTTATTACACAGTAAATAGGATCTCAAGCATGAAGGATATAACATATACCAATAAGTAAATCATATCACATATATCTCATATCATGCTTTATTATTTAAAGCAAATAGATCATTAAAAAATTAGATTTTTCGCGTACATATATAGTGCGTCCTCACTCATACTAAGGATTCCTAGCGGACTGTATACATGATCCTTAGTAAACTCTATCCTAACTCCACAATATGACACAGGGATAATCCTAAGGATATTGGAACTAGAGCTCTGATACTAACTGTGACGCCCCAGGGTTCACCTAAGGCTGCAGTCCCAGATAAGACCCGGATTGTCAAACCTGTCAAATACCAACCACCATACTACGACATATTTCACCATCACAATCACTATCTCTCTAGTGAAAACAATAAATAGGTGAAGGTATAGACAGGCAAAAATAGCAATAGCCAACACTGGATATACACAGAAGAAGCATAAGAAATATCAATAATGAGTCCAACTAAAATAAAATAGAAACATCTCTGAGTATAAACTGGATCTCAAATACAATGAGTCAAATAAACAAAGTCTCACAAAAGCTCTCAACTCTAAACTAAAATATCAATCTAGAGTCTGAAAATAATCAACTACTTGTGGAGTTCTGCACTAACTACAAAGTATAATAAGTAGCTAATTGGTCAACTAAGAAGTCTCATCAACCTGCGACTCTCCGTGCGTCAGACTCGCTGCCTGAAAGAGGGAAAACAACGAGCGTCAAAACGCTAGCAAGATCATCACTACCTCTCCCCAGGGGAAGGGGTAGGAATATATAAGAAAATAGAGTCAGTACTTACATATATTAAATCATTCATATAGCTCTCTATGAAAAACAAATAGTCAAGAAAACATACTCAAATCTCCAACATAAAGAATAAATACATCATCTCGAATTATATCCAAGTAGCCTGCTCTAATATAAGAGGATGTCAACCAAACCAAAACAAATATAACTGCTGTCCATAGCGGGTGTGCCAAAATCTTAAAGGAAATACCCTACTCGTGGGTAATCTATCATGAAAGTAAAACTTATAACTGACCAAATATCTATGTGTGCATCATCTTATGCTATAGCGATACTCTTGTAATGCTCTTACTCAATCGCTCTGCGGCAATAAGATTTATTATCTCCCTATTCCGGATACATGTAATAACAATACTATTGTAATACTCTTACTCAATCGTTCTGCGGTAATAGGTTTTATCTTCCTATTTCTGGATACGTGAAAGATCAAATACTAGTCATGTGTATTTATAAATTTTAACTTGTGAAAAAAGTGTGTCAATTTAACACAAACCAAGCCTAAGTGCACAGATCTCGGTGTGTGAGTCCACATCTGAAGTTTACCATCATCCTAGGTGTTTAACAAGTTTTAATATTATAGTTAATCATCACAAGGTCGATAGAAACGCTCGACAAACCGAAATCAAACCAAAACCATACCTAGGCCAACATCAGACTAGCGGTCGACCGTGGCGGTCGACCGTGACGGGCTCCAGAGACTACCCAGGTCTCTGCCCTGCACGCGGTCGACCGTGGCGGTCGACCGTGATCCCGAAATCCAGCTTTTTTCTAGATTTTTGTGTGTGTCGTGTTCACGTCATGTTTTTGTGATTCAAACATGATAAAAACTTCATGAATCTTGCATACAAGCATATTACAGCAGATAGAAATATCTGAAAACAAAATCAACATATATAACCATGATTTATGCATTATATTTATATTCAAAATCCTAAAACATGCATAAAAGCTCAAAACGATGAATCAAACTTCTTTCTTTAGATTAACCACATTTTAAAATCATTTTCAGATCTTAAATACATCTGTAAAATTCGTTCTTAACCTTTTTAGCATGAAAAGACCTAATCTTTATACATATAATACAAACGAGTTATCTTTTATTCTAGTCATTTAGGCTCTACAGAACATGTTTAAATCTCTTTAAAAACGTTTTGAAAATTGAAAGGGAGATTAGCAGATATGATACTCGCCTGAGATTGTCGAAAAACGTTTTAGAAGCAAGGTTGAAAGAGATCTCCACTCCAAAAGTCAAAAACCAAGAAAAAATCCCGCTCGAAAACTTCCAATCTTCTCCAAGAAATCAAACTAGGGTTTGGGGGGGGTTTGGTGGCTGTTAGGGTTCTTAGGAAAACTAAGAAAAACATGAAAAAAAATTCTCTGCAGGTTTCGCGGTCGAGCGTGGCGGTCGACCGGCTGCGATCGACCGGACTGGGCATTTCCAGTTTATCATGAGTTTGGCCATTGTGCATGTTTTGACTCTTTTTTCTCTCATGTATGAACTCGTTCATACTCAAAACACATAGTATTATACTCATATACCATTAAATAGTATTTATCATACTAAATATCCATATATCATAATTACTCTCAGATTAATATATCATTCAAAAATTATCGGGGTTTTACAGAGAGGAGGGGAAATGAGGAGAGAGGGGGGGAATGAGGAGAGGGGGTGAATTGAGAGAGGAATTTGGGGATAAATCCCTCTCTCGGGCGCGGGCTGCCCAAAAAATTTGGGCACGTCCGCGCCCATTTTTTTCCCCTGAAAACTTCTTTAGCGACGAGGTTCCAAGGAGGTTCCTAAGTCCTAGTTGGTGGTGTGGGGTCCACCATGGAGCTCCTAAGAGCTCCACAAATTTATAGAGCATTTGGGAGCTCCTAAGACCATCTCCAACCGGGCGTTATTTTGCCGCATAAAGTGTTTTTGCCGCTGACGACGAGCTCCAACCAGACGCTATATCCAGCTGCATTTTAGCGGTGATGAACAGCGCGACGCCATATTTGGCGTCGCACTGTTCATCACCCCATTACTGTTTGTTTTTTTTTCAATTTTTTAATTTTACCTCATACTTTTATGTATTTACAATTTGACCCTAATTGTTTTATTAAATGTATAAAACAATTCTAATAATATTTAAATTTTATAATTTTACCTCAATTGTATAATTTAGACAAAATAAATTATTTTTTAAAAATAAAAATAATGCTAAAATTTAAAAGATATTATTATTAATTATAATATTAAAATCTAGACATTATAAGTAAAGTCCCATGAAATATAAAGAGCAATCCTAATACATAATTCAAATATAAATTACATATCTGAAATACATAACATATAAAAACTGACACACATAATATAAAGCATCATTAAAATAAAACATAAAATATAAACTAAACATGGAACATTACATAAGATGGACAAACAACTCTCAATAATCTGGTAGATCGGGGCCAGAGTGTCCAATATCATTGAAATAATTACCAAAGTTAGAAGCAGACCCTTGTTCTTGTTGATTTCTTTTTTGTATTATTTTAATCTGTTGAGCTCGAACGTACTCACGGACATTTGGATCAGCAATGGAATTCAAATCTTTCATTATAATTTTCCATTCATCTCTATCTTTTTTCATGGCTATCTTTTCTCGTTCGATATCAAATGCTGCTTGCTTGTCCAAGCTCGCCTTGTCTAACCTGTCTATAAGTCGGTTATTGGAGGTCTCGATGGAGTCCGCTACACTTGACTCATGATCATCATTTTTCCTTTTCAATTTGGCTTTTTTTACCCCATTAGGTCGTTCAGATGGAGTAAATCACGACAGTCCAGGAGATGTTGATATAGGAGATTCCGGAGTGTGGTTATCTGATTGCGACGAGTCGAAGTTCACATTTTGGGGTTGTCTTCGACCGACTTGTCTTTCTGTGGGGACATCATCTTTAAATTTTTCGAAATTTTTAACCATATTCCAGACATGATCAAATTTGAAACTTTTTTTGTACTTTGGTTCTTGCATAAATAACATCTTTTCTCAAACTAACTGCAAATTATAGTGAACATCAACTTATGTATTTCAACAATAATAATATATTTCAAACGATAATTAATAGAATACTTACAATATCTTCATCTGAAGCACCACTTGGGTTCAGATTCTCTACTTGTCTCAAGCACGCATTCAATTTCCTTACTTCATTACTTATGATTTCCATTCGAGAACGAATTGATCGGCTCGTACGCACCTCAAAATACTGATCTCGGAGTTCATTGTATTTGTCCTCCACACGAGACCAAAATCCATCTCGAGACTGGTTTCTACCGATAATAGGGTCTTGAGAAATATCCAAGAATACTTGACAAAGGAGCACATCTTCAGTAACCGTGTATCCAGATGATCGAACAGACATTTTTTTATAAAAAGCGGTTGGTTTGGAGATTAGAAATACTTTGAAGAAATACTTCGAATTTGGTGGTTTGAAGTAGAATTCGTGAATGTTATTTATAGCCAATCCAAATTTGTTTTTTTTTTTTTTGTTTGAATTTGAATTTGTCGCTGGTCAACATTTGAAATTGAAGATGTTGTGTACAAACTGATCAGCTTTACACATTGTCCAACGTTGTCGGTGGGAATCAATTTTTAAAATCAGGTCAGCTTGATACATTGTCCAACGTATACACAGCTCAGCTTTCCTTGAATTGTGTGAAAGTTTTATACGAGTGGGAATCATTTTTTAAAATCATGTCAGCTTTACATATTGTCCAACGTATACACAGCTCAGCTTTCCTTGAATTGTGTGAAAGCCTTATAGAGTAGGAATCAATTTTTGAAATTAGGTCAGCTTTACACATTGTCCAACGTATACACAGCTCAGCTTTCCTTGAATTGTGTGAAAGATTTGTACGAGTGGGAATCATTTTTTGAAATCAGGTTAGCTTTACACATTGTCCAACGTATACACAGCTCAGCTTTCCTTGAATTGTGTGAAAGCTTTGTACGAGTGGGAATCATTTTTTGAAATCAGGTTAGCTTTACACATTGTCCAACATATACACAGCTCAGCTTCCTTGAATTGTGTGAAAGCTTTGTACGAGTGAGAATCATTTTTTGAAATCAGGTCAGCTTTACACATTATCCAACGTATACAGCTAAGCAAATTTGAATTTTGTGACAATTTGATAACAGCTGGAAAGCATTTCCTGAAATCAGCTCACCTTTACACATTATCCAATGTATACAGCTAAGCAAAGTTTTATAAATAGCATACTAGATTAGGTAGATCCACACAATTACTCGTTGTTGTGTTAAAATTATTATTCTCCATTTCTGCATACTTCAGTCATTCTTTTCTTACTTCAAAAATGAATTTCGATGTTGGAGGTCCATCATATTTATCATCATCTTCATCTTCGGATGATGATAATTTTCTGTCCAATATCATTGCAGAGATTGATGAAACCGAAGAAGTAATTTGTGAATACATCAACAACAACATGATCCTCGATAACAATTTACGTCAACAAAACTACCAACCGATCCATGATGACTTGATTCCTGATCATGCAGTGATCAACCGCGATCGAGAAACTGCGCATCAGAATTTGGTTATAGATTATTTTGCCGATAATCCACGTTTTGGAGAAGATATGTTTCGTCGTCGATTTCGGATGTCAAGAAGTTTGTTCCTTCGTATTGTTGATGCAGTGAAAGATCATGACTATTATTTCCAACAACGAAGTGATGGACTTGGTAGAATGGGATTATCACCGTTACAGAAAGTAGCAGCTGTTTTTCGCATGTTGGCATACGGTCTACCAGCTGATGCTACGGACGAATACGTTAAAATAGGTGAGTCAACAGCAATTGAAAGTATGACAAAATTTTGTCGTGCTATGGTGGAAATAATTGCAGAGCGGTATCTACAAACACCTAACGCTAACGATATTGCTAGGCTACTCTATATTGGTAAAAAATGTGGTTTTCCAGGAATGTTAGGAAGTCTTGATTGTATGCATTGGAAATGGAAAAATTATCCAACGGCATGGTCTGGGCAATACGCAGGACGTAGTGGGTCACCAACTATTATCCTTGAAGCTGTGGCAGATTATGATCTTTGGATATGGCACGCATATTTTGGTATGCCAGGCACCAATAATGATATCAATGTGTTGGAGTCATCTAATCTTTTCTCTAATCTAGCTAAGGTATTGCTCCTCCCGCTCACTATGTTATTCAATGAAAAGAGTATAATATGGGTTATTATTTAGCTGATGGTATATATCCAAAATGGGCTACTATTGTACAAACAATCCAACAGCCGCAAGGTAGGAAGAAAAAATATTTTACTATGAAACAGGAAGCATGTAGAAAAGATGTAGAACGTGCGTTCGGAGTTCTCCAATCACGATTTGCAATTGTGGCAGGATCAGCACGTTTTTGGAAAAAACATGTATTACATGACATAATGACTGCATGCATTATTATGCACAATATGATAATCGAGGATGAATGTGATCTTTATGCACCAATTCAAGAAGTGAGGGAAGCACCAACACCAGAAGTTGATATGGTAGTAGATGAAACTACAAAATTTACTCAATTTATTGCACGTTACGAAAAAATCAAGGATAAAGATGCCCATATTGCGCTTCGTAATGCATTGATAGATCATCTATTTGAGGAATACACTAATTCAGATAGTTAAGTGCATACTAAATTTGTAATTTTTATATTGTTGTTAATGTTTAATTATTTTCTTGTATTTTATTTTCTGTTGTGTTCTTGAATGTAATATTTTGGCAATATCAATAATAAAAATATAATATTTTAGCAATCAAGTTATTTTAATTATTAAAATAATATTTTATTGTTTTATTAGTTTAATTTTTTAAATAATAAATCATTTTGTTTGGAAAATATGTGAAAAAATAAAATTTGATATGTGGGGTTAATTGTTGAAATAGTTAAAAATATAGGGAATAAAAAATAATAATATAAAAGTAGATAAAAAGAAAGATACTAAGAATATTCCTTTTTGGTGCAAAAAATGGTGCAGTGGGTTGGAGATGAATTACTGTTAGATGTGACTTTTGCACAATTTTGGTGCAAAATTTGCACCATTTTGATGCGATGGGTTGGAGATGCCCTAAGGGGTGGGGGCCCACTAAAAAATATCTTTTTATTAGATTTATTGTTTTAAAATTTATTTATAAAATGTTAGAGGTAGAAGAATGAATTTTTTAAATAATATTTAAGATTCTAATTGGGAGTTTGTTGGAATATTTCTCCTAGTAGGAAGCTCTTAAGTGGGCCTCATGCTTGAGAACACTCCAACAAGAGCTTCCCACTAGGAGATTACTGCACTTGCTCTAAGAGCAAGTGCAGCAAGCTCCCAGTTGGGAGTCCTAGTCAGCATGCTCTCAAGAGCTCTCAAGCTTTTTAAAATAAAAAATTAATAAATTATACCTTGGGAGGCACTCCTTCTTTTATGGAGCTCCAACAAGCTCCTAGTTAGGAGCTCCAACAATATCAAAAAAACCCCTCTTCTATTTTAATATTTCACCCATTACTTTTAATTATATTTAAACCTCTTGTATTTTATTTCTAACCGTTGCACACGGTCTTCGAGGCAACCCACGGTCTTCGAGGGAGCGCACACGGTCTTCGAGGTAACCCACGGCTTTCGAGGTAACGCACACGGTCTTCGAGGTAACCCGCGGTCTTCGAGATTGGGCACGAAGTTCGAGGTATCGCAAACTTTGACCGTCAACCGACTGATTCCTATAAAATTCGACGGCTCTCCTCAACCCATCATCTCCCAGAATAAAATGTCTAGCTCATCTAGCTCTAGCGATGATGAAATGATGAAGAATTTCTTTCTTATGGGAGCTGTTGTCGTTGAGGAAGAAGAACAAGAGAAATCTTCAACTTCAGTTCAACACAAACGACGTATCGTGCTCAATCGAAACCGACTGGAAGGCCACAATCGGTTATTCCAAGATTATTTTGCTGACGCACCAACCTATCCTCTTTATTATTTTCGTCAAAGGTTCAGAATGAGGCGTTCGTTATTCCTTCGAATCCACGACGCAGTCATCGAACATGACAAGTATTTCGTCCAAAAGAGGGATGGTGCTGGACAGTTAGGACTATCTAGTCTTCAAAAGATTACTGCAGCTCTGCGGATGCTCGCATATGGAGCATCCGCTGACTCCGTTGACGACTACGTTCGGATCGGTAAAAGTACGTCGCTTGAGAGTGTGAAGAGGTTTGTTCGATCAATTATCAACATCTTTGGAGAGGAATACCTTCGTGCACCGACTAATGAAGACGTTGCACGCCTGCTCGAGGAAGGCTCACAACGAGGTTTTCCTGGTATGCTTGGGAGCATCGATTGCATGCACTGGACATGGAAGAACTGTCCAACTGCCTGGCAAGGTATGTATACTGGACATTTTCATGAACCCACAATTATTTTGGAGGCCGTAGCTAGCAAAGATCTTTGGATATGGCATGCCTTCTTTGGACTACCGGGGTCTCACAATGACCTTAATGTTCTACATCGTTCACCGGTTTTCGCACAACTTGCGGAGGGAAGAGCTTCACCGTGCAACTATACTGTCAATGGCCACGAGTATAATATGGGATACTATCTCGCCGACGGGATTTACCCAGAGTGGTCCACATTAGTGAAGACTATTCCAGCACCTCGAGGAAACAAGCATAAGTACTTTGCTCAACAACAAGAAAGCGCAAGAAAAGATGTTGAGCGAGCTTTTGGCGTATTGCAAGCTCGATTTGCAATTGTTCGTGGACCAGGACGTTTCTGGCAACCTTGTGTGCTGAAAGATATCATGACAGCTTGTATCATAATGCATAACATGATCGTTGAAGATGAACGTGATTGTCAATTGGACAACAACTTCGACTTTACTGATTCGGTACCAGTCGTTGAACCTTCTCATGTGCAGACGGTGCCTCTAACTGAGTTCATCCAAAATCATCATCGGATCAGGAACACGCAAACACACAAATCACTAAAAAATGATTTGATCGAGCATCTGTGGCAGCTTAAGGGATCCATCGCCGAGGATTAAGTTTCTTTATGTCTAATGTAATTTCAGAAAAGGAGTTCAAGTTGTTGTACTACGCCAATTTCATTTTTAATAAAGTAGTTGTTTTCATTCAATGCCAAATTTTCAACTTCAAGTACAATCATAAATCTAATATAAGATACTAATTGATAATTAGGAAGAACTAATGAGGATGCGATGCGAGTACAATATATGATAATTAGGAAGAACCCTTGGACATCCACCTCTCCAAAATCTCTGCCTGACGCATTTCAAAGTATTGACGTTGAACTGAATTGAGTGTTGAGAGATCGATCTTCATGATATCGTCATCTTGTTTCTTCTGTTTTAGCTCCATTTTTTCTTTGTTGGTTTGCTTCATCCACGCGAAAGCCTCTCCCATAATGGACTTAGCGGACTCAGATTTGTCCACATTTTGTTTCCTCTTGAGTTTTGCCGCTTTCCTCCCTTCAGGCCTTGCTATAACATCATCCGAGCCAATGTTCAACTCGATGGGGGTCGCTGGCATGGAATTGTTTGGTGAGGAATTAGAGTTCGTGGTTCTTCTCGGCTGTGATCGGATCTTATTGTAATTTTCCATTTGTTGGCTCCACTTTTGGTGATGACGCAACTCAACCCAACAATGGTCAAACACGAATGGCTTACCATAAAGGGATTGGTATAATTCTTTTACTTCTGCAGTCTACACAAGAGTTAAATTTAGAATAATCAAACATATAAGTTAAATATTTACATAAAAACATATAAGTTAAATATTTACCTGGTCAATAATTCCCGTACCAGATCTTTGTCTTCCTTCAATCTGAGCAACGCACCCGCAAAACTTGTTGACAGATAGTTGAATCGTTGACCAACGGTGCATCATTTGGTTTGGTGTGCGATTCGTTGGATCGGTGGAGTATTGGATAAAGTAGTCGTTAGCTCTGTGCCAAAACTTATCTTTGTGTTGCCCCGTACCTTGGATGGCGTCTTGGCTCGTGTTCAGCCAAGCAGACACAAGAAGCTTATCCTCGTGGACAGTCCAATTTTCGGACCGCGTATAAGCCTTCTTCTTCTTTGTGGTCGGTGTTTCTTGGGATGACACTTGTTGTGTTGCGGATTGCGAGAACTCGAAGGGATGACCTTCTTCTCCGACTTCTGTATAGAACGGCGAGTATAAGGTCGATCCTTCACCGGTAAGGAGATGCGAATAATAGTTTTGTGAGGGATCCATAAGATTTGTAATTTGATAGGGATATATTGAGTTTTTTTATGAGAGAGTTGTGTGAAATATTTTGAGTAGTGAGATGTGAATTTATAGATGTTTTTTACAACAGTAATTTTTTCAACAGCTTGAATTTTCACAACGTTAATATTTCCACAACGTCAATATTCCCAACGGTAATATTTTCCACAACGTCAATATTCACAACGTCAATATTCCACAAGTTCGATTATCAACAAGAAAAAATTACTGCAGCTCAAATCTTCAAACAAAAACCCCAATTCTTCGACAAAATCAAACAGCCCTCTTCCCCAAATCAAAGATCGCAATCCATTTTAAAAAAAATTCACAAAATCCTTCTTCTCCTTCGACAACCCCAGCCCCAATTCTTCGACAGACCCAAAAGCCCTCATCCCCAAATCTTCGACAGACCAAACCCCAACTCTTCTCCCTTCGCCACCATCGTCTCCGACCCAACCCCAGCTGGCCATCGCAGTCTCCGAACGCCACCGCCACCGCAAAAGCCCTCATCCCCAAACGACGACAGACCCAAAAGCCCTCATCCCCAAATCAACGACGAAAGACCCCGATTTCTGATTTTGGAGGGGGGTTTTTGTAAATCCTCCCCCAGTTGGGAGCTCCCAAGCGCTCCACAAATTTGTGGAGCGCTTGGGAGCTCCGAAGCTGGAGGCCGCCACGTCACTAGTTGGGAGCTCGTTGGGAGTGCTTCGGAGGCTGTTGGAGGGGGTTCAATCTGGGAGCTTGGCCACGTCGGAGCTGAGAGCGGAGATGGGAGCTCGCTGCCCATGCTCTAAGTGTATCATGCAGGAGAAGAAGCTTACTCATCATCAGATGGTGATAGACAATGATGATTTGATCATTACAACCGTAAAAAAGTATACTCATGAAGTACATGAGTCTATTTAAAATTATATCCAAAAGTATCATGGTACCTTTAGTTAATTTGGTGTACATATTGCCTGTAAATGCTAAATGAGAAATTACTTAGCTGTTTTTTTTTTCTTTTCTCTCAATGATATTTTAGTTATATGCCAATTACAGGTGGGGGTTCACTGGCAAAAGTTTAAACTTCAAGGGACTTTTGTAAGACACCTCAAAGTTTGGGGTAGTTCGTGGGAGGAACAAGTTTACGAGGTTGTTTAGAAAAAATTCCACTGTTTTGCACGGTGCGGTGTGTTTGGTTGGAGGGCCCGATATCGCGCCCGGCAGGTGGTAGGGTTGCGAAATTATAATTAAGTAATTTTGAACTTTTTTAGATTGATAACACCTTCATTTTTTAGCTAATCCTTTAAGCAAGATGATGGAATTATGTAACATAAAAGCTATAAAGTTTATATGCTCATATTATCACAGATATTATTTTATTGTATTTGGTCGCCAAATAAATTATTTTAGCTTGATATGAAACTGCCTGATGATAGAGCAAATTATGTTTTTAATGCTCGTCTCCTGATCAAAATATGTATCTGAATCAGTCATTAGATACATTTAATTAGTTTATATTTTCGAATAATGCCATTGATCATTTTTTTTTTCTTTTCCTTTTTATAGATAAAGATGAAATGGGTCACATCCAAGTTCTCAACACTAAACACCAAAGCGGAATAGTGTGAAAGATGTCATTGATAAAATTAGATTCCAATGTCCTGTCACATATATCACTAGGAAAAAATCAAGCATGAATTTTCCGTCTAGGATAGCTAGATTTTCGTCTAGGATATTAATCTAGTTTGTTGTCGTCAAGAATGCAACATCCTAGACAGAAATTCCAAATGCATTCTAGATGGGGAAAAAACCGTCTAGGATAATTCCGTCTAGAATAGTATCCTAGACGGTTTTTCGTCTAGGATACTATCCTAGACGGAAATTCCGTCTAGGATAGTATCCTAGACGGAATTTTTCGTCTAGGATATGTGTAAACATCCTAGACGGAATTTTCCGTCTAGGGTAGCATCCTAGACGGAATTTTCGGTCTACAGTATTTTTTTTTCTTCAGAACCTACTTCGTGCGGCATATAATATCACATGTACACAATATAGCACAACACCAAATCATATTCATATCCAATTATATTCAACACAATCTAATTATATTCCAATATCAAATTCAATTATATTCAAATAATACATTCACCCAAAATACTAAAACGATACATAAATTGTTGACATAGATAATAACTAATTTTCTATTTATATGTTTATTTACCATTGGAACCGCAAGAGTCGAGAACTTTCAATGCTTCTGAGGTTGTTTAGAGATCAGGATCACCAGCACAGCAGTGATGTAAGTATGAGGGCAACCTACAAAATAGGTAAGAAGGATATTAGAGGTTAGCTTAATCAGTGATTGGCATACAATTTTAAAGTCAAAGCTTACTATTAGCCTTGTGCTTTGTTGGTGGGGGCTCATGCTAAATATATTTTATGAACACATGTTTCGATAAAATACGTGTGTGAGTGTTTTAAACATGATGTCTGCTAAGTTGCATATATATGCAGCCATTAGCCACTTGTGTATATTATTGCTTCTTCCTTTGACTTTGTTGCCCGTTTTGTGCCTGCTATTCTGTTAAGAGAATTTGTTAGAAGCTTCGTTAGCAAGTTTGGAAACTTACCTCCAGCCCCCTAAATATTTAAATGAATAACAACAGCTGTAACAAGTACTTACTTTGAACATTCGTCGTATATACCTAGCCAATCTCTTGTGGGACCTCCAAGCGTTTCACTTCCCTGAAAGTACTCGGCACCAGTTTCAAATTTTCTAGAAAAAGAAAGAACACGATCAAAGAGCATCAAGCAAACGAATACAATGCTAAGCTCCTTGAATAACAACATAACCAAAATATACATGGTTCCCTTACTGAAAATACCTGAACATACAGCAACAAAGCAGCAGAAGAAACAAAGCAACAAAGAGCATCTAGTTTTCAGGTTTTACTTGATGTGGTTTATACTAACCCAAGCTAGTTAGCCATTCAACTAACAATAAGAAACAACCTCAAGCTTATTAAAATACTAGTTTTTGTTGGATGCTTTATTCATGAAAAGGCAATTTTGCCTTTGTGAATAGTCCGACATTGGAAAATGAGATGAATAGTATAGGGTATATAATGGTTCTCTCCTTATTGGGCTTTGAATAGTGTTTTGGGTTTTGTGGGCTTTGCATATCTATCTCACGCGCGCACGCGCACGCCACGCCTCGCCCGCACGCGCGCTCCACGCCGCACCGCACACATTTTTGCTTCTCAAGCTTTCATTTTTGCACATTTTACACGTTTTGTAACAGCTGCATGCGAGTAACGGAAGCAAGATTTGTGCTTAACGGTTCCTTGGATTCAGCGGGGGTTACACTTCTCCTCACCTATATAAGCAGGCTTGGAGCTCATTCAGAAGCACACCAACGAAGAGAAGAACTTCTAAGCTCTCTTCTTTCTCTACTCTCATTTCTCTAAGAAATTTCGGCTACATATTTATATTCATTTTTTGGGTAACCGTTTTCGTCTGAGCATAAGCTCTGTGACTCACGCCGGAGTGCAGAGGCCGACTGATTCCGGAGGATTTTTACCGCTAGGGGAGAGGGGACAAATTGCGCTAGGACGATAGGCGGGTCCTTAATCTTCTAGGACAGTGACATCACGACTGCTCCCGATCAGGCCTGAATTTTCTAACTCTTTAATTTGGATTTTATATTATTATATTTCTGTTTTGACAGCAATCTAGAAGATTAACCAAAATTTCTTGTTGTTTATTTTAATTTAAAAAATAATAATAATAAAAAGAAAAAAATTATTGTTCACCCGAATCTTCATTGTAATTACTTGTTGTATTAGTTAATTGTTTTAATTTGTTGCATCTAAATTAGTTAAAAATATATATTTATTTTTTTGCTGCTTCTGTACTCAATTTCTGCATCTGTCACTTTTCATATATATATATATATAGTAAAGAAACAAAAAATCTTTAAGTGAACCGGTTCAAGTTTTCTTGGATTAATTGGTGTCTAAGGCAAGGTTTAAGGGTTGCGTCAAGCGCTCTGCAAGAAACGAGGTACTTAATAGATCTTTGATCAACCTCAAGTACTATCCTTACCTGGCCAAACTACCCGAGTAAAACTTTTATCTGTTCACTTTCAGAGTTTTTGATTTAAAGCAGGTTTAATTAAGTTTCTGGTCTAGTAATATTGACAAAATCCTTTATTATATCAGATTCCATCTACCTAGACTAGTAAACTTGAATTGGACTTATGACAATTCCTGACCATTCAAAAAATGTCAAACCTGAGAAGTTCACCGGTGATAACTATAAACAGTGGGCTAATCAGATGAAATATTGGCTCACTACCTTAGGTCTTTTATCTGCTATTGACACTTCTGAGTCATCTCTAGTGGTTCTCAACCTTTGACTCCTGATCCTACACAGCCTGCTCCTTCCACTTCTGGTTCTGGTGCTAGTTCCTTTTTTAGCTCTATGAAACCAGAAAAAATCAACTATCATTGTTGTCATAGGATTCTTAGTGCACTTGCGGACAGCCTTTATGACATATACTATAAGTTCAAAAGTGCAAAAGACCTATGGAATGCTCTTGAAGCAGAATATGGATATGATGATGCCGGAATTCTGCGTTTCACCTCCTCTTTCAATAAGTTCATGATGGTCGATGACAAACCCGTTAATGAACAAATTCATGAATTCCTAGATTTCCTCCGTCATCTCCAATCAAAAGAAAACACTTTTACTGACGATTATAAAGTTTCATGTTTGATTGATAAACTTCCTCCCTCCTGGTCTAGATTTGCTGGAGATCTCCGACACAAGCAAGAAGATCTAACCTTAACTGAAGCCCTCAAGGCTATTCGTATTGAAGACTAGCATAGGAAAAATTCCAACACCAAGAATGAAACAAAAGCTAAAGTAAACTTGGTAGAGGATAAGCCTAAATCTAAGAATTTCAAACCCAAAGGGAAGAAATTCAAGAAAAATCAACAAATCTTCCTTTAAACCAAATCCCAATCCTTCCAGCCATAAATCTGATGAGAAGTTCTGCTTTGTCCGTGGTAGAACCAACCACATGGCTCACAACTGTTTCTTTCGGAAGAAGGAACCGACTAAACCTGTTCCTAAAGGAAATGGATCCAACAAAGTTAATATGATTGAAATGAATCCAACCTCTTTCAGGTTAGCCTCTTCATCTCATCTTGTAAATTCTATAACTTCTTCCACTGGTTGGTATTTGGATTCCGGAGCAAATATCCACGTCTGTAATGATCGCTCTTGGTTTTCAAATTATCAGGAATCAAGTGGAGGAAGCATAAGCTTAGCAGATGACTCCACTAAATCAATAATAGGAAGTGGATGTATAGATCTCACCATGACTTCTGGGAAAGCTCTTCATCTGCAAGGCGTTTATCATGTTCCTTCTCTCCGTCGCAATCTGATTAGTGAATCTCTTCTTCTTAGAGCTGGTTATAGGATTGTAAAAGAATCCAACAAATTTGTGATTACAAAGAGTAATGTTTTCATAGAAAAATGTTTTATCTGTAACGACCTTTTCAAACTCAATGTAATCAATTCCAGTTCTAATAAAATTTTTGAGTCTTCTGTTATTCCAATTGTTGAGTCTTGTGATGTTTGGCATGGACGACTTGGACATGTCAATTTCCAAACCTTGCAGAGAATGAGTAAATTAAACCTTATTCCTAAATCTTCTCATGATCCCTCATCTAAGTGTGAAATCTGTGTTCAAGGGAAACACACTAAAAAACCCTTCAAGTCTATAACTAGAAACTCCGAACCCCTCGAATTAATTCATAGTGATGTGTGTGACTCAAACCGAGTTCTCACCCGAGGGGGTAGGAGATATTTTGTGACTTTTATAGACGATCACTCCAGATATTACTACACCTATCTTCTTAAAACTAAAGATGAAGTCTTAGATAGGTTTAAGGTATACAAAGCTGAATCTAAGAACCAACTTGACAGGAAGATCAAGATTCTAAGATCTGATCGTGGGGGGGAGTATACCTCAAATCATATGACTGAATATTACCAAGAACACGGTATTATTCATGAGGTTACTGCTCCCTATACACCACAGTCTAACGGGGTAGCTGAACGAAAGAATAGAACCCTAATGGACATGGTGAACTGTATGTTACTCAGTTCAGGAGCACCTGAAAATCTCAGGGGTGAAGCTCTTCTTTCTGCTTGCTTCATTCTCAATTGGATTCCCCAGAAAAATTCTGATACAACTCCTTATGAATATTGGAAGGGGTGATCTCCTAATCTGAATTTCTTTCGGGTTTGGGGTTGCTTGGCTAAAGTAGCTATTCCCGAACCTAAGAAGAGAAAAATTGGTTCTAAGACTGTAGATGCTGCTTTTATTGGATATGCACTAGATAGCAATGTTAACAGATTTCTAGTCATTAACTCTGAAATCAGTGACATATCCAACAATATCATCATTGAAGCAAGAGATGCAGTCTACTTTGAAAACATCTTTCCTTTTAAATCTAAAATCTCAGAAAATCTCAGATCATCCATTCCTTCTGATCTATCATCCTCCAGTTCTTCTCAACCTCTTGATATTAAACCTCGAAGAAGCAAAAGAGGTAGAATCGAAAAGGACTTTGGAGAAGACTTCCTTACCTTTCTTGTTGAAGGTGATCTAAGTTCATTCCAAAAAGCAATGGATTCGCCTGAATCTCCTTTCTGAAAAGAAGCCATTGATAATGAAATTAAATCTATCATGGAAAACCATATGGATACTCACCGACTTACCTCCAGGTTGTAAATCTATTGGTTGTAAGTGAATATTCAAGAATAAACTCAGAGCTGATGGTTCCATAGATAAATTTAAAGCTAGATTAGTAGCTAAAGGCTATACTCAACAAAAAGGCATTGATTATTTTGATACCTATTCTTCTGTAGCCCGAATCTCAACTATCTGAGTATTATTAGCCTTTGCTGCTATCCATAAACTGATCATACATCAGATGGATGTCAAGACTGCTTTCCTGAATGGTGATTTAGATGAAGAGATCTATATGCACCAACCTGAAGGCTTCATTACCAAGGGTCAGGAAAACAAAGTCTGTAAGCTTGTTAAATCTTTGTATGGTCTTAAACAAGCTCCTAAACAATGGCACCAGAAATTTGATAACGTCATTGTACAATATGGCTTCACTATGAATGAACACGATAAATATGTCTATTCTAAAGTGATAAACAATGACTATGTCATTCTCTGTCTCTATGTTGATGATATCCTTATCTTTGGAACAACATTGAATTAATTTCAAAAGTTAAGGATTATCTTTTCAAAAACTTTGATATGAAAGACTTAGGTCTTGCAGACATGATACTTGGAATGAAAATCTCTAGAGACACTAGAGGAATATCTTTGAGTCTTTCTCATAGCATTGAGAAAATGCTAATCAAATTCAACTTTCATAACTCTAAACATGTTTCCACATCTTATGATTCTTCTATATCCTTGAAGAAGAATGAAGGTGAACCTGTCTCCCAGCTGAAATATTCTTAGATGATTGGATCTCTTCTTTACATATCCAACCGAACCAGACCCGATATAGCTTATGCTGTAGGGAGACTGAGTCGGTATTCTAGCAACCCTAGCAAAGATCATTGGACTGCCTTAGAAAGAGTATTCAATTATCTGAAAAGCACAATTGACTATTGCTTGACTTACACTGGTTACCCTGATGCTATAGAAGGGTATAGTGACGCCAACTGGGTCACGGATTCCAACGGTGTAAAGTCTACATCTGGATATGTATTTCTTTTTGGTGGTGTTGTTGTATCCTGGAAATCATGTAAGCAAATAGTAATTGCCAGGAGCACCATGGAATTGCTCTTGATACTACTTGCACAGAAGCCGAATGGTTAAAAGAACTTCTCTCTGAACTTCATTTGGTCCCTAAACCCTCTCCTCCTATTTCGATTCACTCTGATTCTAGATCTACTATAGAGCTTCTAAAGCAAGTACATATAAATAAAAACATAACAGACATATTTAAATAAGATATAAGTCTGTACAACGCCTGTTAGGCAAAGTTGTGATCTTGGACTTTGTAAAGTCTGAGAAAAATCTTATTGACCCTTTAACTAAGGGATTATTCAGGAGTGTGGTTCTGGATTCATCGAGGGAGATGGGGTTAAGTCCATAAATGAGGTCACTGACAGCGGCAACCCAACCCTTATTTGGAGACGTAGTCCCAATGTCGGTTCAATGTGGTAGAAACAAGTTGGACAAGTGACTCTCGTGTGGAGCATCGACCTAGATATATTTATATATCATTATGTAGCATTTGCTACTACCCCTTCTTTATGATGACGATGCTCTTATGATACAGCTGGCCAGGCTGAGTTTTACTCTTAATAAGTCCAACGTGTGTATTGTGGGGGGTATTAAATAAATAGTTGTAGTACCCTTTGAGGACTTACCTACGTGAGAGGAACCGTGATGGCCGTGGTTGGGGGGCAGGGCTGACCCCTAGAAACTCTCATGAGTCGGTTTTTGTGAGCATGGTCTTTAACGCTCAACCCACTTAGCTCAATAGATAAAAACGTATTGTGTGTGTTTTTATTAATACATGATCCAAGGGGCCTAATTCAAGGCCTAGTCCATTATGTCCCTCAGGTGGCAATGAACTCACTAAGGAAAGGTTCAAAGCCGAAAGCTACCTCTTCCGAATTCACGATACGAAAGGTTGCCCAACCTATAGTTATTTTGTGATTTATTTATTGATTTATTATTTTGAATTTTCAGTCAATATTGCCTTTTGGATGCTTTGTTCATGAAAAGGCAATTTTGCCTTTGTGAATAGTCCGACATTGGAAAATGAGATGAATAGTATAGGGTATATAAACTCTCTTTATTGGGCTTTGAATAGTGTTTTGGGTTTTGTGGGCTTTGCATATCTCCCACGCGCGCGCGCGCACGCCACGCCTCGCCCGCACGTGCGCGCCACGCTGCACCGCACGCGCACATATTTTTACTTCTCATGCTTTTATTTTTGCACGTTTTACACGTTTTGTAACGACTGCATGCGGGTAACGAAAGCAAGATTTGTGCGTAATGGTTCCTTGGATTCAGCGGGGGTTACACTTCTCCTCACCTATATAAGCAGGCTTGAAGCTCATTCAGAAGCACACCAACGAAGAGAAGAACTTCTAAGCTCTCTTCTTTCTCTACTCTCATTTCTCCAAGAAATTTGGGCTACATATTTATATTTATTTTTTGGGCAACCGTTTTCGTCTGAGCATAAGCTCTGTGACTCACGCCCGAGTGCAGAGGCCGACGAATTCTGAGGGTTTTTACCGCTAGGGGAGAGGGGACAAATTGCGCCAGGGCGATAGACGGGTCCTTAATCTTCTAGGACAGTGACATCACGACTGCTCCCAATCAGGCCTGATGACATCACGACTGCTCCCAATCAGGCCTGAATTTTCTAACTCTTTAATTTAGATTTTATATTATTATATTCCTGTTTTGACAGCAGTTTTTTATGCACGTGCAGTGCACGTGGTAAAATATCAAAATGTTTTTTATATTTATTTTATTACTATAAATAAGTCAGATTCATGTTGAGTTCAAATATGTAAATTGAATTATTAGATTTACTATTATTTTTATTTAAATGTTATTAAAAATCAATGTAATGGATTTTTAAGCTAAATTGGGATGAATGTACCTAAATGGAATATTGTAATTGTCATTATGAACTAAAGTTATAGCAATAAAGAAATCACATTTCTTATTGCATTGAAAATAGAATTGCACAACATTTTTTGATATTATAAGCTTAACTGGGACATCTTAATTGGTTTCTTAAGAAAAAAATATGAATTGACATAATAATATCTTCAAGTAGAATAGTAAAAAAGTTAAATTAATACTTTATTTCATATTCCAAACTCTACTAATCCCAAGATATAATATGGAGTCAAGCAAGAATAGCAATATCATTATGAACTAATATTCTAGTAAAAAAGAAACCATATTTCTTATTACATTGAAAATAAAATTGCACAACACATTGGGACATTATAAGCTCATGTTTTATAATAACTAATTTTACTAAACCATAATAATCATATGAAAATAAATTACAAGGAATGGTTCCGAGATACCTCTTCTTACATGAGATAATAAAAATCAACCTATACAATAATATGCATTATTGAAAAAGCAGTAGGATTTGAGCAAACCCATAAAGAAATTTATAATGAAACTCAAAGAAACATAAAGATTTTAATCAAATACGCATTGAAGAACATTGCAGCCAAAGAGTAATTGTCCAAAAGCAGTAAGATTAGAGCAAACCTATAAACAAATTTAGAACGAACTCGAAGAAACATGAAGATTTTAAACAATTACGCATCGTAGAACTTTACAATTAGAGAGTAATTGTCCAAAAAGCAATAAGATTAGAGCAATCCTATATAAAAATTTATAATGAAATTTGAAGAACAAAACATACCAATTACAGAAAAGACAGGGAAATACACCTATAATTGTCCAAAAGCAGTAATAAAAAGACAAGAAGTAAATAATAATGGTAACTATAGTATAATTTTATGTGATGAAAGCAATCACATAAGCATACAAAACTACTAATAATGTTGTATGAAAATCCCTTATAAAAATTCCTGATTCTACTCAAAATTAAGATATGATATAAAACGATCAAAAGAATATTATTCTTTATTATTTTTGTTTCATATTTTAATTGAACTGAGATCAATCTTTCTTCACATTTATCTTTTTCCAGAGCAATTATAGAGTAGCATCTTCATCATCTACGTTGATTGTAATATCAGGCTGGAGTTAGATTTCTTGTGCTATTATATTTTCTTCGCCTCGTTCATCTTTTGTTTTTTCATCTAACTTCACCAGGAATTTAAACGTTTTTTCAATGTTCAACACAAATTTTTGAAAATATAGACTCTAATTGTTTCAACGAGAACAAATGTTATTTTAATATATATGGAATTTTTTTGATTTTCTAAATTATTACTTGAATAGAGTTAAGAATTACCTCTTTTTTTTAATGAATTTTTCTGTTGTGCATCCATAAGAGTTTTTGCTGCATCAAATAGTGTTATTCTTGCATTATCCGTGCTATTTTTCATGAGAATCTTAACTACATACATGTAGTTTTCATTGTCGATTTCTAGAGATAGTTAATATTGTATTTTAATATGTTCATGCTATAAAAAAAGATATATTACTTAACCTTGGTACTGAGTCATTAATGATTCTGCGGCATTTATCATTCAGGCACTCTTTACTGACATCTTTATTACCTTCTTGTTACAGCCTTTGCAAGTATAGAACCATAGCACGAGTCTATTCAAAATAGTAGTTATCTTTGCCTTAAATGTGTAATAGCGTGTCTGTATATTGATAAAATTTAGTTAGATTTAAATGTGTTAATAAGAATAGGTTTCTAATATTGTACCTGTATCGAATTATGTGATGTATGCATAATATCACTAATTTGAATTTCTTTTGCATTTATGAAAATTGTTGAAGGAGATCCTTTTGCTTTTGCGGCTTCTTCCAAATAAAACTTGCATATTAGATTAAAGTATAATAATATTTTATTATTGTATTATATGAAAGTATGCTTGTTCTACTTACCATTCCCTTAATTCTTCAGCTAGTTGTATTTTTTGGTTGATACATATTGTTGATATAATTTGCGATATGCTTGTCTCCCCTACAAAATTAAGATAATTATTGGATGAATTTTATGTTTAGCTATCTTTAATAAGAATTTCACTAATAAATTATGTACCTTTATATATAGAGATTTTAAAATCTGATAATGCTATTACTAGCTTATCTTTGATTTCGGCTTCAAGAATTGATCCTTCATTTGTAGCCAAATCCCCAAATAAAGTTGCGCGCATAGTCATTCCACTGTATATGAAAAAAAAGTACGCTAATCTTGTTTTTTTCTTATGATATTGAAAATAAGTATCATGAATATACCTTTTATCCATTAGCGTGATTTCCCTCCTATTGTCTGGTTTGTTATGGTTTGTAATATAGTTGATTATCGGCTTCACGTTAGTTGTTATTGCAAGAATTTCTGCAAGTAATTTTATAAAAAATTTATGATTCTATAAATTAACGTCTCATTTTTGCATTGAAAGATTAAAGTAAGAAATTTATAAGTACTTACTAATTTTTGTTACATCTTTCATGAAAAATGCTTCTTTAAATGGGACAAACTTGTTCAATATGTTCTCCAAATGGAAACCTGGGTGCTTCTTTGATAGATTCATCTTTTGTTAATACTACTTCAAGTGACTTATGAATACTTGGAAAAGTTAGGTTTATTCCTTTCACTTCTCCATTTGAATGAAAATAATTTGATTCTTTCGAAGCATATCTATAAACTTTTCAATAGTCTCTCCGTACATAACTCCTTGTATTTTGTTACACTGCAAATATTTTTAACACCATAGATAAATATTTGTAAAATATAATTAATTAATACCAAGCTATATATTATATTTTAATTAGTTATATGTAAACAAAAAAATAACATAAAAAGGCATTCTGAAAGTTATTGGGGTTTTAATGAAATTTACCGAATAGATAATGATAAAAAAAATACAAGCTAAATTATAAACGCTGATATTATGACAATAACAAAAAATGCAATATTTTCTCCTTTTTCTTCTATTACAGACAAAAACTTTCATAACCCAAACGGCAATATTTATCTTCAGAATTATGCTTGGAGGCTCTAGTACAATATCTATAGCCAATTCTATATCAAACTCCAGAATAGTGGTATTCAACACATTTTTAAATTCTCTAACAATTTTATATCTCTTTGCATAAGTAATGGATGGACTTATTATGTATTCTTAAGGTAGGATCTCACGATATATGTTGTCAGTTAATGGCATTGTACTAATTGATGAGAGAAGACCTTGTATTAAAAGATTCCAAATTAATATAATGAAAATAAAATGTGTAGAATGTATGTTAGCAAAACAGTACGAAGGAGTGCATGACATACAGATAAAAGTTATGTTAGTCTAATTAACCAAATGTTAGATTTCATTGTATCATCGGAATACTTTCATATGTTACCTTTTGAAAGTTTTAGTGATCCTGTTTCTTCAGTTGATATTATTTCTTGAGTTTTGAAAAGTATACACTGCTTTCTGTATGTAGTCTCATGATTGTGCTTTCCTTGGTCTTATAATTTTTTGTGCATACACCAATTTCAATTTGCTGATATCATATATTTTTGAAATCTTGTGTAAGTATCAAAACTCTTAAGAGAATTTGGCATATTCATGTAGACTCCAAAACTGAATTTTTTATATTATGTGTTTGTGATTTTCTTCTGTATTTTTGCGGAATGAAAGACGAGACATATTGGTCTATATTAATCTTACATACAAATTCCATGTTTATTAAATTTAGAAAACTTTGCATTGAAAGTAATCGAAGCCATTATCCAATGAAATAGTGTTGACATCATGTTACTTTTCCATGAGGATAACTACTGGTGATACGAAACTAAAGTTGATTAGTTCAGTGGATAAATGATTCAAATAATGGAAGATTAAGATAATGAATAAGAAAAATAAAGGACCAACAAATTTCCTTCCGAGAACTATTAAATAGAATTTACATTATCACAAATACAAATCACAAGATGCATGAAACTTTTTTAAAAAATCACAATTTTATTTCCCCCACTATCAGGCTGACTTTTGCAAACAATTATAATTAATTACTTTAAAATAATCTAATCTAATCTAATAAGAAAAAAATAAATGAAAGTGTTGTGAAAATTATTATAATTAGATACCATGATTAATTGACTAAAATAAGAAGAACAATATCTAATCTAGTTCATAATTTTTAAACAATCTAATCTAATTCTAATAAGAAGAAAATAACAAAGATAAAAAGTCATCATTATTAAATAAAAAAGAGAGACACCAAGACCGAACCTTTGAGAGAGAACAGTTGATAATTGCTTCAAAATCTAAGAAATATTTGGTGAGAAAAGAAAGTGGATTTTGTGCTTTATTTATACCTGAAGAGTCCTGTTGCTATAATAAGAATTTGGTTATAATAAGAATTCGGTTATCTTTGTGAATGCACGCATTAAAAGATAGATACAATCATAGCACGTGCAATATGATATCTTTCTGTAATATAAACTTATTATATTATTGTTAATAAATTAATCATAATATGATTTTACACGTGCAAAGTAGATAAATTAGTTTAAACTTTTAGATAGTGTATAAGATTTCAAACTTAAAAAAGTATAATATCCTTATTATATAATATCACGTATTAAGGATAGATATATTAGTTGTATTAAGGATAGATATATTAGTTTAAACTTAATTTAAAAATTATTAGAATTTGATTAAGTTAGAGTTTTATTAGAATAAAAATAGTTCAAACTTTGAAGTTATTTGATTAGGATTAGAATAAACCATTAAATACAATTTAGAAATTAGAAGTGATTAGTGATAGAATAGTTCAAATTTTATAAGGGTATTTTTGTCTACAGAAAGATTTTCCCGAACTCGTGCTTTTAAAGGGAGGATGATTAGATATTAGATATTAGATGAGATGTATGTATATGTTTAAAAGGGTAGTTTGGGAAGAAATGTTTTGTTAACGGTCACACAATCTTGTTAATGTTTGATTTATATTTGCAGGCCGAGACTTCTAGACAAGGTGGAGCCGGGGGTAGTCATGGTGAAATTGGTGATGAGGATGATGATGATGATCAGGAGGATTGATTGGGATTAATTTAACTTTGAAAATAATGGATGTGTTGTATAAATAATATTTATTATGTACATGTCGGTATACTTTTATATGTTTTTATTGAAAAATATGTGCTATATGTGTGGGATTGAATGTTCTACTTCTGATTGCACATAGATTTATGTGTGTTATATGTGTTATATGCGTGGGATTGATTTATATTTCTGATTGCACGGGGTTTTTATATTTATTATCGACATTATATAAGATTTTTTCAATATTGAAACTATTTTTCAAAAAATATAGGTCATTTTTAGCGACGGAAAATCCGTAGCTAAAGATGTATTTAACGATGGAAAACGGACACGGAAAAATAAAATAAAAAATAAACATTTCTTTAGCGACGAAATTTTTGTCGTGAAATACATATTTAGCAATGGAAAAAAATTAAACATTTCTTTAGCGACGATTTAGCCGCAGCTAAAAATATAAAATGTCATCGCTAATATTTTTTAAAATTTTTTTAAAGAAGATAGTACGAAGGAATTTTCGTCGCTAATTACCCGTCGCTGATATTTAGCGACGGTAATTCCGTCACCAAAAGAACAATTAGGGTCCCTGAATACACAGACGGAAATTTAGCAACAGAATTTGTTTTTTTCCGTCGCTATAGATTTTAGCGACGGATTATCGACCTTCAGCGACGGATTTGTCCGTCGCCAAAGGGTCTAAATCCAGTATTAAAATACATAAAAAGAAAACCTTCAATTTGTATAAAATAGAACTTATAAAGACTATATATGAAGAATACAAAAGATTCAAGACTTTTTTAAAAAAGACTCCAGCCTTTTTAAAAAAAGACTCAAGACTTCACACTGAACTATTCATTCATCAAATGATTGCTAAACATAGATAACAATAGAGTGGCACTACAGGCACACCTCCAATCACACCTTGGGGCACACCCCCTTTCTCAGCTACAGTGCACGGGACCCATTTTAGTTTTTTTAAAAAACTAAAGTGGGCCCCGTGCACTGTAGCTGAGAGAGGGGGTGTGCCCCAAGGTGTGGTTGAAGGTGTGCCTGTAGTGTTTTCCATAACAATAAGGTTTGATGTATAGAAATGAAGCTAACAAAACAACCACGCAATTATTCTACTCTAAGCAGTAAGCATGTTGTTTTCTATGGATAGGCTAATGTCTTGATAATGATAGTGCATTGGATAAAGGCAATCAAATAGTTACCATAATTTTTAGCTATGACAATAGCGGAAAGTTGTAAATTTATATTCTCTTTCCATATTACATCCCTTTTAGACTTGCGAAAATCAACATCAACTAAATTCGGGAAAATAATTCACAAGCATGGGTGCTACATGTTTCATTGATCTTACAAAATTCTCCAATAATAAATATATTCAGAAGTAAACACATGACTCAGGAATAATAGAAGTCATTTACAGTCATGTAACAGACAATCATACGCATATCATTAAGATTTTACTTATAAATCTATGATAATGGTGAGCGTCATATCATCTTCAACTATAATACATTGCTCATGTTCATCCTATGCATTATTTAAAGACAATCTCCTAAAAACATTCCTAAATTATAGTGGACGATTCTCTAAAGCTGGTAATATGATTCACAGTTAACCAATAACCAAGACATAAGGCATCTACAACAAACTGCAATCAGCAAATATATGAATACAACTACCTGATGAAATAGCACCATTTATTCAAAGAAAATCATAAAATAGAAAAGGAGAAAAATAACTGAAAGATCCAGTTATGAGAATATCTGCTATATTATAGGTTCTATCACTAATAATGCCCTATAAATATAAATCAAACATGCATTTTATAAGCCTTATAATACTAAAAATATGTAAACTACAAGAGATGCGCTTCACATCAGGAACTTTTATTTACTTATTTACTAAAAAAAAGAAAATAAGAAGGAAGGTTACCTTGATAGATGGGTCCTCGCACCTACATTAGATCCCTTTCTAACATCAATCAAAATAAAAAAAGAAGGGGAAAAGGAATATTAGCTATAATTAAAACTAATAGTAATGCGTAACCCTAGAACTACATAAGAAATAAAAATAATGAAATATAAGGAAAAAATTCAATGCTTACAATCAAGAAAATCATTTCCTTTGCTCCATTTAACTTCAACTAATGAGCAATTTGTAGAACCAGTAAATATTCTAATTTTGATACTCTCATTATTTTGGAGTTGAGAGAGATAGGGAACTGAAAAGGCTTAGCAATTAATAGCAATTATATTAACTAAGTAGTGGATTATTAATTATATAAGACTACAAAAGGGGGAGTTCATCAGACTCATAGGCTTTGGCTTTTACAGAGAGACGTTTCAAGAGGGATTTCAAGAGGGAATTCATGTAATAAGTTGAGATTTCTATTGACTTTCTTTAATTATCTTTTAATTTTTCATTTATTTTTTGATAAAAAGGGATAACTTTGTTATATTTACAATAGTTGAAGGGTATTTTGGGGTTGGAAAAGTTTTTCTAATACTCCCTCTTTTAAAGGGTAAATAGATATAGTGATAACATTGTTTTCTGTGAATTTTATAGTAACATGAACAGAACTTGTTAAAACACACAATTGAAGCAATCATATGAACACTCTAACACAAGCCAGATACTTGATAGAAGTAAAGCTGACTAGACTTGTATTGTTTTATGTGAATTTCATAGTAATGTGAAAAAACTTGCTATACTACACAATTGAAGAAATAGGATGAACATTCCAACATAAGCCCTTATGGAGTAAAGTAATTTTGCATCAATCATATCCTGAAAGTCTCAAAATAAGAAAGCCATTTAACTAAGAACGAATATGGTGCATTGTCCTTAATGGGATCCAACTTTCAAGAAATTGCTGGTAGAAGAGCTATCAGAACCTAATGAGCAAAATGCTAGTTATGTTATTAGATTCCATTTCTTCAAGTCGATAACAAGGTTCAGGAGGCAAAGAGACACTAGTTAATAAGCAAAAGTACCAATTTGAAGAAGCAATAAATGTTATCATCACAAACTAGAGAAATGAGTGTCATAACACAATGTTATAGATACTATACAACCAAGTGTTAACATATCCATTCCACTCTTGGCTAATTTAGGTATCTTTATATTGGGAAGTGATATCTCTTAAGCTCACAGCTTCATGATAAACAAAGATGAACAAATGGCATCTTTCATTTGAAGGATGACATCAGTATAAGCAATATATTACGATCTTAATAAATTCAAAATATTTGGTGCTACGAAAATGATCTGACCCTTTTAACCAATGTTAACCGGCACATAAGAACCTAATTAGTTTCCACATCCTCTGATATGGGTACGATTAAACGTAGTAAGTCGTTATTTTGTGGAGCTAAGTTTACAAGATCAATCGAAGAATTCATAAAGAAAGAACAAGCTCGAGGTGAAGAATGCTTGGATACTTGAACCCACTGGTACACTAATTATGTTCATTCAACTTGCTTAAATACGTAAAAAGTATTAATTGAAAATATTACTGTAATTACTTGTGAAATTAGAGCCTAATCAATTTAGAGTGTAATACTCCTACAACTAGTCTCTGATTCTCTAAGCCCTCAAATTTTAATTGAAACCGTAGCCTCTAAACAATTAAAGATTCGCCTTAAAGCAAAATAACAGTAAATTAAAGCACACCAATCGTTTTCTCAGGGCATATTCATGAAGATACTCTGATCCCTAATAAAAACATTAACTTGTCCACAAGATGCAATTTCGCACTTAAAATTTGGATTTGAGAACGAAATTTTGGGAATAAAATTTGGGAAGGCCGAGTTCGAGAATTTAGGCGGGGAAACGAAATTTGGGAGGGAAGGGCGCACCCTTGTGGGACAAAACATTCTAGACGGAAAATTTCCGTCTAGGATGCATCCTAGACGGAATTCCGTCTAGAATGTATCCTAGACGAAAATTTTCCGTCTAGGATGCTAGCCTCATTTAAAAATAAAAATAAAAATACTAAAACCGTCAAGAATGCTATTGTAGATGGTAATTTCCGTCTAAAATACTTTTTCCTAGACGGAATATTCTAGACGAAAATTTTCCGTCTAGTTTAATAGTAAACTAGACGGAGAAAATTCCGTCTAGGATATTCCATCTAGAATGTGGAATTTTCTACTAGTGTATGTTCTTGCATAATTTGCAGGCTATGATATGCTATACAATAACAAATTTCAAAATGAATTATGTTTATGAATAGGTTAATCAATGTTTTAGAAACACAAGTTAGTTAGTATGTTATCTATTCCATTATACAAATAGGAGGATCAGAGAATTCTTATTCATGCTACAGTAAATTCAACAGTAAAATAATTACCGTAACATGAACAGTATCATTATTACTGTAGCACACTGGAACCCTGTAGCAATTTCAAAACTGTGAGATATTGTAGCAATTCGAGGGACTTATGATTACTGTGGCACACAGGAACACTAGCACTTTCAAAATGTGAGATACTGTAGAAATTCAAAAACTTCCTGCAGCCTTTAAGAAACATGATTGCTGTAGCATGAAAAAATTTATCATCGTGCTTTGCACGGACCGCAAACTAGTTTTTTTAAAGTCGTGCGCATGAAATTAGTGCAGCAGGCGAATTTCACATTCATGATTGCCAGGAAAGTGGGGAAAAAGAAACAACGTAATAGATAAAGGTTCAGGCAATTACTCAAGCAAAAAAAATAAACAAATGGTCATACAAGATAGCTCAAAGATGTTCATTATTTCTCCAATATTACACCAATGCATTTCATTTACTTCCCCTTTGATTCACTTGATACTCTATCCAGCTTGATTCTCTTTCTAATAGTATTTGATTTAAGTGATAGATAAAGGTTACAGAATTAATAAAAGTACCCTACATTTAAAAAATTCCAACTCTAAAGAATGAAACATCATTTATTACTTAAGAAGGATTTCAACGAGATTCCATGCTCAAATACAGGCACGCTGGTTTCCTGAAAATCACGATAATCTACTAAATTGAAATATTTATAAAAATAATTGATACACGAAATAACAGAGCTCATTTGTTTTATTTCAAATTAAATGTATAAAGTGTATAGTAGCAAAATTATAACTTGAAAAGCCGCCTGGAAGTGGAGGTAGCATATTGTACTTAATTTCAAACAATTGGTGCTCGGCGATTTATTACATACAATTTTAAGATTTATCTAGAGTTCAGATTTCCGATGAAGAGTTTCACTCATTGGAAAAAGCAAAAATCCTAAACTCTTGCAAGACTAGTGTTTAGTATAAGTACTGGACAGTTAAAATGATATAATCAATATTAGAAATACAAAATAAATAAAAAATGATGCTTGCCTCAATATCAAGTAAAATGAAAATTTACAAAAAAGAATGGGCACATCATTTTCTCATAAAATCGATCCTCTTAGTAAATTCATCAAGTATATCGCAAATTTGCCCTATTAAACCTTCCTTAATCGAATTTCACTGGAAATTCAGCAAAAAAAAAAAATTCTACGGTTAGGGTTCCGAGAAGGTCTAAGTACCTTGAATGAGATCATAAGATCATAGTGAAATAGAAGCGGGATTCATGGCAGTCGATCTCCCATAACTATGAAAAAAACTTTAAATGCTTAGATGCTGATGAACTTGTAAAAATTGAAGAAAATTATTGTAAAATAAAAAGGGGGGAAAAGAGGGGGGTATTTTTTTTAATGCTCAGTTTGCTAACAGGTGAAAACGAGCACGAGAAGGAGAAGAGATTCGACTTGTTGAAAAAGCCATCCAGATCTAGGGAGTTTGCAGATTATGGAAATTGGGGGAGCAGGAACAAAAAGTATGCAGTTTTTGGGGAGGGGTGAATTTTTGCAACGGGACATGATTTCAAGTTATTAAAAAAGCATGTATCGCCAGTAGACAAAGTGGCTTATTACTTACTTTAACATGTTAAGCAAATAGCTTATTTTTTAATTTTTGCAACAGGATGTGATTTCATGTTACTAAAAAAGCATGTTTGGCAAGTAGACAATGTGGCTTATTACTCACCTTAACATGTTAAGCAAACAGCTTAATTTGGCTTATAGGCCACCAAAAATAAGTTGGGGTACCCTAGATTATTTTTTGCGGCTTATAAGCCGCAATGGTTGGCCAAGTAAAAGTCCAATATGACCCTCATCGTTTCAGAAAATTTCAAGCTCCACTTATCTCTCTCCAACTGCATTAAATGTTTTTTGGCCATTTTGATAACAATGATAGCTCATAACCTAAACCTTTTCCAAACACTCTACTATTGAAAATAAACTATAATCCACTAAATTTACTAAACACTTTGGCTTATAACACTTGGCTTATAATCTCTCTGTAGATTATAAGCCAATTAGATTATAATCTAAAGTTGTCAGACAGTTATGCTCTAATTTGAGCCCAACATATTTGGGACTACGAGCCAAAAATAAAGTTGGGCTTTTGATTGCCATGATATTTTATAATGTAACCATTTGGTGCATACGTGTATTGTCTTCTTGTTGGTTTGATAAATTTTTGCAATGGTTTTATTTTTAATTTTGACTGTAACAGAATAAGAACTATTGGGGTAAAATTAAAGTTGGCCTTTAAATGTTTAATACTTAAAAAACAGTTTTAAGTTTTTACAGTTCGCTCACAGGTTTGGGGAACCAAATAATTCAATAAAAAAACAAAAATTTACAAATAAATAGAATAATGCATCTAGTTTACTACTGACCAAAAAAATAGAAGAATAAAAATCTACAGCATAATTTTCCAGATCATTCCGAAAACACTTGGATTTTTCAAACTAGAAACATCCAAAATTATACCCAACACTGATAGATTTGACACCCTTGGACACCTCATCACCAGACACAAAAACTAAAAAATAATTACAACCTTATGCAAATAAGACAAGTTTTTTAACAGTAACATAATTTAGGGTCAGCAACTACCAAATGAAAATACAAAGACAGAGAGAAGACCCTACAGCACAACGCGAGGAGCAAACAATGGAAGCAACAATTTTACCTGTCAATTTGTTGAGCCGTGAGTGGGACGCTCTGGTACATCTATTGCCAAGACTTCTTTAAAGTCCACAGACCAGACCTAGTTTTTAGTCAAAAGGATAACAAAGCCTATTAAAGTTAATTACAAGATCTGAAACTTAAGAACTGAATAAATCAAAGCAGGGATTAGTTTAACCCTCAATTACCATCACTCTATGAAACCACCATATAATCATAGAAATTGACCGCATCAACATGACAAATCCGTGAGTAATTCAACAATTTGTACAGTAATTAACAAAGTGATTTGGCAAATAGCAATTGGCATTAGTATGTTTCACTCAAAAAAACCCAAGTTGGGATCATCTAAAAATAATTGAACGTCGAGTCATTTTATAAATTGAACTTCGAGAGAAATGAAAAACCTTCAGCAAGCAGAAGACTTAATTTTGAGGCATGTCAAGTGTATAGTAATCAAAATTAGTGCACCTGTGTAGTAGTAAAAATTAGTGCGACAAAGGTGATGGAACTGCAGGTCCAATGCCTGAGCCCTAGTAATATCATGATCGTTCTAAAAAAAACATACTAAATTATGAATCAACAATATTTTTCTCACGTTCCAAAGTTTATTCATCGGTGTATCATGCACCAAAGATGCATATGGGAAGTAATATTTCAAATTATTATCAATTATTGCTTGAGAAGTAAAATCCATAGGACGTATTTAGCCGTATAAGGACATGTCCATGTTCCTTGTCATAGAGCCGCTAAAAGGCACAAATTTCAAAAAAAAATTACACAATTATGTTTTTTTTCCATTTTACCACATTATTCTCCCTCCAGCCGCGCCTTTAGAAAGAAAATTTTTCCAGCATATCAGTTATATACGCTTCAACTTCACACCATGTATACCAGTCTATTCTGTCTCTTTGTACAATCCGCAAAATTCAAGAAACAGCAAGTGACAAATATATAGTCATTGGCTCTTCTATGTTGTTCTCTTATAACTTTTTTTCTGTTCTTTTCTTTTCTACCTCAAGAAATACTAGTTGGAAACAAGAATATGGAAATGTTAATAAATGGTGATGTTGGCTTGTTAATCACACTGTTGCCAAGCATCCCATTAGGATTCGAGGAGCTCCTAGTTCAAACCAGTAATATGGAGAAAGTCATCCATGAACCAAGTTCCTCCAATTCTTATGGGATACTTGATACTTGTTGATTAACAAGCCACATCATCATTTATTTCCATCTCAAAGCTTATAGTGATCCAAGTGTCTCCACTGTTAAAAAATATGCTCCTGGAGAAATATGAAGGTCTTCATAGTATGAGAAATTACTTTTAACATTTTCAAAAAGTAATCTAATTGTTTTTAATCTCCCGATGTATATGTATATTATGCAGAAGAAGAAGCTTACACGTCACCAGATGGTGATCGACAATGATGATTTGATCATTTCAACTGCATAAAATTACACTCATGAAGTATATGAGTCTATTTTGAATTATTTCCAAAATTTTCATGGTACTTCTAGTTAACTGGGCTGTCTACCGCCTATAAATGTCAAATGATAAATGACTTGACTAAATTTTATTTCCCCTTCTCAAGGACGTTTTATTTATGGGTTAATAGCATATTGGTTCCTTAAATCATCTTTAACTGCCAAATAGTCCCTCCTATCTCATTATTTGCTTATTAGTCCCTTAAATCTTCATTTTCTTGCCAATCCGTCCCTCGTATTAGGTGATGTTGTTAATGACCCTTAAATGTGACGGAATTAGGTAGAATATCCATTATAACCCCACATATACTAGCTCAAACCCGCATTCTTTCTTCTCCATTGGTCCCATGCTTCCACCAGACCCAAAATTGAGTCACTCCCATAGCTAGCTTCCCTCTAAACCCAAAACTTGGGAGGGAATCCGTATGCCCTAGGAGCAATAGGGAATTGTACGCCCTAGGAGCAATAAGGTAACTTGAGTTGTTGGGTTAAGCATAAACTCAACTAGAGTTAGAGAAGTTAACATTTTTTCTCAGAAGGACCATATGGCAAGAAAATTGAAGATTTAAGGGACTAATAAGCAAATAATGAGATTTGAGGGACTACTTGGCAACTAGAGATGATTTAAGGGACTAATATCCAATTCCCCCTTTATTTTATTTGTCAATTATAGATGGGGGTTTGCTGGGAAAGTTCAAACTTCAAGGGGGTTTTGTGAGATCCCAGAGTTCAGGGGATTTTGTGCAATGAAAAAGTTTAGGGGCTATCTGAAAAGTATCCCAAAGTTTTGGGGCTTTCTATGAAATTATAATTAAGCAGTTTGGAACTTTTTTAGCTTGATAACATCATTCTTATGTCACCAATCATTTAAGCAAGATAATGGAATTACCTATCATAAAAGCTATAAAGTTTATCGCAGGTATCATTGTATTGTGTTCGGTCGTCCAAAAAAAAACCCTTTAGCTTGTTACAAAACTGCCTGATGATAAAAGACATGTCTTTTACTACTCGTCTCATGATCGAATATGAATATGATTCAGTCATTAAATACATTCAAATTTGGATGACTCCTGATGATAAAAAAAAATAATTTGAAAATTCAATCTAGGGTTAGGGTTTGTAGAAGGACGAGGTAACCTGAGTGCGATCGCAGGATCCACGGTGAACAGAAGCGCTTTGCTCACGATCAACCATTAATTAACTATGAGGAATCTTGAATGCCATGTAGCCTCTGATGAACCTGCACAAATTGCAGAAAATTAATTTTAAATAAAAGGGGGGAGAAAGAGAGAGAAAGAGAGAGAAAGAAAAAAAAAGAAATTGAACGCAAGTTCACGTGCGAGAGCGAGCAAATGAGAAGGGATCTGGAGCTGCGATAGAGAGGAGAAAGATTAGATTTTGTCATTTTAATTAAGATTGTGGAAATTGGGAGCGGGAAAAAAAAAGTTTTGCAGTTTTTGGGGAGGGATAAATTTTTGCCATTTCTGATTACTAATTTCGAGCTCAGCATACGAAACTTGACCCAGGTTTTTAGTTGCCCAGGACATTTGACAATGGCGTGGGATACAGCCCAACCAGGCCCACTCCGTTCAGAATGCAACTGGGCCTCTTCTTCGTGCAATTTGAAAAACTAAGAACCTAATCAAAATAGCGCGAGTCGTGTGATTTAATAAAATGAATCCCCAGTGTTGATAAGATTTTTCAATCTTCTATGTATATAATAATCATACTCCCTTTAAAAGCACGAGTTCGGAAAATCTTTTTTAGACAAATATACCCTTTTATAGTTTGAACTATCTTATCTATAATCAAATTCTAATTTTCAATGGTCAATATTACCCTTTACTATTTTGAATATTTCATTTATATCTTAATCTATCCTAATCATAATCATATCTTATCCTAATCCTATGTGAACAATGTTTAGCTTAACAATTTAAAAAAACTAATATTAGAAATATATAAAACATAAAAATGATATTAGTTTGTTAAGATAAAGAAATTACAAGTAGATAGCATATTATAATACATGAAGTATTACAAAAAAACCAAAAAAAAATTTAAAATTACAGAAAAGACCCTAAAAAGTTTAAAATTATAAAAACCATCCTGATGTCTCAAAACTTAAAATAAAAAACATGAAATTAAAAAATTAACATCAGTTTGCGAAGAATTTAAAATTTACAGTTAACACCTCAATGTCTCAAAAATTATAGAAACACCTTCAAAAGTTTAAATTACAGACAAACACATTAAAATTCTAAAATTTTAAAACTTACAAACAACACAGATGAATTCAAGAGATTACCATGATACATCTAAAATTTTTGTCATTTTAAAACTTAAAATAACAAATATAAAATTTAAAAAATTAATAGCATCCTCTGAACAAATTTAAATTTTTAATTAACACCCTCAATATCTCAAAAATTATAGAAACACCTTCAAAAGTTCAAATTATAAAAAACCACCCTAAAAATCTAAAATTTTAAAATTTAGTAAATAACATAAGATGAATTCAATATATTACCCTTAGACACCTAAAAAATTAAAATTTGCTGAAATTAACCACAAAAATTTAAAAAATTGTAAAAAAACTCCTTCAAAATTTAAAAATCGTAAAAAAAACTCTAAATTTTCAAAATTTTTAACTAGCACGCATCAACTTCGTCGATTGGTAGACCACTAAAATTTAATATTTTTCAAATTTAATCTATTGTTTTAATAATTGCAAAAGACACCCTCAAAATTGTAGAGTTATAAGAAATATACTAACATTTAAAAAATTACCACCAACACATGAAACATAGAATTTACAACTACCAAACTTAAAAATAATTTTTTTTAAAAACTCTTTTAAAGTTTTAAAAATTACAAATCACACCCTCAAAGTTCAAAACCACAAAAAATGTGCTAAAATTTTAAAATTTGGCAAAGAAAAGTGTAATTGTTTGGTATTTTTTCATATTATATATATATATGTGTGTGTGTGTGTGTATGTGTGTGTGTGTGTGTGTATTAAAATTTCTAATTTAGGGATTTACTATCCATTTTCAGCATCTAAGAATTGTCTAAGTTGATACTGGTAAACAAAAACAATAAGAATTGATTAAAATCTGGTTAATGGATAAAATTTTTAAAAATATTATAGATTAAAAATTATCGGCACTATATAAATTAAAGTAATTTCATATAATTTTAGTAATAAGTTAGGGTAGCCAAAATACATTCGTAACATTAATTGATAGATGTTTAAATCCATAGAAATGAGAAAACACTATAATATTATACCTTAGCATTAATTGATTTTAATTTAGAAACTTTAATCTTTGACGTTAATAATATTTATAGGGTAAAAGAATACAAGGGATTACATATGGAGAAACAATTAGAATATTTAGATATAACTTTAAAAGAATTGAGTTATTTCCATTACAAATGGGAAAGTGATGGAAATAAATCTAAAATTCAGAAAACGTCAATGAATCACTTGAATTGGTATTAACATAAGACATATCTATTACTGAAGTACTAAATGAGTTACATTAAAAAATAATTTAATAACTTTATCCTAATCAAAGAAAAAATCTCCATGGAAGACATAAGAAAAATTAGTAAGTATTCATAATTCCATACTGTGTTCTTTAAATTAAATATTAATATTATAATCTAAGAAAAATTGGTAATGAATAATGCAGGTATTTAGTTTAGATCTTTATGGAAAATGATAGGGATAGAGAAAAGGTAATATTATTAAAATAACAGAAATTCTTATTCGATGCACATCAAAAGAATTTATTTTAGAGGAAAATAAAGAGATAGCTTCTAATTTATTTAAGTAATAAATTAGGAATACAAAATTTTTTATATATATGAAATTAATATTTATTTTCATTAAAATAGAAAAAAAATCAAAGTCTATATTTTGAGCGGTTTGTGTTGAACATCATAAGTACATTTGACTTCTTTGTGAAGTTAAATGAGATGATAAAAAATTAACGAGCCCAGAAAAAATAACAGTATAAAAAATACAAATTTAGCCTGATGTCACAATTAATGTAGATGATGGCGACACTACTCTAGAATTATCTGAGAAATGATAAATGATAAACCTGAAGAAGGATTGATATTAACTCAATAAAAAAATAAAAGAAATAAAAGATAATATTTTCTGAAAATTTTATAGAATAGTTAAATTATTTTGAGTGAAATTAGGAATCTTTAGAAGGGAGTTTCATGAATTTTTTTCAGTACTTTTATATTCTTATGTAGATGTTTTTATTATATAAAAGTATACTAGAGTTAGCATTAATCTTTAATTTGTATTTTTTTATGAAGTCTATCAATGATTAGGAATAAACTTCATATTCACTTTTGCATCATTTTAACATACTTTAAATCAATCATTTTGCCATATTAGTTTTAAATATTCACCTTTCTTGTATAACACTATTTTAATATTTTTCACTTTGCAATGTTGTACTTTCTCAAATAAAGCTTAGTTTCATATCGGTCAAAAATAATATTAAAATTTAAATTATTTTTAAATTATATTTGTTTTTTGTCAATTCAAATATCAACATGAAAATTTAAATTGGGTGTATCCCATTTAAACAAACATAAAAAATAATTGGGATGTAAGAGTTTAAAGGCAAAAGTGAGCACAAACTGGCAAAAATATTTAATCATAGTATTAAATCACGTGCATTGCACGTGTGTAAAAACTAGTAATAATAAACTTTGCTAAATAAATTATGCTTGTTGAAAATTCTTCTTCAAAGATGGAAAGGTATCACCACAAAATCTGATACTTGAGCGTATACTTGTCACATTTTCTTCGAATTAAGATAACACCAGACACTTGAGTGTATACTTGTCACATTTTCGTCGTGTAACCATCTTTATATACATTTTTCTTCCATTTTGAGATAATTTTTTTTCTCACTGTATATTGCGGTTAATTTCAAATAGGTAGCGTATATTGCGGTTAATTTAGATTCATGTTATATACCGCTGCGATACTCTTGTTCAAAGTACCTCTATATACAGGTACAAAAATAAAGGAAATTGAGAGCAATGAAAGCTTAGATAAATTTGGCACATCTTAATCACATAAAATCCATGCTTGAATACTTTGCCTGTCAAGCATATTTATGTCCTCAGTTATTCTTTGCTCTACATGCACTGTTACCAATTGCATCTGAGGTGGCTCTTGACCAATTCTCGCAGTAAATTTGGCAAAAATACGAGATGATTCTCATTCAGCAAATACAAAGTAGTAAAAAGTCCAGAGAGTGTTGGCAACATGAAGAGCAGCAAGGAAGTCAGAGGTTCATGAACTGAATATTGAAGTCCTGCAATTTCATCCTACCCTCATAAACCTCAAGGATCTCAGGAGCTCGTTCGGCATACTTGGTCAAGTACCGCGCTAAGAATCTCTCGGTCTTCACCTTCAAGAAACTGATCTGCCCCAATTCTCTTGTTAGCAACCCCTTAGATACTAGCACGCTCAGAACCGAGCACCTCGGTAAGATCCTCCTCTCAAAGCTCAAACACAGAAGAACTGGTTTCGCCGCCAACAATGAAGGCGAGCAGTTCATTTCCTTCGTAAAGAAGCCCGCCACTTTCCTCATCTTCTCCTCCGATAGCGACATACAAAAAGGTTGCTTTCTGAAGGCGGAGACGATCTCTTCGCCTGACCATCCCAGACTCCTATACAAAGCCACCTTCTTCTCCCAAGCACGGGGCTCCAACCCCCCCAGGGCACTAACCCCTTGAACAAACAACGTCGACGATGGGTCAAATCCAAATTTCGCGATGGACGCGACCACCGTCCCGAATTTCTCGGCTGGCAGCATCAGCGTCCTCGGATACCAGGCTGCTAAAAACGTGATCTTTTCATCGGGGACTTCGTAAGATCGAAGGGTTTTCACATTGGGCAGGAAATTGGTCTCAAGATTGTTGCTCATCAGCCTAGAGTTGCGGCGAAAAGCCGCGTATGTTCGCTGGACGTCGCCAATTACAGAACTCAGAAGCTCGAAATTGGGCTTCAGTCTGTTGGGCAGGCTCGACCTGAGCAAACTTGTGTCGAGGCAGAGGAGTTCTGCGAGTTGAGCTGTCGAAAACCCAGCACTGAGAAAATAACTGAGCTTTGGCTTCAGGGTTTTTTCGACCCTGGACATGAGAATGCTTGGGCGCTTGGAGATCAGTCTGGCGATCTGGGTGCTTGTTAAACCGAAGGATTTGAGGAAACTAAGGATGGAATCGGGGTTTTGGGGGGTTTTGATGCAGATCTGGCTGGCGGCGGCGGCGGCGGATTTAGAGGAGAGGCCGCATGAGTTTATGAGGTAGGAGACCGTGAACGATGATTGATCCTTAATGGGTTCCTCTGATTGAGATCTGGGGATCCGATTGTGGAGAAAACGGAGGTGGGTTGATAAAAGATTTGATCTTTGTTCAGTGAATAATAACAGTTTGATGGGGTTTTTGTTTCTACTACTAAGAATTGAACGAAACATTTTGCAGCATTCAGAAAAGAGAGAGAGAGAGAGAGAGAGAGAGAGAGAGAGAGAGAGAGAGAGAGAGAGAGAGAG